>BTHU01000012.1:78355634-78780634 GCA_036184795.1 Tokudaia tokunoshimensis
TGGCCCTTTCTCTTTTGTCTTCAGTAATTATAAATCTTTCAGAATACATGTTCATATGTTACAAAGTTCATCACAAGTTCACGCAAAAATAAAATCATAAATTGAAAAAGAAGTTTACAACAAAGAATGTTTACATGCATATCTATTAGGAGTAATTATCTAGCTAAACATTCATCACTTGTCTCAGGTCTACAAGTTCATAGAAAGTTTAAAACCATAGCTAATTTATTAGTGTAGTTTTGTATAGATAAAACAGGTCAATATTTCATTTTCTGTCCTAGCACCTATTATAAATCCTAGTTCCCTCTTTTTGACCTTTGATTAATTGTTTGCAACCTCTTGGAATGTGCTCTGAGTAGGAGAAAGTCTGATTACCTTCCAAGAGCAATTAACTTGTGACACTTGGGAGACTGACAGAGTTCTCATTGCAGTTTTGACTATCAGAAAATGACCTAATATCAGTCCCACTATAAAAGAGCTTAATAATCACAGATACAATTTTAGGAATTCTTATAGGGTCATCATTAAAACTTAAGTCATCTATTTATCTACATAGCATCACTATCAGACAGTACATCTTTGTGAATCTGCAGAGATCTGCTCCAAAGGGGTGTGCTATTACTCATTGATATTGCATATGTTTGGTAATAACAGAAAAAAGCATATTGATAGCAGGAATCTTTCCTAAAATTAGTCCTTCACAGCCTTGCTTAATGAGGGCTCACCTTTCACAGATTATATAATAATCCATAGCAGGCCATTTCAGGATGATTACCTGCTAGTATATTAGCTTGTCCCATTATGGTTCCTGACAAGTACCCAATTATGAGTCTCATCCCAGAGTGAAGACTCCTCCCCATCTAACATCATGAAGTGCACCCATACCACATCACTCTATTAGAGCTTTTGTTGTTCAAATCTTGTTTGGCAGATATTTCCTAGAATTGTCATTGATGATATTTTCTGACATTTCTTGGAGACAAAATCTTACAAATATTTGCTCATTCTCTGGCTCTTACAATTTCTCTGCATGCTCTTCTGCAATGTTCCCCTGAGCAATAGACACTGGAGTGTGTTTCGATATACTTGCTAAGTCATGTCCATTACCATTTTATTCACAACTAGGAAATGGAAACAATGTAAATGTCCTTCTACTCATAAATGATTAATTAAAATGTAGTATATATGCTCTATGTAATGCTATTCAGCTATAATGACAAGTGAACTTTGTAGCTAAAAAGATGTATGTAGAAAAGATTATACTGAGTGAGGTGACACAGACACAAAAAGAGAAACTCCACGTGTCCTTCAGATGTGAGCACATAACCCAAAGTAACTGCAGAAGCCAGAAAAGTAAAATGGTGTTTACTAATAAAAAATACTTCTATGTCAAGTAAGAGCTGAAGACATAACAGGACAACCAGATACTAATGGTCCCTTATGCTCTACTTAGGCATTTCCTTTATCTGTATGTGAAGATCAATCATTGAGTACTTTTATTTGTGAAAATCATAAATCAATAATAAAATTTAGGACAATGGTCTGAGTCTGCTTTGTAGAATGCCAGGAAGCAGCAAATGGAGGAACAATTATTTCTGATGAGGTAATGATTTGACCACTGCAAGAAGAAAAGAAGCCTCTGTACTATTTGTTTTACAGAAGGAACACGGTGCATGCAGCTTTATCTGCAACTCCCTTTCCTGCGTACCTTTTCTTGAAATCTCAGACTATCATGTGTCTATTATATCTGAGTTACATGCATATGTTACATTCAATGATCGACTGAATACATTAATATATGCACATACAAATACATTAACTGAAATATGCTATTATCTTTGGGTTTTGCAGCATTAAAATAGATTAGTTTCTTTAGCATTTACCTATTAGATATGAAACTACACATTTGTCGCCAATACTTAAAGAATCTAGCATAATTCACATAGATAAAATGTAGAGACATAAAATAAATTGTGTATAACAGAAAGTATTTTTTTCTGGACATTTTGTATTTTTAAATATTCTTAATGTCTTTTTCCTTTCTCAATTAGTAGAAATTAATGAGATGCTTGCTGGAAAATTCACTCCATTTTCTCATTAATCAAAACTCATTCTTGCCTGCTATGACAGTTTGATTTGGTTGATTATTTTATTCTCTGCGGTTTTTGCACTCACAGGTCAAATACTTCCTTTGCTTTACCTCCTCTGTTTGGGAAATGGCTCTCTTATTGCTTATAATTCAGCTTTCTCACAGGAGTGCTGTGAGCTATAATGAAGAAGGAAACAGCACTAACAAGTTCAAACTGAACAGCGTTGAGGACTCAAGGATTTTTGATTTGCACCTGGTCTTGCTACTTAAGAAAAATCATAAATTATACAATTTCTTCTAGACCTAAATTATGCCCAAATTATATAACAGAACACACTTTACTGGTCTTTGTTAGAAAGGCAGGTGCAACACTATCACCTGGAACAAGAGAACAAAGAGAAGGTAAAGTCATAACTGAAAGTAAAAAATGCTTATATCAAGACGCATACAGAATATATTAAAAAGAAAGAAACGGAAGTGGTAGAGTTTGACAATGATTACAGGAATACCTACTCTGAATGGTAGGCTCTGGGATTCAAGTTTTCTAAAGCAGTGACAGTGACCATATAATACAATCTGAAATCAAAAATAAAATATGGAGGAAACCAAAGAAACTACATATATACATATATGTCATTATGTGAAAAGAAAAAAAAAACTTGCCAGATAGTCTTATTAGAAATCACTTGGTTACTTGATGATTCTCTGCATAAGAAAAATGGGTTATTTAAAGGGAAATGTCTAGCTGAAGACATTCAGAAAAATGGTATGATGGATTTGTGGATTTCAGGGTAATAGAAATGCCCTTTGCTGCATATACCAGTGGCGAGAGTGCAAATTAAACTTTTGGAGATAGCTCAGGAAATCTTATTTAAGTGGTTACTATTAAAAGAGTAAATGAGATAAAAGTACAAATACAAAGAGGAATGTTTGAAGGTGGACTGATAATAGAGCTATGTTTAAGGGCTTGGAGAAATAGAGAAGCCTATAAAAAGTTCACTGAACAAGTAATTTGGTATGCTTGATTGTTTTCAAAGAGCAATTTATGCCTTCATTTGTAAGGTAAATTAAAAACAACTGTAAGATATTTTTTGTATTTTGCATTAAGTAAAGATGGAGTGATGAAAAATCTGAATTATGAGAATACCAAGGCTTTCCAGTAGACCATTTTAAGACACAGCAAACTGGAGAATTCTGTTAGCCTCTAATTGTTGCTCAATGCTAACGCTCAGATAAAATTCATTGTCAATCCCTGTAGTCGTATGTATTTAACATACCCATTCACAAAAAAACTACCTTAAAGCAAACCATGTAAACACCCTGTATCATAGACAAAAAGAGAAATAAGAAGTAGCATGGGTCTGGACTCTAGAACATGTTTGCACCTTGTCACTTAGCAAATTAACACAGTCACCATGAAAAATAATATGGAAGCTCCTCAAAATGGTAGAGAAAGGATTACCATGTTTTAGAGTTCTCATTTTCTGTATGTATGCAAATAAATTGGCATCAATATGTGGGAGATGCTTACATACTTAGAAAGTTGCTACTGGGTCCAGCTGTTGAATTATGGTCTGAGAATGGAGTCATGTGAGGAGAATTTTGGGTGCTCAATAAAATACTCTAAGAAAACAGGTAAGAGTCCTGTGACCTTTGTTTCTTCAAAACAGGGAATTGTTCCTGGAATGCATTTTTCCTGCTTCTCCCAGGTGTAGCAGATCGCAGGTCATTTGTTTGAGGTTACTCATTATTGCTGGTAGCTGTAATTCAATTATGCTTCAACGGAAAAACCCATTTTCGCCAAGTGTGACACATCCTTTTAACTGGTGAATTCAAGTATATAGCTTGGATTCATGTGACTTATTTTCACTCTCAGATGATAAATTGAATGGCGTTCTGAATCATGCTGGCTATTGCATGAGACATTAGTCTGCCTCATTTATCAATTTTAATCTCTCGGGTCTCATCACCACTAGCTTGGTGGTAGCATGGAATATGTCTACATGTTTATCCTTGATAAAACCATAAAGAAGTCTATCCATCTAGACATCATCTATCTTTAAATCCTTCATAATGTTATGGTTATTTATGTAGTGTATGACTTACACATACTACAGAGTATTATAGTCAAGTTGAAAATAAGAAAAATATGTTTTTCCAACAATATAATTTATTTCCATAGTCAAAATTTGTATGAGAATAAATCAAAAATCACTGTGAAATATGGGTCAATGTGAAGATTGAGTTACTTCTTAAAAGTCCCAATATTTTCTTAAAATGAAAAGGTTTTGCTCCTATTAAATACAAGGAAACTTAAGTGCAATTTAATATCATTATATAATATTTGAATATTGAGATGGTAATTGTGAACTATCATTAGAATTGGAAATTATAAAATGTGAATGTCAGAAAGATAGATAGACATTTGTTGGAAATGAACAAATGAGAGAGTGGAGATGAACAGAGGGGTTCAGGACAGGAGAGAGTAAGCAACATAGAAAAATTTTAGATAGATGAGAAAGCTACCATATACGGTGACCACAATTAATGATAAAGAATTATATAGTAGACTTACTATAAGAACAAATTTTTAATGTTCATATCACTAAAAATAATTTAGTGAAGTAGTAAACAGTTTCAAGTAGATTGAATCTCTAAATGCATGCTCAGTCAGAACATTACACTCCACCTCAGAGATGAGTAAAAGTATCATCTGCTCCTTAAAATTAAGCTGACAAAAATGACTTTATAAAATATAGATGTAACCGATTATTATATAAATTGAAGAAGTGGATGGATCAATTAAAGAAAGCAATGGAAGAAATACAATTCCATTCAATATGCACAAGATTGCATTTTGTTCCAGGGAGTTCATTGGTATTGCTATTAAGCTGAATGGAGTAAAGTGACTTAACCTATTTATATTGTGGGTGTTACTTCAGACTGTAAATTACTATTTAAAGAGATCAACTTTATTATTATTCATGAGATTTCCAGTGTGATTGTGGGAATATGAAATGCACTGAACATAAAAAAGTTCAGGCTAAGTCATGATTAACACTCTATTCTATAGAAAATGATCACAAGTGTATTTAGCAACATGACAATGGTAAATACATTATATCCTGGGCAAAGAAAATGTACATCAACAAGATATATGTGCTGTCAAATGCAGATAGATATGGTTTCTGAATAACCTCTAAATCTTACATGGATTAATTTCTAGAGTCAATGGTTTGTATGAGAATAAATCAAAAAACACTATGAAATAGGGGTCAATGTGAAATTGAGTTACTTCTTAAAAGCTACTATATTTTCTTAAAACCTCAAGGTTTTGCTCCTATTAAATACAAGGAAAATTAAATGCAATTTAATATCATTATATAATATTCTTACCAGTACAAAAATTTTAGATTAATAAATATACTTAGGAAAATTGCATTTGCCAACTCTTCAGGGAAATGTAATTATTATCATTATCTGTATTTTTACCTTTAACATATCTGAGTATTCACTAACTTACTACTTCTTCTGACATTCAGGCCCTAGATGACATCTTATAATGAGAATAATAAAAAAGTGTCTTAAGTAGTTTGTGACTCACTCACAGAAAATGAACGCTGCATACTCATTAAGGCCAATTGCTTTTACATTTGCTTGTGATCGTTTCCTGCTCTATTTCTGTGCTGAAGATGCTGGCTATGGGGTCCTCACTGTGTTTTGAATAGAACAAAATGTTTCTGGCTTCTAATCTTGTACAATAGGTGAACTCTGATTTTTTGAACTTTTGTTGTCACAAACATGTTTTTATAGATTGTTGTCACCCAAATTTTGGTTATGGCTGTCCTAATGGCATCTATGCTTTTCTGTAAACTGCAGGTAGTAGGTCATACCTTGTGTCATTTGAGATATGCTTAACACTAAATTACTAGGTAGATGATTTGCAGGACTAAAACTTTTTTTTTCCTCTTACATTGGGACTTGAGTTTTGTTTGTTTGTTTTTAAATTTTCTTTTGATCAAAAATAGATTAACATGAAAGTGTTGTTGAAACTCAGCAAGTGTTTTACTCTTCAAAATCTCTAAATAAGAAATGAGAGGTTGAGGGTCTTTTTCTTCAGTTAGTACTTCTAAATTAAAGAGTATTTCTGATCATCACCAATTGCGTCATAAGATGTACAAAAGTCAAGAAAAATATTTTTGTTTGTTTGTTTTAAAATAACAATTGAAACATGTATTATCTGTATGTGTTGTAACTACAATGGCAGGTACTACTAAACATCTCAGAGATCCCTGCTTCCTGATGTTCCTGTGCTTGTGAACATCCCCTGTCCTCTCTAGTGTCTGTAGACATGACTGAGAATGAAATATCACCTATTGGATATTGAAGATTTGAGTAATACAGTAATAAGCTATATGTATTAAAGTATATTAGATTGTAATATATTTTGCAAAATGACTCTCTTACTCACTAGCTGACCACCAGACTGAAACTGCATAAGATTATCTATAACCAATAAAGATGAATTGAGGTTTGTATGTAGCAAGAACCATGTTTTTTTAAAATCTGTTTGTAGTTTTCATTTGTTTTTTTGTTCATCTATTTTTATTACTTTTATTTTTAATTAATTTATTTCTTCACACTCCATTTTCTTTGCAAAAAATAAATACTTGTATTCATGACAAGTAAGTACAAACTAATAATTCCAGTCAAAAATTTTAGTTATTCTTTTTTTCTGGCCCAATTATGGTATACAAATAAACATTCCATATAACTTTTTCAGGCTAATGTAATTTGTTTTCTTCTGGAACATTTTCCCATACTCAAGACTTATCTCTAACACAGTAACACAATCTGAATGTCCTTCCTCTTGAGTGTCCCAACAGTAAACACAGCTTCACTAACAGAAGAGTAACTGTTATTACAAAACACTTATGAGGACTGTGCATGTAACCCATATTAAATGTAAAATTACCCACATACCACAAAAGGAAGTCCATGATACTTAAAAACAAGATTCTCAACTTGGGAGAATCTTGTAACTCTGCTACAAAATACACTTCAAGCCAAACTGGCAGCACTGACCCAATCTCTAAATTAGCACAAGTAAAAGAAAATCATTAAAAATATATATATATTTCCTAAAAGTACATTTGTTTAAGCCCTAAGTTATAGCAGAATATTTATTTCTTGCTGATGAGTGCCTGCATGGTGTGCACTATAGCTTTCAACCTTCACAAGACAAGTGTAAAAATTGAAATCAAGTCGGTATGTGGTAACTTTAAAGATTTGTGATAAGGTGGTCTTTACACTCTATATTTTATCCTCCCTGTCCACCTTCTCTGACTGTTCCACATCCCATACCTCCTCCCCACACACCGCCTCCACATGGATGTCCCCACCTTCCACCTCACCTGAACACTAAACTCCGTAGGGCCTCCAGGCTCTTGAGGGTTAGGTGCATCATCTCTGAATGAACACAGACCCGGCAGTCCTCTACTGTATGTGTTTTGGGGGCCTCATATCAGCTGGTGTATGATGCCTGTTTGGTGGTCCAGCATTTGAGAGATTTCAGGGGTGCAGATTAAGTGAGACTACTGGTCCTTCTACAGGGTCGTCCTTCTCCTCAGCTTCTTTCAGCCTTCCCTAATCCAACAACAGGTGTCAGCTAATTCTGTCCATTGGCTGGGTGCAAATATCTGCATCTGACTCGTTCAGCTGCTTGTTGGGTCTTTCTGAGGGCAGTCATGAAAGGTTCCTTTCTGTGAGCTTTCCATATCAGTAATAGTGTCAGGCCTTGGAATCTCCCCCTTGAGCTGGATTCACTTTGGGCCGGTCACTGGACCTTATTTTCCTCAGGCTCCTCTCCTTTTCCAGCCCTATAATTCTTTCAGACAGGAAAATGTATGGGTCAGAGCTGTGACTGTGGGATGGCCCTCCACTCTCCCTGATTTGATGCCCTGTCTTCTTTCTGGAGGTGGGCTCTATAAGTTCCCTCTCCCTACTGTCAGTCATTTCATCTGACTCCTGAGAGTCTTTCATCTCCCAGGTCTCTGGTGCATTCTGGAGAGTCCCCCCAGTCTCCTATCAACTGAGGTTGCCTCTTTCCATCTTTTTCTGCTAGCCCTCAGAGCTTCAGTCCTTTTTCCTCACCCAATACCAGATCAGGTCCCCCTCTCCCCCTGACTCCCACCATCCTCTGTCCATTTTTCCTCCCAGGTCTCCCTGTCCTCCCCACTTGTGATGCTTTCCTCACCCTCCAAGTGGGATTGAGGCATCCTCTCTTGGGCACTTCAGCTTGTTGACCTTTGTGAGTTCTGTGGACTATATCTTGGGTATTCTGTACACTTTTTTTTTTTGGCAAATGACTACTTATTAGTAAGTACATAACATGAATGTCCTTTGGGTCTGAGTTACCTCGCTCAGGATGATATTTTCTAGTTCTATCCATTTGCCTGCAAAACTCAGGATGTCCTAGTTCTTAGCTGAGTAGCATTCCATTGTGTAAATGAACCACATACTCTGTATCCATTCTTTTGTCGTGGGACATCTGGGTTGTTTTCAGCTTCTGGCAATCACAAACAAGGCCGCTATGAACAGAGTGAAACACCTGCCCCTGGGCATGGTGGGGCATCTTCTGGATATATTCCCAAGAGTGGGATATCTGGGTCTTCAGGTAGATCTATTTTCAACTTCCTGAGGAACCTCCAGATTGATTTCCAGAATGGTTGTTCCAGTTTGCAATCCCACCAGCAGTGGAGGAGTGTTCCTCTTTTTCTACATCCTCACCAACATATGTTGTCACCTGAGGTTTTGATCTTAGCCATTCTGATTGGTGTAAGGTGAGATCTCTGGGTCATTTTGATTTGCATTTCTCTGATCACTAAGGCCTTTGAACATTTCTTCAGGTGTATCTCAGCCATTCAAGATTCCTCAGATGTGAAATCTCAGTTTAGTTCTATACCCCATTTTTTGATTGTGTTGTTTGACTTTTTGGTGATTAGCTTCTTGAGTCCTTTATATATTTTGGATATTAGCCCTCTATTTGATGTGGGGTTATTGATATCACTTTAACACTTTTAACATGAAGGAATGTTGTATTTTGTCAAATGTTTTTACAGCATCTAGGGAGATGATCATATGACTTTTTTCTTTGAGTTTATTATATAATGGATTACATTAATGGATTTTTGTATACTGAACTAACCTTGCATCTCTGGGATAAAACTTACTTGCTAGTGGCAAATGATGGTTTTATGTGTTCTTGGATTCAATTTGTGAGAATTTTATTGAGTATTTTTCACTGATATTCAGAAGCAAATTTAGTTTGAAGTTCTCTTTTTTGTTGGGTCCTTGTGGGGTTTAGGTGTCAGAGAAATTGTGACTCCATAGAATGAATTAGGTAGTGTTCCTTCTGTTTCTATTGCATGGAGTAGTTTGAGGAGTGTTGGTATTAGCTAGCTCTTCTTTGAAGGTCTGGTAGAATTCTACACTAAATCTATCAGACGCTGGGCTTTTTTTTTTTTTTTTTTTTTTGGTTGGGAGGTTTGTAATGACTTCTTCTCTTTACCTGTTCTTGATTTAACTGGATTTAAGTGGTATGTGATATCTGTTTAGAAAATCATCCACTTCATCTAGATTTTCCAGTTTTGTTGAGTATATGTCCTTGTAGTAGGACCTGGTGACTTTTTTAATTTCCTCCGTTTCTGTAGTCATGTCTCCCTTTTCCTTTCTGATTTTGTTGATTTGGATACTGTCTCTTTGGATACTGGGCCCTTTAGTTAGTTTGTCTAGGGGTTTATCTATCTTGCTTTTTTTCTCAAAGAACCAGCTTTTGGACTTGTTGATTTTTTTGTATTCTTCTCTCTTTTGTTTTGTATTTGTTGATTTTGGCCCTGAGTTTTACTATTTCCTGCCTTCTACTCCTTTTGGGTTTGTTTGCTTCATTTTGTTGCAGAGCTCTCAAGTATGCTGTTAGGTTGCTAGTGTAGGATCTCTCCAATTTCTTTACCAGGCCAATTAGTGCTATAAATTTTCCTACTTATCACTATTTTAATTGTCTCCCATAAGTTTGAGTATGCTTTGCCTTCATTTTCATTAAATTCTAGAAAATATTTAATTTCTTTCATTATTTCTTCACTGATCAAGTTATCATTGAGTAGAGAGTTGGTCAGTTTCTAGGAAAATGTGAACTTTCTGTTTTTTTTTTTCTTATTTTTATTTTTATTTTATTTTTTTTTTCTTTTGTTTTGTTTTCGTTATTGAAAACCAGTCTTAGTCCATGGTGATCTAATAGAATGCATGGGAATAATTCAATCTTCTTGTATCTGATGCAGCTGTTTTTTGTGCCAATTATATGGTCAGTTTTGGAGAAGGTCCCATGAGGTGCTGAGTAGAAGGTATATTCTTTTGTTTTAGGGTGAAATGTTCTGTAGATATCTGTTAAATCTATTTGGTTCATAACTTCTGTTAGTTCCACTATGTCTCTGCTTAGCTTCTGTTTCTATGATCTGTACATGGGTGAGAGTGGGGTATAGAAGTCTACCACTATTATTGTTTGAGGTGTAAGGTATGCTTTGTGCTTTCATATCATTTCTTTTACAAATGTGGGTGTCCTTGCATTTGGGCATAGATGTTCAGAATTGAGAGTTCATCTTGGTGGATTTTTCTTTGATGAGTGTGAATTGTCCTTTCCCATCATTTTTGATAACTTTTGGTTGAAACTCTATTTTATTGGTGATTAGAATGGTTACTTCAGCTTGTTTATTGGGACCATTTGCTTGGGAATTTTTTTTCCAGACTTTTTGTGTGAGGTACTGTCTGTCTTTGTCCTGAGGTGTGTTTCCTATATGCAGTAAAATGGTGGATCCTATTTATGTATCCAGTCTGTTATTCTATGTCTTTGTGTAGGACTTTCCTTGTATTCTGTTGGTGATGCTTGCTTCTTTGACTCCTGTGCTCTTTTTTTTAGGTTTTCCATCTCCAGTGTTTTCTCCCTTTGTTATTGTGTTTTAATGTTTCTATTTTCCCTTTTTAGATCCTGGACTTATTTTCAATTTCTTAAAGTTATCTATCACCTAAATCTTATGGGATTTTAGATCAGATTATTGCTTTTCAGTTATGTTAGAGTATACAGAGCTTACTGTAGTAGGAGAACTGGGTTCTGATATTGTCAAGTTGCATTGGTTTTGTTTTCTTATGTTGTTGAGCTTGCCTCTCACCATCTGGTAATCTCTAGTGTTGACTGGCCTTGCTCTGTCTAACTGGAGTTTGTCCTTTTTTGTGTGCCTGGTTACGTTGGGACTCACTTGGTCACACTGTTTCTGGGTGTAGGAGGGGATCTGGAGTACCTGATCTGTGAGCCTGACTGTGCCAGACCTCCTCCTTCGAGTTAAAATGATGTGAGTGTGAGTGGGGTTGAGGGTAGGGCTGGAGTACAAGATCTCCTGGGATGTTGTGAACTGAAAACTAGACCATAGATTTTTAAAAAATGTTTTCTAAAAGTTTATGTCCACTTTTTTCCAGTGATTTTTTTTTTCTTTTGGTTTTTCGAGGCAGGATTTCTCTGTGTAGCCCTGGCTGTCCTGGAACTCACTCTGTAGACCAGGCTGGCCTCCAACTCAGAAATCTGCCTTCCTCTGCCTCCCAAGTGCTGGGATTAAAGGCATGTACCACTGCCCAATGATTTCAATATGGTAAGTTTTATGCAAAGGGGAAATCACGATATGAAGATGATCATTTGACTATGCTAAAATTCATAAAAAATGCAAAAGACTTTTAAAAGAAAAGTGGGAAAGGACAGGACTTTGAGCTTCTTGAACTAATTTAAGTTTCAGTTCTTTGAGGGAAGATATTGAAGTTTTCACTTACTATTTTAGTCAGTGTTATGTTGAAACTAAAATTTTAAGGAGAAAATAAACTATAGAAATTTGCATTATCTAATGTGAAATAAGTCCGCTCACAGGAAAGAAAACAAACTATCCCTGTCTACATTCAGTAAGGCAATTAAACAGTACATCTAGGATTATGTTGCACAAAATAAAAGGTTATTAATCATTAGTAAATTGCTTTTGAACTAGATTTACAAAAGTGGAATAAAAGTTTGATAGTATATAACTACACAAGTGCTTGCAGATTTCATAAAAGATATAATGCAGCTTTCAGCTCTGCATAGACTCAAGTAGTTGGCCAAGAGGAGAGAGCATTATTGAAACAAGTTCTGGCCTACACCAACATAGAGTATTTCAGACGCTGATGGTGAGAATGCTTTGAAACTTCTAAATTCTCAGTATTCCTGTGGTTATTAAATGGTGATACCAAGAAAGTAATGCAACGTGTTAGAAAAATATTTCCGAGGAACACCATAAAGGATAATAACTGATGTAGTCTTATATTTTTCAGAACATACTTTAATAAGGGTCCTTAAACTTTTAAACCATTGTTGTAGCCCAGTGACCAATGGTAGGGGAGGAAGATAGGACAAGGGGCACCTGGACCTGTTTTGAAGTAGATTGTTGGGGCCATTCTAATCCTCATTGTCTGCAGTCCAGTCCACCTGCAAAACACCAAACATGGATCACCAGTAGCTACTTTATCCAGAGAAAACCACAAGACTCCACAATCAGCATGAGTACACTGAAGTGGCAAGAGGTATCAGGAATACCATCATAAGTTCTAAGGTATATTGCTCCCTACAAAGTAAGACCAGAGAAGGAAGCAAGGTGAACCGATGCCAGAGTGACCTCTGCAAAGACTAGAGTCAGAAAAGCCTGAAGAAAACCAGTGAGGTGAGCCATTGGCAGAGCTTACTCCACTGTCTCTTGGGTTATATTTAAATTCTTTCTAAGCATCATGTGTCCTTCCAGTCATCACTCCAGCAAAACATCACATGTCCTTTAACCAGGCAGCTTTAGGAAAAACACCATGTGTCTGTTGTCAGCAAAACATCTTCTTATGTGTCTGCTTCAGCAAAACAGACTCTCATAAGACAATTTCCAGTAAAAAAAAAAAAATCACATGACATAACTGGGTCCCCAATTAAATAAGAAATTTCTGCTCCAAATTGGTTAGTTTCTTATTAGTGAAATGCAGAGGTGATGAGGCATGGATTCCATTGAACAGTGAGAAAAATCCACTAGGTAGAAAAATGAGAGATCACAGATTTGAGAAAACCATATGCTTATATGTTCAAAGGTCCATAAAGTGAAATTGGAGAAGCTTCTTGTTGCTGTCTCCATCTGCTAATGAGAGAAACCAAAAGTATACAGAAGACTAGTTAAAAATAAAATGCACATGGCACATAGAAAGGGATGAAAAGAAATGAGAATTTCGAACTGTGAGACAAAGACAAAGAAAGATTGAGAGGGGGAAGATGCAGATGAGATAAAGTATACTAATACTCTGAGAAAAGGACAACATGACTGCTGGTGTTGTCCCTGTCAGAGAGAAGATGCAGGAAATATAAGAGATGCTATTTTTAGTGACAAAAAATGATTTCAGGTTAATGAATAGTTTGTAATCACAGACTACAACATAGACATGGAGATATCAATCTATATACTTAATAGAGATGCCTAAAATTATAAGGTAATTTTAAAAACCAAAAATAATATTTTATAATATTTTCTTACAGAAAAATGCATCATTAATCTCCATTAATTATTTTTATAAAAAGTGAACATATTCCTATAATCTCCAGCTGAAGAAAGAATAAAAAAGACCTACTTTATTCTCTCATGCCAATCTGAGGCCCACCTCCTCAAAGATAAATATTGTATGAATAAAAACATGACTATATATATATGCTGGATTTTAAAGGATTTTAAAATGTTTACCTGATGCATCAATTATTTTGTATCTTGTTAACCGAGGGATTTAATTTAATTTCCTAACTTGACTTTCTTCATTTTATTAACCACTGTGGTTGGATCCTGTGTTGAAAACTGAATTGCCAGTTGATTTACCTGATTGTGAAACATGGGAGCTTTAGTAGATGTCATGTCATGTCAGAAGTCATAGAACTCTGGCTTTATTGGTTTGATTCATTTTCTTTCTCATTCATTATGCTTCTCAGTCTACACAAAGTGAGCAACTTTCTCTATTGAGTCCTTCCAACATTATATTTTCACTCACCTCACCTCACCTCACCTCAGCACAAGCCCAGAAACAATGAAACCAATGATCATTAACTGAAACTCTCAGCCAGGGAGATCTATGCTTCTTTTCAGGTGTCATGGTTACTAATCCCAGCACCATAAAGATGAGTTGCACACATGGATATTGATTTCAGAGATAGTTTGCTCATGCTTTATCCTTATAGTTATTTTAAAAGTTATTTTCCAACTAAATGTGTTAGGTACTATATTAGATATCTACGTGCATTTTCCTAATAACCAGCTTTTTTATTATTGATCATTCCATTCGCTTACATCTCAAATGATATCCCACTTCCTGGTTACGCCTCCACAAAACCCCCATCCCACATCTGCCCTCTCCTCCCTCCCCTTTGCCTCTATGAATGTGTTCCCCCTCACATCCACCCTCTCCTGTCCCACCGCTTCAGCATCCCCCTGTGCTGGTGCATCAAATCTCCACAAGACCAAGAGCCTCCTGTCCCTTTGATGTCAGACAAGGCCATTTTCTGCTACATATGTATTTGGAGCCAAGGATCCCTCTCTGTACACTCCTTGGTTGCTAATAACCACTGTTTTATGGGTGTTATGAAGAGCCCCACCCCAGCTCTGATAGTGATATTCTCTTAAATTTGCAGACAGAATTCTATCATAAATGTCATCAAAGAGGCTTCACTCAGGACCTGATGCAGAGAATCATAGCCAAACATATCATTTCATGTGAAATTATTTTTTATTCCTATTATACTTTTATTGTATTTTGTAATGCACAGTACTTTATAACATTATACAGTAATTTGAAACCTATTTTATTACTGCAGATAAAAGATATAAGCTTTGAAAATTGAAATGAACATGTTCACATGCATCTAGTAATTTACACTGTAAGGTTCAAAATGAATAAATGATGCAACAACTTACATTTGCCCTAATAACACTAATAACATAACCTAATAGCATAACAATTTAGAAGAGTATATTCTTCAAAAATAACTGTATTTTCTTATTAAATTTTATTTTAATTTTAGTAATTTCAAATATATCATGAATAGTAAAGCTGCTTCACTTTTAAGAAATTAAATCTTCTGCTAAAATGATTTTCAGTTCATACAAAAGAATTGATGGTAGAAATTTAAATTTTATTATAGATATAAAGTAATATAAAGTGATAGTCTTCATTTCCTTTTGAAATATATAAGTTCAGCACATATGCATCTGAGAGCTTGAACATATGGTCCCCAGTAAAAGAACATAGGGATCAATTCAAAATGTTAAGCTGTACACATTCTTGGGATGAACTCAGAGTCACAGAACTAGAAAATGTGGAAATGGCTAGTTGATCAGGTTTATAACAAGCTTATCTTCAGAAATGCTAAAAACTTTTAAAAACTATTCCATACCTCAAAGATTGTTTATGGCTTAATTAAAAAGTTTTAATTCCATACATAAAATGAAGTATATTTGTAAAATGTTTCCTAATGGGTAAGCAATTAAAATATTCTTTTTTTAAAGTTTTTTTTTATTTACATTCCAAATGATTTCCCCTTTCCCGTTTCCTCCCTCCCCTAAAGTCCCATAAGCCCTCTTCGCTCCCTCTTTTCCCCATTCAACACCCTCTCGCTTCTCTGTCCTGGCATTCCCCTACATCCAGTCTTTCCAGGACCAGGGATCTCTCCTTCTATCTTCCTGGAAATCTATTGATATGTGAATTGTGTCTAGGGTATTCCAAGATTCTGGGTTACTATCCCCTTATCAGTGCAAGCATACCATGTGTGTTCTTTTGTGATTGGGTTACCTCACTAAGGAAGATATTTTCCAGTTCTGAACATTTGCCTAGGAATTTCGTGAGTTCATTGTTTTTAATTGCAGAGTAGTATTCCATTGTGTAAATATACCACATCTTCTGAATCCATTCCTCCGTTGAGGGACATCTGGGTTCTTTCCAGCTTCTGGCTATTATAAATGAGGCTGCTATGAACATAGTGGAGCATGTGTCCTTATTGCATACAGGGGAAGCCTCTGGGATTATGCTCAGGAGTAGTATAACAGGATATTCTGGGAGTGTGATGCCCAGTTTTCTGAGAAACCACCAGACTGCTTTCCAGAGTGGTTGTACCAGCTTGCAATCCCACCAGCAGTGGAGGAGTGTTCCTCTTTCTCCACATCCTCACCAACAACTGCTGTCTCCTGTGTTTTTGATCTTAGCCATTCTGACTGGTGTGAGATGGAATCTCAGGGTTGTTTTGATTTGCATTTCCCTAATGACTAAGGATGATGAACATCTCTTTAGGTGCAAAAATTACTTTTTATTTTAAGAAATAAGCCTCCCTCTCCCCTTGCCCTCCCCTCCCTTTCCTTTCCCTCCTTTCTGTCCCCATATTCTGCCCTCATTTTTTACCTTGTTTTCATTTTTCGGTTTAAATAGGGTCTTGCCTGTGTCCTAGTCTATCCTAAGACTTGCCATTTTTCAGCTTCTTTGAAATGCTAAGATTACAAATTTGTGTTGGCATGACTAACCTACCTGACTTATTTAGAGGCACAATGAAACATTTCCTATCTTATCTTTTGTAAAAACTTTTATATAGTTTTGTTTGTTTTTGTAGTTGGTTCAGAAATAAAATTTACCCCCTTGAAACTGGCTGCCCTTTTAAAACATTCATTATGTTTTAAATCTGACAACATGGCTGTGTATGTGTGTGTGTGTGCAGGTGCTTACAAGACCTAGACATAGGATCATCTGCAGCTGTAATCAGAGTTTGTCGTGAGCCACTTGATGTACTGCTAGGAGTTTGGTCTTGTGCTTAAGATCAATTCCTGCTCTTATCTGCTGAGCCACCTCTCTAGCCCCTAAATTGTTGCTTTTAGGGCAAGAGAAAATAGTGTCTTTGTGCTACCACGCCTGAAAGTTTTACTGATCGTACCTTATTGCTAGTTCCTATGAAGCTCCTGTAAGTCTTTCTTCAGAAGTCTGAAGCTGCAGTTATTTATCAGTCTTAAATGTGACATATCCATCACTATCTCATCAGGAATGGTTACGACTGGTTCTGGGTCCACACTGTCTCTCAAATAAAACCACATGTTGCAAAGCAGAAGCTCACAGATAGGGATGGGGACTGGCAGATACATGTTAATTTTGAGAATGTCATTGTCTGTATACTCAAAATATGTTAGCTGTGGGAAAGTTCTGAAATATGTTTACATCATTCTCTAGGGTTCTTTCATTAGGTTTGTAATGTTTTTAGTCATAAGGTATATAGTTTTAGTTCTGAAAATAATCCAGAACCATTCTGAGTAACATTATTGATAATCACACTTATTTAATTCACTTTATTTTTACATGTAGAATAAAAGTTAAAACATATCAGAAATACATGAAATAAAAATGAATAAAAATCATTTTCTTCATATGTTGTCTATAAAAGATAAGCCATTTTAATTTTTAGGAGGAAATCAATATATCATGTGAAGTATTTCATGTGGAAGTGCTATATTTTACCTTAAAAAAGATTTCTTTAGTTAATGTAAATCAAGCTGGAAAAAATGTATTGAAAACATTTTTTAATTCCGTTTATTTCACTTATTGATTAAATAATTATAAAGTAGAGATTTTGAAACACAGTCATTGCTAATCAATATAGTTAAATAATTTACCATCAATTATTTGACTTAAGTATTACTTTTATTTCATATTTTCTTTATATTTAGTACTTTGATTTTTTACAAGTCAAATATAGAAACCTAACAGGTAGGGATTTTTTTAAATTTATTTTATCTTTTTTTTTTTCACTCCAGATTTCATTCCCTTCTGGTCTACCCTCTGACTATTCCACATCCCACACCTCCTCCCTATTCCCTGTCTCCACGATGATGCCCTCTACCACCAGGCTTCTAAACTCAGTGGAGCCTCCAGTCTCTTGAGGGTTAAGTGCATCTTCTCTGACTGTACCCAGACCCATCAGTCCTCTGGTGTATATGTGTGGGGACCTCATATCAGCTGAAGTATGCTGCTTGGTTGGTGGTCTAGTGTTTGAGAGATCTCAGGGATCCAGGTTAATTCAGACTACTGGTCCTCCTACAGGGCCATTCTCCTCAGCTTCTTCCAGCTTTTCCCTAATTCAACCACAGGGGTCCCCAGCTTCATCCATTGGTTGTTTGGAAATATCTGCATCTGACTCTTTGAGCTGCTTGTGTAGTCTTTCAGAGGGCAGACATGCTAGGTCCTTTAAAAAAAAAATCAAAGAATGCATATTCTGTAGAAACAACCAGCATTCAGGACTTAATCATTCTCTAGAATGATGACCCCAGATAAAGGCACACAAGCCTTTTTACATGGAACCAAGGGACTCTCTAGAAGGATTAGGTAATATAAATTTCTTTGTGTGTTCTAGGGAGTTGTAAGCACTCCTTAGTCTCAGTAATAGGGTCAGGCCTTGGGGGCCTCTCTTTGAGCTAGAACTCATTTTGGGCCTGTAATTGGACCTCCTTTTCCTCAGGCTCCTCTCATTTGCATCCCTGGAACTTTTTCAGAAAGGAACATTGATGGGTCAGAGTTCTGGCAAACCCATCCCTTGCTTGATGCCCTGCCTTTCTGCTGGAGGTGGGTCCTACAAGTTCCCTCTCCCCATTGTAGGGCATTTCATCTGTGGTCCCTCACTTAAACCTAACAGATAATTTTAACGAAAAAATAAGACATATTCATAAAGTACAATGACAAAAAAAAAAAAAAAGACTGGCACACCTGTCTGTACTAGCAAGAAAGATGTTTACAGCAGTGTAAGGAGCTTCCTTGACAATAGGCAAATAAGTAGAAATAGTACACATTTAGAAGAATGTCGGGGAACAGCCAACTATATAAAGATACACAAAGATACACATTTCCAGTGAGGAGCAACCTATAGCTCAATGACGCTTGTAGGGAGAAGAGAAACATCTCATAAGGATCTATTCACATCATTTTATAAACACTATGTGGAATCAATACTAATTTTATTCAAGAAAAAGAGCCAGGGACATTTTTTTTTCACAATTCATGTATAAAATAAAAAATATTATTTCAAAACAGAATCAAAATTATATACCTTAAGCAGTTTTCAGTTGCCTGCACTTTTTTTTGTACATTAGAGGACCCATGGTCTTTTCAGTATCCGCTTTCAAGTGTTTATTGTTCTGTCCTTACTGAGCTATGTTTATGCATCCACAATGGTGAGAATTTGTGGATGTACGTTCTGATATTTCTCAGAGACATGATCTCCCAGGAAACTCACTGATCCTCTGGCTCTTAAAATTTTTCTGCCCCCTATATTACAAAGTTTTGGTTTTTTGTTTTTCTAAAATCTTGAGTGCGGTTGTTGTTTTAAAGTTATACAGATACATTGAGAGTGGGATCCAAAAATCTGTATTTTGATTGATTGTGCTTCTCTGTAATGGTCTCCATCTATTGCAAAGAGAAGTCTCTTTGATGAGGGGTAGTCAATGTTTGCCTTTATTTCTTCACCCTTCCATAAAAGTAAATATATTAGCAGGTACTGGCTACAGAGTACTGACACTTGTTCTGTGCAGTGGGCACTGACAAGTTGCTCATAGTCCAGTAAATAACCAGTTACCTATGTTCACAAAATCTACTCAAATTACATTCAATGGGAATTATTCTCAAACACAAAGATGTGAAAGTAGAATGTCAATTCTTTGGATTGAAGATGAAACTTACCATTTTCTTCATGAGGAGGGGTGATGGAGGAAAATGGATAAATGCAATTGATTGAAATTAATCACACACATACATATGTGTGGGTAGAACAATATTAAATAATAAAATAAATATATTTATAAGTTAGTTTAGTAATTAGTTAATACTTAACGATTTTCTTCAAACTTCAATATCAGTTATGTCAAATTTACCAGTTCAATTGAAGGGGTCGATCTATGTTGGCATACAGTTTGAATGTTTGTCAAACAATATAAACAAATTACTGGTCTTCATTTCTCCTTTTACCTATTCAATTTGAACTCCAGAGAACAAAAGGTAGTTTTGTATTTTTATAATCATCCAAATCATCCTGCAATGTGCATGGCTCTCTAGAAAGCCTGAAATAGGTCAAAGGTGTTGGACACCCTCTGATCACATGTTTCTTTTCTTTGCTATTCTTTTGTTTGCCCAAGCTGCCATACTTTAAAGCTGCTGCAATGTTGACTTTGTGACAGTTGATTTTGACAAATGCCTCAGGGTGAGGATTGCTGAGACTCAGAGAACGAGGAGTTAGGTCATTTGAAGAAAACTCTTTCTTTTGAATTTTAATAATAATAAAATAACAAAAAAAAAAGAAAAGAAGACCATTAGAGAGGTGGTTTAACAGTGGTATTTCTTTGAGTGTAGGACTTTCATAAAACATTGCATCAAATTCATCCTGTGTCTGTTAAGGATTCCTAGAGTGGTGATTTTATGTCTATGGTATTCAATTTTTTTCATTCATAATTGAATTTTAGCACTATGATACAAGGAAAAAAAGTTTACTAGCTTAAAATGATATGAGTAGAAATGATAGTTCTTTTTTTTCTATTTTTTTTAATTTACATTCCAAATCATTTCCCCTTTCCTGTTTCCTCCCTCCCCGAAAGTCCCATAAGCCCCCTTCCCTCCCTCTTTTCTCCATTCAACCCCCTCTCGTTTCTCTGTCCTGGCATTCCCCTACATCCAGTCTTTCCAGGACCAGGGGTCTCCCCTTCCATCTTCTTAGAAATCTATTGATATGTGGATTGTGTCTAGGGTATTCCGAGATTCTGAGTCAATATCTCCTTATCAGTGACTGCATACCATGTGTGTTCTTTTGTGATTGGGTTACCTCACTAAGGATGATATTTTCAAGATCTGACCATTTGCCTAGGAGTTTCGTGAATTCATTGTTTTTAATTGCAGAGTAGTATTCCATTGTGTAGATATACCACATCTTCTGAATTCATTCCTCCGTTGAGGGACATCTGGGTTCTTTCCAGCTTCTGGCTATTATAAATAAGGCTGCTATGAACATAGTGGAGCATGTATCCTTATTGCATGCAGGTAAAGCCTCTGGGTATATGCCCAGGAGTGGTATAGCCAGATCCTCCGGGAGTGTCATTCCCAGTTTTCTGAGGAACCGCCAGACTGCTTTCCAGAGTGGTTGTACGAGCTTGCAATTCCACCAGCAGTGGAAAAAAAATGGGGTACAGAGCTAAACAAAGAGTTCTCACCTGAAGAATATCTAATGGTTGAGAAGCACCTAAAGAGATGTTCATCATCCTTAGTCATTAGGGAAATGCAAATCAAAACAACCCTGAGATTCCATCTCACACCAGTCAGGATGGCTAAGATCAAAAACACAGGAGACAGCAGTTGTTGGTGAGGATGTGGAGAAAGAGGAACACTCCTCCACTGCTGGTGGAATTGCAAGCTGGTACAACCACTCTGGAAAGCAGTCTGGCGGTTCCTCAGAAAACTGGGCAGGACACTCCCGGAGGATCCGGCTATACCACTCCTGGGCATATACCCAGAGACTTTACCTGCATGCAATAAGGACACATGCTCCACTATGTTCATAGCAGCCTTATTTATAATAGCCAGAAGCTGGAAAGAACCCAGATGTCCCTCAACGGAGGAATGGATTCAGAAGATGTGGTATATCTACACAATGGAATACTACTCTGCAATTAAAAACAATGAATTCACGAAACTCCTAGGCAAATGGTCAGATCTTGAAAATATCATCCTTAGTGAGGTAACCCAATCACAAAAGAACACACATGGTATGCAGTCACTGATAAGGGGATATTGACCCAGAATCTCGGAATACCCTAGACACAATCCACATATCAATAGATTTCTAAGAAGATGGAAGGAGAGACCCCTGGTCCTGGAAAGACTGGATGTAGGGGAACGCCAGGACAGAGAAACGAGAGGGGGTTGAATGGAGAAAAGAGGGAGGGAAGGGGGCTTATGGGACTTTAGGGGAGGGAGGAAACGGGAAAGGGGAAATGATTTGGAATGTAAATTAAAAAAAATAAAATAAATAATAAAAAAAAAAGAAATGATAGTTCTGAGTAAAACTTTCAAATTTTTGGAAGCCTTTAATTCTATAATTTATCCTAAATTTCTGGATATATTTGGAAGTTGGTTTGTTGTTCAGTTTTTGTTCATTTGTTTGGGTTTGTTGGTTTTTTTTGTTATACTTGTGGTTTTCAATGCTGTAAAAAAATGTTTGTACATTCATGACTGTGGGTCATGTGCTAGGTTTACAGTATTAAGTATTAATTCTTGCTCGTTGAGAAGAATTTTTGTCCAATTGCACAACTGTTCATTATTCCCAAGCTATAAGTGCCATTATTACACCATTGGGAAGATCTCACTGGGCTGCTTATTGTGGTTTATAGGTTTTATAGCTTGCTAGGTCTATTGATTGCTTTTTCCTTTAGTAGCCTTCATCACACATTTAGATATGATGAAAGCTAGTTTTCAGAGAAGTGATTTCCAGGTTAATCTGCGCTTAATTCCTACAAGGCTTGATCTGAAGTACGTATAGTATCTTCTGAAATAGGGCCTTAATTAACTTCAATTTCTTGTCAGCAATGAAGGACAATGGCAATATATTATAATATTTGAGAAATATCATGGACTCCCATGACCTAGATCTGGAAGGGAGGTGGTCCATGCTTCCAATTGCGGTTCTTGTTTGACAGCCTTTTTCTTGGAAGGAACATTATTATCATAAGTGATATAACTTCTCTTAAAAATCACATATATATATGTAAACAGAAATGTATTTTCCTAAGTTTTTGATTTTTTTAATATGTTGAAGCTGAGTAGTTAAGCATACGAGACTGTGAGGAATATTTTACATTCTAAATATAATGTCCTTCTTGTCCCGATTGGCCCATGGTCCTCTCATAATGCCAAACCTACTCATTTTAATTCTAAGTATTACTATCTTGCCAGTCCTAAATACTTCTTAAAATATCCAAAGATTTGTCCCAGTCTCATTGCAATCTCCTACCTGTGAGTCACTATCAGAGATAGAAAAATAAAGTCTCTTATCTCTAATTTATAATTAATTGGCACAGTATAGATTTTTCCATACAAAAGGGAAAGGACAGGAGAATTGCAAGGAATTTTTGGAACAAATCAAGAATTAAACATTGCAAGGAACTGCAAAACACTGCAGATTAGTGTTCACCATGGTCATTCTTGGTAGAACCAAGGAGGTTCTAATGTAGACTTGTTCCTTTAGTCAGCTACCTGCACCATCCAGGTATGCTCTCTTGAGTCAGCTTCTCTTAAACCCTTCAACATTCTTCAGCAGATTTCCTGCCAGATCCCCACCCTAGGATTATATTCCCAGTTTCATGAACAGTGTGAACTCAGGAGCTCCATTCATGAAATCCAGCCCTGCTATACACTGCCAAGGTTCAGCAATTTCTGGACCTTGGTTATAAATGTCCATGATCTTTAAACACTGCTGCAAAACTAACACTAATGGATAATGCCAAGTAACACTGTAAGGTCAAAATTAGTTGAGTGACAGCTTCAGTGTACCCTCCCTTTGAATTACGGTGACTGAGCTAGAAAAACACTTTCCCATTGGCTTTTTTTTTTTTTTTTGAGGAAGCCTTGAGGCAATCCTCTGTTGGTTAGTCTTCTTTTCAACGAATTTAGCTTTTTATTTCCCAGAGCCTTTGATGATGGTAAATTGCCTTCAAGGCATATTTCTTATTATCTTTCAGTTCATCGAGGGAGGTTTCTATTTAATTATGCAAAACTCTTTAACAGTCACCTCTGTTTGTGCAGAGATTTTATACACAGCCTCGAAGTTATTCATATTCTTTTTCTTGCCACCCAACCCTCTCTCTTATTGAATCTTATTGTACTGTATTTTATACATTCACTATAAATCTGACCATGAACACTGAGAACTAACTATACCTAGCTGAGAATTTAGGCTATCTGCAATTTTCTTCTAGTAAAGTCTGACCCCTACTTTTTAATTTAGGCTTCTCAAGTCTTTAGGACATGAACACATAATAGAAAAATATGTTGCTACAATGTAATATAAGTGATCTGTACTGTAATTCTGGATAAGTTCTTTATTCCCCTCTGAAAGTTCATGAGCATGGACTTCAATGACCGTAGTTCACATTCCTTTCTCCCTTTCTCCTGTTAGGATGCACAGAACATGTGGGTAGAAGTTTCTAAGGGTTCACTAGACCCAAATTTCAAACTCTGATCCGGGGCTGGAGAGATGGCTCAGTGGTTAAGAGCACCATCTTCTCTTCCAGAGGTCCTGAGTTCAATTCCCAGCACCCACATGATGACTCACAAACAACTGTAATGGGATCTGACGCATTCTTCTTGTGTGTCTGAAGACAGCGACAGTGTACATACATAAAAATAAATCTTCAAACTCTGATCCTTGTTTGCTCAAACTCATTCTATTAGCCTCAGAACCATAGGATAATATTTCTGCAAGAACAAAAAGGACCCACTTCTTAGTACTAAATTTTCTTTTATTTAATGCTCTTCTCTTGTCATTCTGAAAAAGTGTAACAAAGTAACGACAGAGATGTATATTTAGGCTCATGGTTTGAGAAGGTGGGTAGAGAACAGCAGAACTGGTGGCTCTGCTTGTTACAACTTGTGAATGAGGAAGCAATAGAACTTTTCCAAAGACAACACCAAGTTGTAACACAAGGCATCCTCCCAGAAAGTGATATCATCTAGCTATGTTTACCTTCTAACTACACCCTTCACAGCCTTCCAAACAACAGAACAAGCTGGGCACCAAGTGGAGAACATTTAACATTTACACTGTAATAGCAATATATTGGTTTGATTAATGATAATTTGTAGATATGGCACTAGAGTTTAATTACAGTTCAGAATGTTCTCATCAATTATTTGCCAGATTTATATTTCTATACTATCACAGTGATTGAAGATGAAAGCGAATTGTTCCTTGTTTCCTTGTTTTTTGTTTGTTGGTTTGTTTGTTTTTAATCAATAATTTGACACTATTGCTCTGTAGTACAGCTTGAGGTCCGGGATACTGATTCCCCCAGAGGTTCTTTTACTCTTGAGAATAGTTTTAGCTATTCTGGGTTTTCTGTTATTCCAGATGAATTTTTGAATTGCTCTTTCTAACTCTATGAAGAATTGAGTTGGGATTTTGATGGGGATTGCATTGAATCTGTGTATTACTTTTGGTAAGATGCTCATTTTTACTATATTAATCCTGCCAATCCATGAGCATGGCAGATTTTTCCATCTTCTGAGGTCTTCTTCAATTTCTTTCTTCAGAGACTTGAAGTTCTTGTCATACAGATCTTTCACTTGTTTGGTTAGCGTCACGTCAAGATACTTAATATGGTTTGTGGCTATCGTAAAGGGTATTATTTCTCTTACTTCTTTCTCAGCCTGCTTATCCTTTGAGTATAGGAAGGCTTCTGACTTGCTTGAGTTGATTTTATATCCGGCCACTTTGCTGAAGTCGTTTTTCAGCTGTAGGAGTTCTCTGGTGGAGTTCTTTGGGGCACTTAAGTATACTATCATATCGTTCGCAAATAGTGATAGTTTGACTTCTTCCTTTACAGTTTGTATCCCTTTGACCTCCTTATGTTGTCTAATTGCTCTAGGTAGAACTTCAAGGACTATATTGAAAAGATATGGAGAGAGAGGGCAGGCTTGTCTAGTCCTTGATTTTAGTGGGATTGCTTCAAGTTTCTCTCCGTTTAGATTGATGCTGGCTACTGGTTTGCTGTAAATTGTTTTTACTATGTTTAGATATGGGCCTTGAATTCCTGATCTTTCCAAGACCTTTAGCATGAAAGGATGCTGAATTTTGTCAAATGCTTTCTCAGCATCTAATGAGATGACCATGTGGTTTTTTTCTTTGAGATTGTTTATGTAGTGGATTACATTGATGGATTTCCTTATATTGAACCATCCCTGCATCCCTGGGATGAAGCCTACTTGATCGTGGTGAATGATCGTTTTGATGTCTTCTTGGATTCGGTTGGCAAGAATTTTATTGAGTATTTTTGCATCGATATTCATAAGAGAGATTGGCCTGAGATTCTCTTTCTTTGTCGGATCTTTGTGTGCTTTTGGTATTAGTGTAATTGTGGCTTCATAGAACGAGTTGGGTAGTGTTCCTTCTGTTTCTATTTTGTGGAACAGTTTGAAGAGTATTGGTGTTAGGTCTTCTTTGAAGGTCTGATAGAATTCTGCACTAAAACCATCTGGACCTGTGCTTTTTTTGGTACAGACATGTAGATCAATGGAACAGAATTGAAGACCCAGAAATGAATCCACACTCCTATGGTCACTTGATCTTTGACAAAGGAGCTAAAACCATCCAGTGGAAAAAAGATAGCCTTTTCAACAAATGGTGCTGGCTCAGCTGGAGGTCAACATGCAGAAGAATGCAAATTGACCCATCCTTATCTCCTTGCACTAGCTCAATTCTAAATGGATCAAAGATCTCCACATAAAACCAGACACACTGAAACTAATAGAAGGGAAACTAGGGAAGAACCTTGAACATATGGGCACAGGGGAGAATTTCCTGAACAGAACTCCAATAGCTTATACTCTAAGATCAAGAATAGACAAATGGGACCTCATTAAATTACAAAGTTTTTGCAAGGCAAAAGACACCGTCAAAAAGACAAAGCGGCAACCAACTAACTGGGAAATGATCTTTACCAACCTTACATCCGACAGAGGGCTAATATCCAAGATATACAAAGAACTCAAGAAGTTAAACTCCAGAGAGGCAAGTAACCCTATTAAAAAATGGGGTACAGAGCTACACAAAGAGTTCTCACCTGAAGAATATCTAATGGCTGAGAAGCACCTAAAGAGATGTTCATCATCCTTAGTCATTAGGGAAATGCAAATCAAAACAACCCTGAGATTCCATCTCACACCAGTCAGGATGGCTAAGATCAAAAACACAGGAGACAGCAGTTGTTGGCGAGGATGTGGAGAAAGAGGAACACTCCTCCACTGCTGGTGGAATTGCAGGCTGGTACAACCACTCTGGAAAGCAGTCTGGCGGCTCCTCAGAAGGGCTAATATCCAAGATATACAAAGAACTCAAGAAGTTAAACTCCAGAGAGGCAAGTAACCCTATTAAAAAATGGGGTACAGAGCTCCACAAAGAGTTCTCACCTGAAGAATATCTAATGGCTGAGAAGCACCTAAAGAGATGTTCATCATCCTTAGTCATTAGGGAAATGCAAATCAAAACAACCCTGAGATTCCATCTCACACCAGTCAGGATGGCTAAGATCAAAAACACAGGAGACAGCAGTTGTTGGCGAGGATGTGGAGAAAGAGGAACACTCCTCCACTGCTGGTGGAATTGCAGGCTGGTACAACCACTCTGGAAAGCAGTCTGGCGGCTCCTCAGAAAACTGGGCATGACACTTCCGGAGGATCCGGCTATACCACTCCTGGGCATATACCCAGAGACTTTACCTGCATGCAATAAGGACACATGCTCCACTATATTCATAGCAGCCTTATTTATAATAGCCAGAAGCTGGAAAGAACCCAGATGTCCCTCAACGGAGGAATGGATTCAGAAGATGTGGTATATTTACACAATGGAATACTACTCTGCAATTAAAAACAATGAATTCACGAAATTCCTAGGCAAATGGTCAGAACTTGAAAATATCATCCTTAGTGAGGTAACCCAATCACAAAAGATCACACATGGTATGAAGTCACTGATAAGGGGATATTGACCCAGAATCTCAGAATACCCTAGACACAATCAGCATATCAATAGATTTCTAAAAAGATGGAAGGAGAGACCCCTGGTCCTGGAAAGACTGGATGTAGGGGAACGCCAGGACAGAGTAATGAGAGGGGGTTGAACGGAGAAAAGAGGGAGGGAAGGGGGCTTATGGGACTTTCGGGGAGGGAGGAAACGGGAAAGGGGAAGTGATTTGGAATGTAAATTAAAAAAATAAAATAAAATTAAATTAAAAAAAAAAAAAAAAAAGAAAACTGGGCATGACACTTCCGGAGGATCCGGCTATACCACTCCTGGGCATATACCCAGAGACTTTACCTGCATGCAATAAGGACACATGCTCCACTATATTCATAGCAGCCTTATTTATAATAGCCAGAAGCTGGAAAGAACCCAGATGTCCCTCAACGGAGGAATGGATTCAGAAGATGTGGTATATTTACACAATGGAATACTACTCTGCAATTAAAAACAATGAATTCACGAAATTCCTAGGCAAATGGTCAGAACTTGAAAATATCATCCTTAGTGAGGTAACCCAATCACAAAAGATCACACATGGTATGAAGTCACTGATAAGGGGATATTGACCCAGAATCTCAGAATACCCTAGACACAATCAGCATATCAATAGATTTCTAAAAAGATGGAAGGAGAGACCCCTGGTCCTGGAAAGACTGGATGTAGGGGAACGCCAGGACAGAGTAATGAGAGGGGGTTGAACGGAGAAAAGAGGGAGGGAAGGGGGCTTATGGGACTTTCGGGGAGGGAGGAAACGGGAAAGGGGAAGTGATTTGGAATGTAAATTAAAAAAATAAAATAAAAAAAAAAATAAAAAAAAAATAATTTGTGTCTCCAGTAATCATAGTTTCAGACAAACAGAAGAAAAAATATCTCAAACTTTAAAGTATTTTTATAGAGGAAAAGATTATGAACATGGTTTCATAACATCATTCAAAGAATGCAAATATTCCATGTATCTTTTAGAAGTGAAGATTTATTAGAAATAGGAGGAAAGCCATTATAATTATGAAAGTATATGGTAGAGAAAGAAATTTAATTTAAAAAATAAAGTTATGATGATAGTGTGGATATGAATGTAACACAAGGAAATTTACAGAAGAATGCATTGAATTGTTAATTCTAAAGTTCAACTAAATTTTATTAGCTATCTATCATGATATTGGTCATGTGGATGAGACTTTTTGTATCAAAATAAACCCAGAAGATATAGTCCCTGTTACTAAGAAGGTAAAATTGTTCATTTTTCTTAATTCACCAACAATTTTCTATATTTTATAAGATACATGAATTATAGTATTTTAATGAATAGTATCACATATATTGAGAAGATATGGTCCAATCTTTTACTATATCTGGAATTTGAATGATTATCAATAAAAGTATAAATATTTTCTCCACTGCCACTGGGACTACCTATTAACTTTCTCTAGTCCAAATATTTTTTTATTTCTAAGTTTTTTTTATTTACATTCAAAATCATTTCCCCTTTCACATTTCCTCCCTCCCCGAAAGTCCCATAAGCCCCCTTCCCTCCCTCTTTTCTTTAAGAATCATTGCTAACTTTTAAAACCCTCTCCATGGCTGGAGAGATACCTCAACACTTGAAAGCAATCTATCAACTAAGGAGTAAACATGGTTCCAGCCAAAAATGAGGCAGAGGAATGCCTTGTTGGGCATCAGTGGGAGGAGAGGTCCTTGGTCCAGTGAAGGCTCAATAGATGCCCCAAAAAAGGGAAATCAAAGGGGTGGGAGGTGGGAGTGGGTCGGGTGGAGGGGCATATTCTTAGAGGCAAGGGGTGGGAGGAGGAGGTTTTTGGGGAGTGGGGAAACCAGGAAAGGTTTTAGCATTTAAAATGCAAATGTAAATTATATTCAATAAAAAAGAAAAAAGATAAAGTTCTTTCTCCTCTTCCACAGGTCCTGATCTTAATTCTCAGCATTCACATGGCAGTTCACAACTCTCTTTAATGAGATACAATGCTCATAACATGTCTTCTTGTGTACAGACATACATGCAAACAAAGCACCAATATGCATAAAATACATAAATAAATATTTAAAAATCATCTTCATCATAATATCTTCATGATATGTTTAGTTATTATTTTTATAATTAGTGCCTTTCTTAAGATATTCTAGACGTTATTCATAAAGTTATATTTAAATTCAGTAGTGAATCCAATCCTAGGAGACAAAAATCATTGTGTATGTATGTGTGTGTGTGTGTTTGTGTGAGTGTATGTTATAGGTCAACAGTTGAAATAAGTTTAGGTTCACTCAAATTTTACCATGCCTAAAACCTTAGTATTTACATGAGAAAATATATTCTTTTATTGGTGTAAACTAAAGGAATTTAGGAAATAAAAGAAATTTGAAAGTTGGCAATTATTGTTTGCTATGAAAAAACCATGTTGATCATGGTATATATGTCTCATTCAATAAGATGCACAGAGACAAGATTTTTAGAAATAACAACTTGCCAATGTTAGAAATGGCCCTACAAAAACCTGTGAAATTTACTTTGTTTTCCTTTTGCTGTTAATGTTTCTGTTAACAGCATAAAATGCTACTTGGATTTAATAAGAAAACAATGCAGAAAGCATGTTGTTTTACTTCAATGTTTTGTCGTATATGATTAGGCCATCTACTAATGACAGAACTATCAAACATTCAGTTTTACTTACAGAAAGACCTATTTAAATATTTTTTCTAAAAAAGCTCAAAAGTAAAATTTTAAGGCATTAATGTTATATTACATCTTTGAACCAAATTCCAGAATTATTTAAGAATTTCATATGATTTGGAATATTAAGAAAAACAAAATTGGGACTTTTTAAATAGTACTGAAAAATATTTATTTATTGGTAGGAGTTTAACTTAGAGTACTTATTAAAATATGTAGTGAAAGAATATACTGTGGAGGTAGCTTTTAGGTATCTATTAATATGCTTATAAGAATGGTTGAGGAATGGATTCAGAAGATGTGGTATATTTACACAATGGAATACTACTCTGCAATTAAAAACAATGAATTCACGAAATTCCTAGGCAAATGGTCAGAACTTGAAAATATCATCCTTAGTGAGGTAACCCAATCACAAAAGATCACACATGGTATGAAGTCACTGATAAGGGGATATTGACCCAGAATCTCAGAATACCCTAGACACAATCAGCATATCAATAGATTTCTAAAAAGATGGAAGGAGAGACCCCTGGTCCTGGAAAGACTGGATGTAGGGGAACGCCAGGACAGAGTAATGAGAGGGGGTTGAACGGAGAAAAGAGGGAGGGAAGGGGGCTTATGGGACTTTCGGGGAGGGAGGAAACGGGAAAGGGGAAGTGATTTGGAATGTAAATTAAAAAAATAAAATAAAATTAAATTAAAAAAAAAAAAAAAAGAATGGTTGAGGGTTGGAATCTGTTAGTTAAGGGTTGTTGATATTTAAATTAACCCTAAATGAGAGACTTAAAAATAAAGTTAGCTGATTCTCAGAACTGACTCTGAACTTTATTCATTTCTTCATTACCTGATTTAATGGAGGAAGTAGAGAACAAAAGTAACTCCATTAGGAATATTAATTTTCAGCAAGGCTGAAGGAAGACTGGAGGGAAGCTAGAGGCAAGGATACAATTAGTGGCTCTCCATTACCTTAAAAACTAGCGAAGAACCTTAAATTAGAAAAATTGCTATGAAAATTGAAATCATGTATTTCTATTACTTGGCAAAATAGTATTTATTTGGCTGAAAACTGTTCAATTGATTGTCTAGCGAAATGTAATGATTTACAATAGCTGTAAAATAAGATTTTGGTCATGGGGGATTATGTTGATTCTATTTTAATCCTGGTGAAGACTGAGAGTGCACTGGTAATATTAAAATATGTTTTCATAAGGACTTGTACGTGTGGTACTAGAACATGTCTGTAGTGCCTGAGTTCCTAAGAAGAGATGGACTACAAGCAGTGGTATGACTATTTGAACAGAACTAGTTATATATTCATTTAATATCAAAGTGGTAAGGTGAATTTCATATTTGCATACACCGTCCATATATATATATATATATATATATATATATATATATATATATATATATATATTTGAAATACATATGTGTGCATACATATTATACATATATATCAGTCTTCATTTTTGTCTGTCTCAGTATATCTGAACAAGAAAACAAAACAAACAAGTGAAAAACAAAGTTAAATATAGTGAGCTACTTTGTTTCTAAGGAATCCTAACCTCAAAATATTTTTGACAGTTTAAAGGTCATTTGACAGACCCCATTGCTATTAACATCACACATAGGGGTTCCTCAGAGTAAAATTTGTAGTAAATGAACATTTTGACATCTCATCTCCTTACAAAAATAAGAATAGGTACCAGGAATATTTTTTTAAAAAGCACGTCAAACTATTGCTGGAATAAAGAATATCCACCGTCCTTTATCACATACTGTTATTACCAGTGGTGAAGATCAAAGTATTTACAGATTCTTGATGACATATTAAAAATACTAAAATAAAGTTTTCTGAGTATTGCAAGGTAGCAATTTTAAAGCGAAGTAATTATACGCATTAGAAAGAAATGTTCTGTGAATATTGACAGTGGGTCACACAGATGAAATTACTCAAGAGCCTCAATTATTGTTTGTAGTTTCTTTTTCTAGAGCTCAGTGAAATGGTTTGTTCATTAGGAGTGCAGTTTCTGCGGTTCTCTATATTGATTAAGCAAATTTAGGCTATCTAACGATTTGTCTACCACAGATTTGCATTTTCAAATCCATTTGATATAAACCACATATATACTTAATTCTGCAAGGCATTAAGTAGTCAAAAGTGAATTCTCCCTACAATGTCTACTTTGAAGACATTTTCTCCTATTGAAAATGTACCCAAAGCTAGTTTAGAAAAGATTGGCCTTCCTACTTTCCTACTAAGACATAAAGAGAATACAGTTCAGTGGAATGTGTCCAAGTTTAATTGTCATTAAACAGAAGAGAAAAGCTTATTCCAATGTTTAGTGTGTAGTGTACATGACGTTTCATGCAGGTGGTAGTTGTTTGATCATAACTTGTAGCACTTGTCTGCATTGATCACAGACCGGATTATCTGTACATTATGTATAAGCAATGTTCTCAGATTATCAAATACATTATTAGAAGAGGGAGTGTGCATAGCTTGAATCACATGGAGTTTTGAGGTGCTAAGCTATTCCTTATGTTTGTCTTCCTTACTGTGACAAATAAAAGCAGTAGGTATTTAGGGCAAGCAATACATCTAATACATACAGGTGACATCTTATTGACTTCAACAATGTAACTTCAACAACGAGCACTGTGGTTATTCTAAAATCATGTTTCTAATGTAAAGATACAGCATACATAATTATTTTCAGCAATGATATATATCCGAGTAAATATTTGATACTGCAAAAGTAATACTCTATTTTACAGAAGATGATAAAATAATTCTACAGCTATACATCACAACCTTGATTTTATTATTACATGATTACAAGTTTTTCCTCTTACATTTCAAGTTGACAAAATGAACTGTCAATGTTATATTTAATATAATTTCCCAGGTAATTGGAATTCTTTCAAGATTCCCGTAATTGCTACCTTTACTCAAGCGTGTTCACTGAAGTAACATTTTCTCAATCACTTTCATATGCTGTTCTGTACAATGACAACATAGCATGGAAGAAGTCACAGGAAGTCATTAGACATAGGAAGAGGAAGGGAGGATAAAATCTCACAGAAATACTCTTAGGTACAAGTTAGTAGGAAAGGAAGTATGTATGAGTCATCTAATTATTGTGGAAGTAATCGCAATAGCTGTGACATGGACTTTCATGAAATACTTATCCAGAGATAAGTGGACCATAAAATTAGGGTATATACATACAATGGAATATTATTCAGTCACAAAGAAGAAATAAATCTTGTCTTTGGAGGTAAATAGAATGAATTTGTATACATCACATCAAACAAAACAAAGCAGGTGTAGAAATACAAGTAGAAATGTTTTTCCCTTATGTGGGAAGAACAATCATTAAAATTGTAAAGAATTGACCTTGAAACAAAAGAAAGGTACTTACAGAAATGCAGAAATTCAGAACTAGGGAAATATGAGGAAGGAAAGATAGTGGCAAGGAATATCAACTTGACCATAGAATGCTGTGGTCCTAAATAGAAGTGTTAATGATGCAAATAGAAAGCTAATGATGTATTTCATAACATTTTTAGTAAACTAGGATAATAGTTTGGATCAGAATAGCTTACTTAAAGACAGCTGCACCACCCAAAAGCTTAGCCCAGCATGAGAAAGTCTCAATAAAGCTGTATCTCTCCTCTGGATACAGTGCTTGGAGTCACTTTGGGATGTCCATCATTTGAAGTTCAGGCATCAACTTTCATACAACACAGACTCTAAAAAAAATGAGGCCCTCCTGAATCTCTGGTATGAGAATTGTTTACCTTAATATTAAGAAGTGTGGGAAAACACCAAAGTCTGCATGTCCATGCCCACGTGGACTTTGATGGGTAGTGCTGTGCAAACTAAAGTCTTTATGAGGTGATCTAAAAGAAAAGCAATTCCTATTATCAGGAGCAATGTTGGCTGTCTGTGTGCTAAATGTGTCTATAATGGGATATAACATGCTTTTCTTAGCAAGGAGAAGAATGTCACTGAATTAGCCCCTTTATTTCAAATAAGAAAATGTTCCTAAGACACTGAAAGCCAGGAAAGTCACAAAAACAAAAACGATAAGATCTTTCACATAGACCTCTAAGTTAAGATACATCAAGTCAGTATGACACAAAACAGTGAAATATCTAATAATACCATTGGCACTTTTAAAAAATGAAAACAAATCTTGCCTCAGGACCAAAGTAAACATTTTTTGATGTAGGGTCATATTTACTAGTTTCAGGTACAAAGAAACTGTTTAATACAAAGTAGCATGATCTAATTTAAAGTTAATAAAATACAAATGAATTTCTTAGTTGGTAAGAGAGGTGTGACTTAGATGAAGTATTAGAGATAAAGATTAAGATGAAGATAAATAGGCATATTAAAGTTTTTGTTTAGAGTACTTGCAGAGATTGCAAACTGTGAGAAAAAGAGATGATGTGAGAATTCCTCAGTCTGAGTAATTAATTTTGAACTGTGTTAGTAATTACAACACAAAACTAGAAACTAGTCTTTGTTACATTCATAAGAAACATTTTAGATATGCATTTGGAAGATTTAATTTTGTGACAAAGGTTTTCTTCCCATTATTCAAGTTGATTATTTTACTTTACATTGAAAATCCTTTATTATTGCTTCTGGTGTCAAAGGGTAACTGAAAAATACCAAATCTATAAATAACAAATGAAATCATGAATCTGGTGTAAATGAAATAGAATTAGAGCAAAGAATGTTATGATGGCTTTGTTTGAGAGCATCTACTGTAGATTAGTTGTAAAGAAAAAAATGATTCAGCAAATAAAGATGAGCCCAACATAGGGAAATCCAGACTAACACTGAATCCTGTTATGAAGGTGTCTCAGTCAGAGTTTCTATTCCTGTACAAACATCACGACCAAGAAGCAAATTGGGGAGGAAAGGGTTTATTCAGCTTACACTTCCACATTGCTGTTCATCACCAAAGGAAGTCAGGATTGGAACTCAAGCAGGTCAGGAAGCAGGAGCTGATGCAGAGGTCATGGAAGGATGTTACTTACTGGCTTGCTTTCCCTGGCTTGCTCAGCTTGCTTTCTTATAGAACTCAGGACTCCCAGCTCAGTGGTGATACCACCCTCAAGGGGCCCTCCCCACTTAGTCACTAATTGAGAAAATGCATTACAGCTGGATCTCATGGAGGCATTTCCTCAGCTGAGACTCCTTTCTCTGTGATAACTCCAGCTTGTGTAACATTGACACAAATAAAATCAGTCAGTACAGAAGGGATATGCATACTATAGATGAGGAACAGTTACTCCTGGAGCTCATGGCTAAAACCAGACAGGACTAAGATTTTTCATTCAATTTGTTGACATGTAAGTTACCATAGACAATGAAGATAAACATGGAATTATGAGCATATTAGGGATTACAGTGTCCCCCCTGCCCTGGACAGAGAATTAGAGTTAGCTAGTTCAAATAAACAGAATTTAGAAGTGAAGAGCTATCAATGATACTTAAACTAACTAAGAGATACACTAATTTATTGAAGACACTTTTGATTTCTTAAAAATATTTCAGCCCTTCCCATAAAGCCTAGCTCTCAATATGAGTGTTTACTTGCATTAAGAGAAAATTATATGATATACACAGAAAAATTGAGGAAAATGAATATATTTTCATGCTCTGCCAAAATTTAGGAGAGAGAAATTATGTATCTGTCTTCATCTTACCTATAATAGCTTTAAAATTTATAGACAAATAGATCAGGAAATCTGCGATTTAGATAATTCTTGCCCTTTAAGGTGACCTTTTATCTGACATGTGGCTCTTTTAATGGATCATTCTACTACTAGGAAGGTATTTCTTAAAGAAATGAGTTTCTAGGGCTCACATTACCAAAATGTTTCTCTTTTTATGTGAATGTTTTAACCATGGGGGTAGTTGATATGGGTCGGAGACTATGGACAGATAATGTTACTATTTCTATGCTTTTATGTTTTATATTTTTCATGTTTTATGATAGGGTATGAATAAAAACTTCAGAGAGTGAGATTAGACATGCACAATGAAGATATGAAGTATACAAAATGTACATGTAATTATTTCTGAGTTTTTAATAGACATAAATGGCAACAAAGGTATTTTTTTGTTTGTCTCATTAAATACTCATACAAATAAACATAATAGATTGAGTGTTAACGTAGGCAAGTATAGAGGGTAAAGGAAGATAAGAACCCATTTAGGCCAATGTTTGCTGCACATAAGGCTCCTGAACTGGACCCTGGGAAACATGGATTTTCCACATACAATGACACACATATGGACTTTTCTGAAATGAAAAAGTTTTCTCTTGAGACAATGACAGATTACTAGAATTGTTAAGTTATGAAAAGCTAAAAAGCCAGGATTTGTTTGCAGTTTTCAGTGTCTGAATTTGACCTCTGTTATATTACCTAATATTAGTGAACCTTGATTTTCTAATTTATAATCACAATGATAACATGTCATGAATTTTTATTGTAGGTGGAGACATAGGAGTTAATGCATATTGTCTCATCAAGTGTTCACATATTTGTTTCTATGTCATTACTAGACTGAGTGCAGCAGGAAGTGGAACTTTGTTTATCAGGCACAAGCAATGAATTCAGATTCCAGACACATTCAAACAATTGTAATTATCTGTTTTGTATACTAATAACTAAAACTCAGAGAGGTAAAGAACTGATTCAAAACCTCAATTTAGAGTATCAAATTGATATTTTGATACTGAAAATAGAATTAATTTTAAATATTTTTAATATTTGAAAATGCTATGCATGTATACAATAAAACACAATAGTTTCAATGCCTCCCCTTTCCTGCCTCCAACTTTCCCTGTATTCTCCCCCCAAAATATGTGTCTCACAACTCATATCTTCTTACTTATTTATTCCTTTATCCTCCCTTCCTTCCTAAGTTTCTTCCTTCTTCCCAATCTTCCTCCCTCCCTCCTTTCTTTCTTTCTTTCTTTCTTTCTTTCTTTCTTTCTTTCTTTCTTTCCTTATGTCTGTCTGTCTGTCTTTCTCTAATCACCCATTATGTCCAATTAGAAATATCCAATAATGCATGAGTATGGGACCATTCACTGAAACTTGAGAATCTTATAAGTTGAAATATCCCCTTCCCAAAACAATGAGTTTGCTCTCCTGGATACTATAAGATGCTGATAGCTCCTTAGTAAAGGTGAATCCTAAAGAGCAATTCTGCCATCTGAACCACAATTGTCTTGCTCAATCTTATAGAGGCCTTACAGGCAAAGCAAGTTCATTTTCTCACCCAGAAGACATAATTTCACAATGTTCATACCAAACTTTTGGCTCTTGCACTTTTCCAAATACTTTTCTGAAATATTCTTCAAGCATTGACAGGCACTGTGAGGAACTAGAGTTTGTTAATATAAATGTCCCATTGAGGCCTAAGCACTAAGTCTCTTATTCATAGTATCTTGAAGAATTATTCATCTTTGCATTGACTTCTACCACCTTCAATGGCATTCTTGGGTATCAATGAGACTTGACTTCCCAGTGAAGACCAGTTTCATCAGAAAGAAGCAAAGAAAAAAATATAACACCACCACCACATTCCATTTGCTTATAGCATACACATTGTTGAAACTCTTACTAAAATATAGGTCTATTTATGTATATACACAAACACAAATAGAAGGGGGAGAGAGAAGAGAGGAATAAATAGATAGGGTGCCAGGGAATTTATGCTCTATATATTTTATTACCTTTGTTAAAACGTTCTAGTCCTATTCTCTTCAGTACAGAACAGTTGAAGATGTGACCAAACTGAGGCTTCAACTTTAGCCTGCACTTGTTATCCTTTTTCTCCCACTAGGTTGCCTCATCCAGCTTTGATAAAAGGGTTTGAGCATTGAATTAGTGTAACTTGTTATTTCACATTCATTTGATATCACTGAGCTCTCTCACTCTCTCTTTCTCTCTCTCTCTCTCTCTCTCTCTCTCTCTCTCTTTCTCTCTCTCTTTCTCTCTTTCTCTCTCTCTCTCTCTTTCTCTTTCTCTCTCAATTGAAATGGACCTTGGCATAAAAGGACACAGTATATAGGACAAAATGGCAGTCTACAGAATGGGACAATATTTTGACCAATTCCACATCTGACAGAGGGCTAATAACAAAAATGTTTAATGAACAAAAGAAACTAGCCAGTAACAAACCGCAGAATCAAATTAAAACATGGGATAAAGATTCTTATCTATATATACAGATGTATTAACGCTGTCATTTTGTTTGTGCATTAGCATTTATATCTGTCCTTCAAATTATTTCAGTCTTTTCTCTATTGTGAGTTATGTTTACCCAAAAATAAGCTTCATTACTATGAAGTTGTTTACTAAAAATTAAATTTTAATTTTAAGTTTAAAATGTATTGGTTATAGTGAGATGATGAATATTGATATGATAATACTATACACAATTCCATGGTCAAATCTAAGTATGTAATATTTGCATATAATAAGCTTCTAAGAACACTATTAACAGTAACCTTGTGTTTCGTTCTCAATGCAGTTTATAGTCTATCATCTCCCTGTCTATCATTCCATCTACCCTATATAAATTATCATGAGAAAACAGTCATTATAATACATAAGTGGGATGACCATATTTTCTGTGTTAATTTAATTAACATAAAATTCTTAGATTAATTTGGAGAGAAGAAATCATAAAAACTGTGAAAAGATTATTGTTAGGTTTGAGCCAGCAGGAGTATGTTATTACTCCAAACACATTGCTAGTTCTTTGGTACATGATATTTTATTCAAATTATTGCTAATAAAATTAATCAATCACCTCAAAGACTGGAAGTCCAGTATTTGTGCTCTTATCTTCTATGCATTAACCAAATCATATGTTGATGCAATATAGACAATTAGAATAATTAAGAGATAAAAATCTTGATGGAGATTGCATTGAATCTGTAGAATGCTTTTGGCAAAATGACCATTTTTATCACACTAATCCTGCCAATCCACTAACATGAGAGATCTTTCCATCTTCTGAGGTCTTCCTTGATTTCTTTCTTCAGAGACTTGAAGTTCTTGTCATACAGATCTTTCACTTGATTGGTTAGAGTCACACCAAGATACTTTATATTATTTGTGACTATTGTGAAGGGTGTCATTTCCCTAATTTATTTCTCAGCTTATTTATCCTTTGAGTACAGGAAGGCTACTGATTTGTTTGAGTTAATTTTATATCCAGCCACTTTGCTGAACTTCTTTACAAGCTTGAAGGAGTTCTCTGGGAGATTTTGTGTGTGTGTGTGTAACTTAAATATACTATCATATCATCTGGAAATAGTAATAATTTGACTTCTTCCTTTCCAATTTGTATCCATTTGACCTCCTTTTGTCATCTAATTGCTCTAGCTAGAACTACAAGTACTATATTAAATAGACATGGAGAGAGAGTGCAGCATTGACAAGTCCCTGATTTTAGTGGGATTACTACAAGTTTCTCTCCTGGTTTGCTGTATCTTGCATTTACTATGTTTAGGTATGGGCCTTGAATTCATCTTCTTTCCATGACTTTTATCATGAAGAGGTCTTTGGTTTTGTCAAATGCTTTCTCACCATCTAATGAAATGATCATGTGTTTTTTTTTTCTTTGAGTTTGTTTATATAGAGGACTACATTGATGAATTTCCATATATAGATCTACCTGCCTGTTATTGTACCAATACCATACAGTTTTTATCACTGTTGCTCGGTAGAAAGAAATTGAAGAAGATCTCAGAAGATGGAAAGACCTCCCTGCTCATGGAATGACAGGGTTAAAATAGTAAAAATGTCCATCTTGCCTAAAGTAATCTACAAATTCAATGAAATCCCCACCAAAATTCCAACTCAATTCTTCATCAACTTATAAAGAACAATTCTCAAATTCATCTGGAGTAACAAAAAACCCAGGTTAACTAAAAGTATTCTCAATAGTAAAAGAACTTCTGGGGGAATCAGTATCCCAGATCTCAAGCAGTACTACACAGAAATAGTGTTAAAAACTGTATTGTATTGGTACAGTGACAGGCAGGTAGATCAATGGAACAGAACTGAAGACCCAGAAATGAATCCACACTCCTATGGTCACTTGATCTTTAACAAAGGAGCTAAAACCATCCAATGGAAAAAAAGATAGCCTTTTCAACAAATGATGCTGGTTCAACTGGAGGTCAACATGCAGAAGAATGCAAATTGATCCATTCTTATCTCCTTGCACTAAGTTCAATTTCAAGTGGACCAAGGACCTCCACATAAAACCAGACACACTGAACTTGATAGAAAAGAAACTAGGGAAGAGCCTGGAACATATGAGCACAGGGGAAAATTTCCTGAACAGAACACCTAAGATCAAGAATTGACAAATGGAACCTCATAAAATTACAAAGTTTCTGTAAGGCAAAGGAAACTGTCAATAGGACAAAATAGCAACCAACTAATTGGGAAAAGATCTTTGGCAACGCTACATTCAACAGAGGGCTAATATCAAATATATATATGAAGAACTCAAGAAGTTAGACTCCAGAGAGCCAAATAATCCTATTAAAAAAATGGGGTACAGAGCTAAACAAAGAATTTTCACCTGAGGAATATCAAATGACTGAGAAGCACCTAAACAAATGTTCAATATCCTTAATCATTAGGGAAATGAAAATCAAAACAACCCTGAGAGTCTACCTCACAACCGTCAGAATGACCAAGATCAAAAATTCAGGGGACAGCAAATGCTGGAGAGGATGTGGGGAAAGAGGAGCACTCCTCCACTGTTGGTGGGATTGCAAACTGGGACAACAACTCCGGAAATCCATTTGGTGGTTCCTCAGAAAATTGGGCATACTACTTCTGGAGGACCTTGCTATACCACTCCTGGGCATATACCCAGAGGAACTCCTGGCATGCAATAAGGACACATGCTCCACTATGTTCATAGCAACCCTATTTACAATAGCCAGAATCTGGAAAGATCCCAGATGTCCTTCCACGGAGGAATGGATACAGGAAATGTGGTACATTTACATAATGGAATACTACTTAGCTACTAAAAACAATGAATTCATGAAATTTTTACGCCAATGGGTGGAACTGGAAAATATACTGAGTGAAGTAACCCATCACAAAAGAACACACATGGTAAGCACTCACTGCTATGTGGATATTAGCCCAGAAGCTTGGAATACTCAAGACACAATTCACATATCAAATGAAGCTCAAGAAGATGGAAGAACAAAGTATGGATACTCTGGTCCGTCTTAGAAGGGGGAACAATATACCCATAGAAGGAGAAACAGAGACAAAATGTGGAGCAGAGTCTGAGGGAAAGACCATCCAGAGACTCCCCCACCTAGGGATCCATCTCATATACAATTACAAAACCCAAACACTATTGTGAATGCCCACAAGTGCTTGTTGACTGCAGCTAGATATAGCTGTCACCTGGGAGGTTCTGGTGGTGCATGACAAATACAGAGGGGGACACTCTCAGCCAGTCATTGAACTGAGCACAGGGTCCCCAGTGGAGGAGCTAGAGAAAGGACCCAAGGAGATGAAGGGGTTTGCAGCGCCATAGGAGGAACAACAATATGAGCCATCCAGTACTCCCAGAGCTCCCTGGGACAAAAGCATCAACCAAAGGGTACACATGGAGTTACCCATGGCTCTAGAGGCGTAGGCAGCAGAGGAATGGCCTGTTGGATGTAAAAGGGAGGAGAGGCCCTTGGTCTTGGGAAGGCTTGATGCTGCAGTGTAGGGGAATACCAGGTCAGGGAAGTGGGAGGGGATTGATTGGGGAACAGGGGGAGGGGAGATGTTTTATGGGATTCTATGGGAGTGGGGAACCAGGAAAGGGGACAACATTTGAAATGTAAATAAAGAATATATCTAATAAAAAATGAGAAAAAAAGAGATAAAAATCATCAAGTCCATATTTTATTTCATTATCTTAATATTTTACATTAAAATTCCTGCTATATTTCATAATAACTCCATTTTGCATCATGAATATGACAACTGAAGATATAGCAGTAAAGTTAAGGCTACATATCTATATAGTCTATATAATATTGACTTTACTTAATAATTTAAAAAGTAAAACATATCCAAGAAACCAGTATTACTAAACCTTGAAAACAATACCATTAAAAATGGCAAAATTTTTGAAATTGTCATGCGCAAAATTATTTAGCTTTAAGTGTAATTATATATAATTCTCCGTATAACAAACTAATCTTTGTAGGGATAATCTCTTGTGTACTACGTAAAAGCACCTGCCTGTCAATAATGAGATGAACAGCCTATGAGCTGAGAATTTTTCTCTGGCCTTGGAGGAGTTGGATGTATGAAACTGAGGTGAGGCAAATAGCCATGTGGCTGAATTCAGGTTAGAATAAATGGGCTATATAAGTTATGGGTTAGCCTGGGAATGAGACAAAGTTTGTGGCCTAGGCATATATTCATAAATAAAGTCTCAGAATCATTATTCATGAACAAAGTGGCCTGGGCAAAAAGGAACCTGGCTATATTTAATGTAACAAATATGGGGCATAAAATTCAAGCTTATGAGAGTCCTTGGAACAGGGAAAGTTCCTACCTCTTTCACATCAGGAGTCAGTCAGTTTTCTACTGGGTAGATATGGGAAACGGAAGCTGAGTTCATTTCACAAGCAAGGCACTTTTAAGTAGACGCTTGTGAGCTAATGCAACAAGCAGGTGTGAGAACTCTTTCAGGCTGGTCTTAATGCACCTCCCAGAAGCAGGAGAAGAACTGAGCAGTCTCAGCCCAAAAGAAACCAGTTTATGTCCATGAGAGAAACCTGCAAAGGCAGAAGTCATAGGGTAGGCCCTGCCCAGCATGGTAGGGCATGTAGTCCCACAGGAAGCTTAAACCAGGTGCCAGTAACCTGCTAGACTGAGCTGACAGGGCAGAAGCCAATTACAGACAGGTGCTGCCCTGAGGAACCTGCTGCCTCACCAAACAACTTCCCAGACCAGAGGTGGAGTGGGGATAGTCATATGGTGGGAAGCAGAAGCCAGACACATACTGAGAGAACAAACCCAGAAATCTGAAACCAGATAAACTTTAGATCAGATAAAATGTATAAAATTATGCTGTAATGCTAAAGAGTTTAAGAGACTGAATATAAAATTCATAATCCTATATAAATATTTTATAATTGATAAATTCAAAGAAGTAAAACCCATAAAGATGAAAAATACAACAACATAAACCTCTTGCCACTTTAATTGGTTTAAAGATAGAAACAAAGATAAGGCCCTTCACAGGGACCCACACCGGGAGAGAGCGCAGTGGCCTCCCCTTAGCCACCTCTGCTCCTAGGATTGACTACACTGAGTCTCCAGGTACACAGGAATTCCCCAAGTATAACATCACAGAGGACACAGCCTGCTAACTTCCATCTGCACCCAAGAGCGGGGCAGATCTGTGGTCATCTGGGTGTCAGCTCTGCTGTGGAACATCTACCCTGCAGAGTGATCTGCACTGAGAGGGAGCACAGTACCCTCTGCCATCTTTGATCTGGCAACAGATCAGCTGGGACCTCCAGGTGCAGGGATAACCAAGCATAGCATCGCTTGGATCACAGTCAGCTGGTGTGCTCCCTGCACCCAAAAGCTGGGTAGTACTGTGGTCATCTACTTGTGAGATCTGCTGTGGGACATCTGCCCTACAGAGGGACCCGCCCAGGGAGAGAGGGCAGCAGACTCCCCTTAACCACCTCTGCTCTGGGGATTGACTACACTGAGTCTCCAGGTACAAAAGTATTTCCCAAGAATAACATCACTTGGGGCAATGCACATCAGGGCTCCATAGTCACTCAGGAGCAGGGCAACCCCTCAGCAATTGGTGCCAGGGGAAGCCCGGTCCTCCAGGGGGGCAGAAATAGCCTTGCAGGCTCACAGGAGGTTCAAGCAACAGCCAGTGATAGCAGGACCAATTAACACCAGAGATAACCAGATGGCAAAAGGCAAATGTAGGAACTTTACTAACAGAAATCAGGGCAATATGGCATTATCCAAACCCAACTCTCCAACAGCAGCAAATACTGGATACTCCATCACACCTGAAAGAATAAATAAATCTCATAAAGAAATACAGGAGAACATGAATCAACAGGTAGAAGCCCTTACAAAGGAAACACATAATCACTTAAAGAAATGCAGGAGAATATGGGTCAACAGATGGAGGCCCATAAGGAGGCAACAAAAATCACTTAAAGAAATACAGGAGAACATGTATCAACGGGTAGATGCCCTTACAAAGGAAACACAAAAATCGCTTAAAGAAATGCATGAGAATATGGGTCAACAGGTGGAAACCCATAAGGAGGAAACACAAAAATTGCTTAAAGAAATTCAGGAGAACTTGGGTCAACAGGCAGAATTTCTGAAAGAGGAAACACAAAAATATCTTACAGAAATACAGGAAAACACAAACAAGTGAAGGATCTGAGCAAATCCATCCAGGAACTAAAAAAGGAAGTAGAAACAACTAAGAAATCATAAAGGGAGACAACTTTGGAGATAGAAAACCTTGTGAAGAAATCAGGGGTCATAGATGCAAACATCAACAATAGAATACAAGAGATGGAAGACAGAATCTCAGATCCTGAAGATATCATCGAAAGCATGGACTCAGTTTTCTGAGGAACCACCAGACTGCTTTCCAGAGTGGTTATATCAGCTTGCAATCCCACCAGTAATGGGATTTCTCCACATCCTCGCAAACAACTGCTGTCTCCTGTGTTTTTGATTTTAGCCATTCTGACTGGTGTGAGGTGGAATCTCAGAGTTGTTTTGATTTTCATTTCCTTGATGACTAATGATGTTGAACATTTCTTTAGGTACTTCTCAGCCATTAGATATTCTTCAGTTGAGAACTCACTCCCGGAGGATCCTGCTATACCACTCCTAGGCATATACCCAGAGGCTTTCCCTGCATGCAGTAAGGACACATGCTCCACTATGATCGTAGCAGCCTTATTTATAATAGCCAGAAGCTAAAAAGAACTCAGATGTCCCTCAACGAAGGAATGGATTCAGAAGATGTGGTATATTTACACAATGGAATTCTACTATGCAATTAAAAACAATGAATTCACGAAATTCTTAGGCAAATGGTCAGAACTGGAAAATATCATCCTTAGTGAGGGAACCCAATCACAAAAGAACACACATGGTATGCAGTCACTGATAAGGGGATATTAACCCAGAATCTCGGAATACCCAAGACACAATTCACTTATAAATAGATTTCCAAGAAGATGGAAGGAGAGACCCCTGGTCCTGGAAAGAATGGATGTAGGGGAATATCAGGACGGAGAAGTGAGAAGGGGTTGAATGGGGAACAGATGGAGGGAAAGAGGCTTATGGGACTTTCGGGGAGGGAGGAAATGGGAAAGGAGAAATCTTTTGGAATGTAAATAAAAAATATAGAAAATAAATTAAAAAAAAGAGAGCATTGACTCTACAGTCAAAGAAAATGCAAAATGCAAAAAATGTGTAACCTGAAACATTCAGTAAATCCAGGACACAATGAGAAGACCAAACCAAAGGATTACAGGTATAGATGAGAGTGAAGATTTGCAACTTAAATGGCCAGTAAGTATCTTCAACAAAATTATGGAGGAAAACTTCCCTAATCTAAAGAGAGAGATGCTGATGAACATACAAGAAGCCTACAGAACTCTAAAAAGACTGGACCAGAACAGAAATACCTTCTGTCATATAATAATCAAAACACAAAATGTACTAAACAAAGAAAGAATATTAAAAGCAGTAAGATAAAATGGCCAAGTAACATATAAAGGAAGACCTATCTGAATTACATCAGATTTCTCACCAGAGACTATGAAAGCTAGAAGATCCTGGCAGATCTCATACAGACTCTAAGAGAACACAAATGCCAGCCCAGACTACTATACCCATCCAAACTCTCAATCACCATAGATGGAGAGACCAAGATATTCCATGATAAAACCAAATTTACACAATACTTTCCACAAACTCAGCCCTGCAAAGGATAATAGGTGGAAACCAGCCAATACAAGGAGAGAAACTACACCCTGGAAAAATCGAGATAGTAACCTTCCCTCATCAAACCCAAAAGTAGATAACCACTCAAGCATAAAGATAGCATCAAGAATAGCAGGTGGCAATAATCACTATTCCTTAATCTCTCTTAATAACAATGGTCTCAATTCCCCAATAAAAAGACATAGACAACAGACTGGATACGTAAACAGGACCCAGCATTTTGCTGTGTGCAGGAAACGCACCTCAGTGTCAAAGACAAACACTACCTCAGAGTAAAAGGCTGGAAAACAATATTACACGCAAATGGTCCCAGGAAGTAGCCATCCTAATATCAGATAAGATTGACTTTCAACCTAAAGTCATCAAAAAAGACACAGAATGACACTACATACTGGTCAAAGGAAAAATCCACCAAGAAGAACTCTCAATTCTAAACATCTATGCTCCAAATGCAAGGGCAACCTCATTCATAAAAGAAACTTTACTAAAGCTCAAAGCACACATCGCACCTCACACAATAATAGTGGGTGACTTCAACACACCACTCTCTGAAATGGATCGTTCAGGAAAGCAGAAACTAAACAGGGACACAGTGAAACTAATTGAAGCCTTGAACAAAATGGAACTAGCAGATATATATATAAAACATTTCATCCTAAAGCAAAAGAATATACCTTCTTCTCAGCACCTCATGGTACCTTCTCCAAAATCAACCATATAATTGGTCACATAACAGATCTCAGCAGATACAAGAAGATGGAACTAATCCCATGCCTCCTATCAGATCACTATGGAATAAGGGTAGTCTTCAATAGCAGCAAAAACAACAAAAAGCCCACATACACATGGAAGCTGAACAATGCTCTATGCAATGAATGATACCTTCCTTGGTCAAGGAAGAAATAAAGAAAGAAATCAAAGGCTTTTTAAAATTTAATGAAAATGAAGGCACAACATACCCTAATTTATGGGACACAATGAAAGCAGTGCTAAGAGGAAAATTCATAGCCCTGAGTGCCTTCAAAAAAATGGGAGAGTGCATACTCTAGCAGCTTAATGGCACAACTGAAAGCCCTGGAACAAAAAGAAGCAAATACTCCCTAGAGGAGTAGAAGGCAGGACATAATCAAACTCAGGGCTGAAATCAATCAAGTAGAAACAATTAAAACCATACAAAGAATCAACAAAACTAGCAGTTGGTTCTTTGAGAAAATCAACAAGATAGATAAGCCCACAGCCAGACAAGCCAGAGGGCACAGACAACATCCAAATTAACAAAATCAGAAACGAAAAGGGAGATATAACAACAGAAACTGAGGAAATTAAAAAAAATCATCAGATCCTACTACAAAAGCCTGTATTCAACACAACTAGAAAATCTGGAAGAAAGGAAATTTTCTTAGACAGATACCAAATACCATAATTAAACCAGGATCAAATAGACCATCTAAACTGTTCTATAATCCCTGAAGAAATACAAGTGGTCATTGGAAGTCTTCCAACTAAAAAAAGCACAGGTCCAGATGGTTTTACTGCAGAATTCTATAAGACCTTCAAAGAAGACCTAACACCATTTACACTTCAAACTATTCCACAGAATAGAAACAGAAAGAACACTATCCAACTTGTTCTATGAAGCCACAATTATGCTGATACCAAAATCACACAAAGATCCAACAAATAAAGAGAATCTCAGGCCAATTTCTCTTATGAATGTCGATGCAAAAATACTAAATAAAATTCTTGCCAATCGAATCCAAGAACACATCAAACTATCATTCACCATGATCAAGTAGGTTTCATCCCAGGGATGCAGGGATGATTCAATATAAGGAAGTCCATCAATGTAATCCACTACATAAACAATCTCAAAGAAAAAAACCACATGGTCATTTCATTAGGTGCTGAAAAAGCATTTGACAAAATTCAGCATCTTTCATGCTAAAAGTCTTGAAAAGATCAGGAATTCGAGGCCCATATCTAACATAGTAAAAGCAATTTACAGCCGGGCAGTGGTGGCCCACGCCTTTAATCCCAGCACTTGGGAGGCAGAGGCAGGAGGATTTCTTAGTTCGAGGCCAGTCTGGTCTACAAAGTGAGTTCCAGGACAGCCAGGGCTAAACAGAGAAACCCTGTCTCGAAAAACCAAAAAAAAAAAAAAAAAAAAAAAGCAATTTACAGCAAACTGGAAGCCAACATCAATCTAAATGGAGAGAAACTTGAAGCAATCCCACTAAAATCAGGGACTAGACAAGGCTGCCCTTTCTCTCCTATCTTTCCATATAGTACTTGAAGTTCTAACTAGAGCAATTAGACAACAAAAGGAGGTCAAAGGGATACAAAATTGGAAAAGAAGTCAAACTATCACTATTTGCAGACAATATGATAGTATACTTAAGTGCCCCAAAGAACTCCACCTGAGAACTCGTACAGCTGATAAACAACTTCAGCAAAGTGGCAAAGTGATAAAATCAACTCAAGTAAATCAGTAGCCTTCCTATACTCAAAGGATAAGCAGGCTGAGAAAGAAATAAGAGAAATGATACCCTTCATGATAGCCACAAACAATATAAAGTATATTGGTGTGACTCTAACCAAACAAGTGAAAAATCTATATGACAAGAACTTCAAGTCTCTTAAGAAAGAAATTGAAGAAGACCTCAGCAGATGGAAAAATCTTCCATTGTCATGGATTGGCAGGATTAATATAGTAAAAATGACCATCTTGCCAAAAGTAATATACAGATTCAATGCAATCCCCATCAAAATCCCAACTCAATTCTTCATAAAGTTAGAAAGAGCAATTCAAAAATTCATCTGGAATAACAGAAAACCCAGGATAGCTAAAACTGTTCTCAACATTTATGTATAGTATCATATCGTCTGAGTCTGGCCATTCCTCAGAAAACTGGGCATGACACTCCCAGAGGATCCTGTTATATACCTGGCATATATATCCTGGCATATACCCAGAGTCTTCCCCGGCATGCAATAAAGACACGTGCTCTATATGTTCATAGCAGCCTTATTTATAATAGCCAGCAGCTGGACAGAACCCAGATGTTCCCAACGGAGGAATGGATACAGAAGAGTGGTATATTTACACAATGGAATACTACTCTGAAATTAACGACAATGAATTCACAAAATTCTTAGGCAAATGATCAGAACTGGAAAATATCATCCTTAGTGAGGTAACCCAAGAACACACATGGTATGCAGTCACTGATAAAGGGATATTAACCCAGAAACTTGGAATACCCTAGACACAATTTACATATCCATTGATTCCCAAGAAGATAGAAGGAGAGACCCCTTGTCCTGGAAAGACTGGATGTAGGGGAATACCAGGTCAGAGAAGTGAGAGGGGGTTGAATGAGGAACAGTGGGAGGGAAGAGGGCTTCTGGGACTTTCAGGGAGGGAGGAACCAGGAAAGGGGAAATCATTGTGTATGTAAATAAAAACTATATAAAATAATAATAAAAAAAATAAAATAAATGAAACAAAAGATAAGCAGATATATGATCAAATTGATATGGACACATTACCAATTTTGGTTATTACCAAGCTGATAATCCTTATTGTGGTAATCATAATGGTTTCTCTGCCTTTTCAAAGAAAAGAGCTTTAGAGATGCAAGCAGAAAATTATGATAAGTGAAGCTGGATCTTCAAAGAAAAAATTAGAAAATTTTATGATATTTTAATTAATTAATTTATTATTTTACAGTCCATATTTTATTCCCCCCACACCCCGTCCATCTGTCAATCCTCCAACTATTCCAAATCCCATACCTCTTCCCCACCCCTTGTCTCCAGGTGGATGGCCCCACCCCCACCCCCCTGACCTCTAAACTCCCTGGGCCTCCAGTCTCTTGAGGGTTAGGTGCATCATCTCTGACTAATACAAACCTTGCAGTCCTTGAAAATTTTATAAGTTAAATGAGAAAAAATGCTAAGACAGAGATACAGGAAAAAGAAAACAATAAATATGGATATAGGCCTTAAAAATAAAATTGGAAAAAATTATAAATAAAACAAAGTTACAAAGATAGCAACAGAATAAATAAGGTCAGAACCTACAGTACCACCATATAATAAAAAGCAAGCCAAAAATATTTAGAAAACCAACTTTAACTCTTCCGGTAACTGTACAAATTTATAAAATACATAGAATGTGCCAGCAGATGCTGTGCACTCACAAAATTATAAAGAATTTAGATGCCATCCCATGGAAAGTCTAGAATTAAAATTATTTAAGGATGCAACCTTTGTAGAAGCAATAATCTCTAATGATTTTAAGAAAAATCAAAATATCATATATTTAACTGTGGTAAGAAATATCATTTCAAAAGGAGTTGTGCAGGCTTTCAGAGAAACAAGTTTTTTTTTTTTTTTTTTTTTCTAGAGATAATCCAAAAAGAAGGCCTCAGGCTTCTGGAATATCAAGGAGATGTAACAAAGGCCAACACTGGCCTAATGAATGTAGATCAAGTAAATACAGACCAGGTAACTCCTTGCCTGGAAACACTCAGGAATTATCATGCATACTTTCAAATGGCATGAATAAAAAGTGATATTACAGCTTAGTTATACAGTCTATGATGGTTTGCTTTTGCTTGGCCCAGGGAGTGGCACTATTAGAAGGTGTGACCTTGCTGGAATAGGTGTGTCACTGTGGGTGTGGGCTTTAAGACCCTCATCCTAGCTGCCTGAAAGCAAGTATTCTGCTAGCATTCTTCAGATGAAGATGGAGAACTCTCAGCTCCTCCACTATGTGAAAGCACTATAGTGAAAGCAGTATGCCTTCCTGAATGCTGCTATGCTCCTGCCTTGATGACAATGCACTGAACCTCTGAACCTGTAAGTCAGCCCCAATTAAATGGGCTAAAATTAGTGGGTAAAAAGGACCATGACTACAGTTCTTAGTATAACAAATGATATCATATTGGCTCTCAAAATATTAATAAAATTGTGGCATATTTAAAAATTATTGTCTTGTGTATTTAAGAGGATACTTAAACATACACATCTTATACCATGGTTTTATTTGTTGCAAATTGAGTTGCTAAATTTTACAATTTCATTTACTTATATAATATTCTATATGCTTTCAGAGTTTCTATTAATGTGATATAATACCACAACTAATAGCAACTTAGTGAGCAAAGGGTTTATTTCACTTTTATGCCCACATCATAATTCTTCATATAACATTCCCGGCAGAAAATGAAATAAGGCAGGCACTTAACAATAATTCTTCTATTTCCTTATATGATGGAATGATATGAGAGTCATATCAAGTTGTGCAAATGCAAGGTTTAAGCTGAGTCCAGGGTATTCCTTTCTCTCTTCAAACTATTTCTAGACCTAGGCCTGGAAGTTGCTAGCCTCCATATAATCTAGTCTTCCAAACTGACTGATTCAATCTAGATTCTCTCGACTTCTGAATGAGTTGCTCGGTTTTGACTCATACTAACTTTGATAACAAATTGTAATCATCTGGCTGCTTCTCATTCTCTGTATCATTCTGATTTAACCTGTGTCAAGTTAGTTCTCTCAGTCTCTGTAAAACTTGCCCAATAAAACTACCACACACATACCACACAACCATACACTGCCTTTTTTTCTCCCTCTTGCTACTCTTATGTAAGCTCTCTTTCCTATGCTGTTCTCCTGTGAGTTGGGCTTATTCTATCCTTAACTGATTCTGTCAAATGTTTCTCTGATTCATTACTTTGTCTCCCCTCAATTAGATGTTACTTTCAGTCATGGCTATTTTCTTTCACAAACAAACCTTACTTTCATTGTTAAAGAATAAAGATGTGTCCAAAGTGTATTTTTGTTTTCTTACCAGATTATGTCTTTGGTTGTGATCCCTTGGCAGAGCAACCATGCTGCTGGGTCAAAATTTCTCTGCATAGGTAAGAGTTTAATATAGAGTCCATTGCAGTTTATTTCTTGCTGGCTTGGTATCCACAGCTTACACAGTTGGGTTTCTGATAGCACCCCACCAGCCCAGAGGTGTTACTACTAAAAATGGGCTGGGAATTCCTATATAAATCATAAAACAATAAAATTCTTGGAGATTTGGCCACAGGCTAATCCAACCTAGGCATTTTCTTTGTTAAGGTTCCTTCTTCTTGAGTTGATTTTATATCCAGCCACTTTGCTCAAGTTGTTTTTCAGCTGTAGGAGTTCTCTGGTGGAGTTCTTTGGGGCACTTAAGTATACTATCATATCGTCTGCAAATAGTGATAGTTTGACTTCTTCCTTTACAGTTTGTATCCCTTTGACCTCCTTATGTTGTCTAATTGCTCTAGGTAGAACTTCAAGGACTATATTGAAAAGATATGGAGAGAGAGGGCAGGCTTGTCTAGTCCTTGATTTTAGTGGAATTGCTTCAAGTTTCTCTCCATTTAGTTTGATGTTGGCTACTGATTTGCTGTATATTGCTTTTGATACGTTTAGATATGGGCCTTGAATTCCTGATCTTTCCAAGACTTTTAGTATGAAAGGATGCTGAATTTTGCCAAATGCTTTTTCAGCATCTAATGAAATGACCATGTGGTTTTTTCTTTGAGATTGTTTATGTAGTGGATTACATTGATGGACTTCCTTATATTGAACCATCCCTGCATCCCTGGGATGAAGCCTATTTGATCATGGTAAATGATTGTTTTGATGTGTCACTAGCCTTCCTATGCTCATAGGATAAGCAGGCTGAGAAAGAAATTAGGGAAATGACACCCTTCACGACAGCCACAAACAATATAAAGTATCTTGGTGTGACTCTAACCAAACAAGTGAAAGATCTGTATGACAAAAATCTCAGCCTGCTTATCCTTTGAGTATAGGAAGGCTACTAATTTGCTTGAGTTGATTTTATATCCGGCCACATTGCTGAAGTTGTTATCAGCTATAGGAGTTTTCTGGTGGAGTTCTTTGTGTCGCTTCAGTATACTATCATATCATCTGCAAATAGTGATAGTTTGACTTCTTCCTTTCCAATTTGAATAATTTTGACCTCCTTTTGTTGTCTAATCGCTCTAGCTAGAACTTCAAGTACTATATTGAGAAGATATGGAGAGAGAGGGCAGCCTTGTCTAGTCCCTGGTTTTAGTGGGATTGCTTCAAGTTTCTCTCCATTTAGATTGATGTTGGTTACCTGTTTGCTGTAAATTGCTTTTACTATGTTTAGATATGGGCCTCGAATTCCTGATCTTTCCAAAACCTTAAACATGAAAGGATGCTGAATTTTGTCAAATGCTTTTCCAGCATCAAATGAAATGAGTATCTTGTTGTGACTCTAACCAAACAAGTGAAAGATCTGTATGACAAGAATTTCAAGTCTCTGAAGAAAGAATTTGAAGAAGACCTCAGAAGATGGAAAAATCTTCCAAGCTCATGGATTGGTAGGATTAATATAGTAAAAATGAACATCTTGCCAAAAGTAATATACAGATTCAATGCAATCCCCATCAAAATACCAATTCAATTCTTCATAGAGTTAGAAAGAGCAATTCTCAAATTCATCTGGAATAACAGAAAACCCAGGATAGCTAAAACTATTCTCAACAGTAAAAGAACTTCTGGGGAAATCAGTATCCCAGACCTCAAGCTATACTACAGAGCAATAGTGTTAAAAACTGCATGGTATTGGTACAGTGACAGGCATGTAGATCAATGGAATAGAATTAAAGACACAGAAGTGAACCCACATTCCTATGGTCACTTGATCTTTGACAAAGGAGCTAAAACCATTCAGTGGAAAAAAAGATAGCCTTTTCAACAAATGGTGCTGGCTCAGTTGGAGAAGAATGCAAATTGATCCATTTTTATCTCCTTGTACTAAGCTCAATTCCAAGTGGATCAAGGACCTCCACATAAAACCAGATACACTGAAACTAATAGAAAAGAAACTAGAGAAGAGCCTTAAACACATTGGCACAGGGGAAAGTTTCCTGAACAGGACACCAATAGCTTATGCTCTAAGATCAAGAATTGACAAATGGGACCTCATAAAATTACAAAGTTTCTGTAAGCAAAGGACACTGCCAAAAGGACAAAACAGGAGCCAATAAATTGGGAAAAGATATTTACCAACCCTACATCTGACAGAGGGCTAATATCCAATATATACGAAGAACTCAAGAAGTTAGACTGCAGAGAGCCAAATAACTCTATCAAAAAAAGGAGGTACAGAGCTAAACAAAGAATTTTCACCTGAAGAATATCGAATGGCTGAGAAGCTCCTAAACAAATGTTCAACATCCTTAGTCATTAGGGAAATGCAAATCAAAACAACCCTGAGATTTCACCTCATACCAGTCAGAATGGCTAAGATCAAAAACTCAGGAGACAGCAGGTGTTGGCGAGGATATGGAGAAAGAGGAACACTCTTCCACTGCTGGTGGGATTGCAAGCTGGTACAACCATTCTGGAAATCAGTCTAGTGGTTCTTCAGGAAACTCAGCATGATACTACTGGCAGACCCTGTTATACCACTCCTGGGCATATAAGCAGAGGCCTCCCCGGAATGCAGTAAGGACACATGCTCCACTATGTTCATAGCAGACTTACTTATAATAGCCAGAAACTGGAAAGCACCCAGATGTCCCTCAGTGGAGGAATTGATACAGAAGTTGTGGTATATTTACACAATGGAATACTACTCAGCTAGTAAAAACAATGAATTCATGATATTCTTAAGCAAATGGTCAGAACTGGAAAATATCATCCTTAGTGAAGTAACCCAATCACAACAGAACACATATGGTATGCAGTCACTGATAGGTGGATATTAGCCCAGAAGCTCGAAATACCCAAGACACAATTCACTTTTCAACTGATTTCCAAGAAAATGGAAGGACAGGTCCCTGGTCCTGGAAAGACTGGATGTAGCAGTGTAGGGGAATATCAGGACAGAGAAGCGGGAGGGGGTTGACTGTGGCACAGGGGGAAGGAAGAGGGTTTATGGGACTTTGGAGGGGGCGGGAACCGGGAAAGGGGAAATCATTGGGACTGTAAATAAAGAATATAGAAAATAAAATAAAAAATACAAAATACAAAAACTAAAAAAGAATTTAAAAAAAAAAGATTCCTTCTTCTTAGACTTTCCTATCTTCTATTATCAAGTTGCCATGAATACTACTCCAAACACATGTGATAACAATTCAAAAATTAGAATCTGTATTTAAAGAAATCACATTGCAACCCTAATATTCATTACAGGAAGTGTTTTAAATCTTAATCATGGTAACTCTTATCATCCCATGAGTTATACTATTTGGATGTATTCCTGACTCATTTCTACCTTTTCTGTATGTTCACTGTGTCTCAATCTTTGTCCTGCATTCTCTATGATATCTTGTTCTTCCTCAGAGTTCTTACTACTCCTTGTATTTCAAGTTTTATGATATTCTAAAAACATATTTATTACTTCATTCTATCTTTATTTTTAATTTAAAGATAACTATTTTAAATTATGAAAACTTGTATTTTGTCAAATAAATATTACATGAAACATTTTACATCAGTTAGATGGGTGCAAATGTTTGGTAAATATTCTTTAACTATGATGTCATTATAGGCTTTCATGTGAAAAGTGTATTCAATAGTGCTTGTTGCAGTGATTGAATTGATTCAATATATGTATTGCCTTAAAAATTCTGTATAAAAGATATTTCTGTCATATTGTGGGGAATCTAAATTGACTCCAAAAATTTGTTTCTGTTCTTCAATTTAAGCTGTATAAGTTCGATAGATAATTTCTGACTTTATGTCTAGACAAAAATATAATACATGTGAAAAGGAATAGGCAATGAATCTGAGTGCCTAATCTAGTAAAATTATTCATTACTATAACACAATTTCATCAGTAGGATCTTTGATATCAAAACAAGTGTGTTTATTTTATAATTCTTTTCTGAAATACTTATTTTTAATGAATACCCTACAAGAAGAAAGGTATTTTAGTTAGTATCTGAAAAATAATTAAAACCAGAAAATCAAAAACATGTTTAGAGATTTAGTTTAAAAATTTTTAATTTAGCCATTATAAACTATAATTTTAATTTAATTTTATTAGGAAGCCTCTTACTTAAATACCAGAGGAAAAGGAATAATACCTTGAAGGCAATATTCAACTTAAAAAAATTATTTCTTAGAAATAAATATATATTATAAATATATAGAAAATATATTTTCTTAAGAATGTAGCTGTTTTAAAAATTATTACACGCTTTAGAGTATTAAATAATTATATAATATTTAAATAATGATGGACACTTGGGATGACTAGGAAATGTAATTCACACAAACAAAAATATATTTCTACTTGGAATTTATGGACTGATAATAGTACACATTCTCATTTTGATAGAGACAAAGCTAGATTCAGCAAACACTGTTTAAGTTAGGAAATTAAAATAAACTAGCTCTATGATGAATCTTTTTTAGGTCCTGAGTCAAGATTTTGTTGTAATATCATTCTTGTGAAAAAATTTAACTACGTCACTGAAAAATAGAAAATTGAAAACTATTTGACTGTTTTTTACTAATAAATTTAATATTAGGGCTGATGGAGCTTTTTATTACGTGAACTTTAATTAACTTTATTATATAAAAACTCATAACTTGCTTCTTCCTTAATTAAATTATGCTAGTTATAGATTAATTTATCAAACTGATTTTCATAGGCAAATTAAATTAGTGAACTTTAAATTGCTTAACAATTAAATATGATATCCAAAACTTTAAATGGCTTAAATGGATTTTAAAATTTAACTTAATTAGAATTATCTTTCCAGTGTCACAAATGTTGCATAATAATTTAATTTAAATGAACTCTATAAAATGCACATTAAGTTATTTCATTTAAGTTCATTTACTTAATGTAAAATAAATTTTAAATGATTTAACATTCATTATGTATTTTAAGTAAAGTCATTGGATATTTACAACAATTGTATTGAACATATTATCTATATTTATATTATTTTAACTTTATATGGAAATATATTTACATATATGTGTACATACACTATATAGTTTTTATAAAGTATATCCTAAATAAAATTAATATAGTTATCTATTATTATGTATGAGCATATTGTATAGTTTTTTAGAGACTAGATAGCAAATTTTGAAATCTTTAAGTATGAAAAATAAAATTTCAGTTAGCTTTTGAAAGATAATGTATTAAGTTATTTCTATATGGACATATCTAATTCATTGATTTAGACTCATAAAATTTTGTTTTGCTATCTAAGGATGAAAAACTCAAAGTATGTTATAGAAGTAGTTAGTAGAATAAGTATTTGCCTCAGAATAAATGAAAGCAAATTTCTTTGACAAAATGAGAAAACACAATTTAATAATTTTGATTAGTTTTCACACTTTTACGAAAATTATTATTTGTTTTGTTTTGTTTGTTTTGAGACAGGTCTTGATGTATATCCTTGTTTGGCCTGGAGTTCATTCTGTCAAAATACTAGCTTTAATTTCATAGAGATAATCTTGCCTTTGCTTTCTGAGTGCAGAGATTAAAGCTATGTACCACCACAACTGGGTTCATATGACATTATTTTTAGAAATCGGGTTCTTTTTTTCTAAGTAAAATATCCTTACATAATAGGACACTTTAGGCTCTAAAATAGCTTAATTCGGTATTGTTTGGTAATTTGATGAATGAATAAAAACTATGAGCACAAGTTTGTTTAATTATTATGGAAACAAAAATCTCATGGTATAAGTATATACAAGAGTAAAAAGTACAACATAGGTGTGAATGAGTTTGCATACCTAAATTCCTCACTCTTACTTAGTAAGTAGATTCATATTTTGGAATATTGTATAGGTTATGCATTAGAGAAACCTTGTATAGGATAGTCATTTTAAATTTTCTGGTATAAATAATCAGAAAAAGACTACTGTATCTACATGAGTATTTGAGAACTCTTGATTTATGAATGCACATGTATCTCTCTGTATGTGTAGTATGTACAAGTTGTATATTTGATTAGCCACTCTTAATTTTGTCCCAATATTCATTTTTTAAAATTGTAAATATATTATTATAAATAAAATTTCCTCTGTAGTTGGAAAAATGGATCAAGAGCTAAGAGCACGAGCAATGAAAGGAACTAAGTTCTGGTTTAAAATCTACATGGGAGTTCATAACCATCTGTAAGTCCAGTTCTGAGGATTTTGATAAATTTTGATAATTTGATCAAGTGATCATAGGTGTGTGGGTTCATTTCTGGGTCTTCAATTCTATTTTATTGATCTACCTGTCTGTCACTGTACCAATTCCATGGAATTTTTGTCACTATTGCTTTGTAGTACTCTTTGAGGTCCAGGATACTGATTCCCCAGAAGTTATTTTATTGTTGAGAATAGTGTTAGCTATCCTGGGATTTTTGTTATTCCAGATGATTTTGAGAATTGCTTTTTCTAACTCTATGAACAACTGAGTTGGAATTTTGATGGGGATTACATTGAATATGTGTATTGCCTTTGGCAAGATGGCCAATTTTGCTATATTATTCCTGCCATTCCATGAGCAAGGAATATCTTTCCATCTTCTGAGGTCGTATTCAATTTCTTTATTCAGAGACTTGAAGTTCTTATCATACAGATCTTTCTCTTGTTTGGTTAGAGTCACATGAAGATACTTCATATTTTGTGTGACTATTGTGAAAGGTGTTGTTTCTATAATTTCTTTCTCAGCCTGTTTATTTTTTGAGTATAGGAAGACATCCTTTCATGGTAAAAGTCTTGGAAATATCAGGAATTCAAGGCCCATACCTAAACGTAGTTGAAGCAATATACAGCAAACCAGTAGCAACATCAAACTGAATGAAGAAAAACTTGAAGCAATCCCATTAAAATCAGGGACTAGACAAGGCTGACCTCTCTCTCCATAGCTATCCAATATAGTACCTGAAGTTCTAGCTAGAGCAATTAGACAACAAAAGGAGGTCAAAGGGATACGAATTTGAAAGGAAGATGTCAAACTATCATTATTTGCAGATGATATGATAGTATAATATAGTGACACTAAAAAAAACGTCTAGAGATCTCCTACAGTTGATGAATTGATCAATCCTTATATCCCTATACAAAGCTCAAGTCTAAATGAATCACGCATCTCCACATAAAACAAGATAAACTGAATCTAATAGAAGAGAAAGTAGGGAAAAGCCTCAAATACATGGATACAGGGGAAAATTTCTTGAACAGAACACCAGCTGCTTATGCTCTAAGATCATAAATCCCAGAACATACAAATAGGACCTCATAAAATTGGAAACCTTCTGTAAGAAAAAGGACACGGTCAATAGGACAAAACAACAACCCACAGATTTGGCAAAGATCTTTTACCAATTATACATCCAATATCGGGCTAATATCCAGTCTATACAAAGAACTCAAGAAGTTAGACTCAAGAGAAACAAATAACCCTATCAAAAAATGGAGAAGAGTTGGACCAGCACCATTTGTTGAAAAGGCGATCTTTTTTCCACTGGATGTTTGTAGCTCCTTTGCCAAAGATCAAGTGACCATAGGAGTGTGGATTCATTTCTGGGTCTTCAGTTCTATTCCATTGATCTACATGCCTGTCACTGTACAAATACTATGCAGTTTTTAGCACTATTGCTCTGTAATACTGCTTGAGGTTGGGGATATTGATTCCCCCAGAAGTTCTTTTACTATTGAGAATAGTTTTAGCTATCCTGGATTTTTTGTTATTCCAGATGAATTTGAGAATTGCTCTTTCTAACTCTATGAAGAATTGAGTTGCGATTTTGATGGGGACTGCATTGAATCTGTGTATTGCTTTTGGGAAGATGGCCAACAGGAGACAGAAGGTGCTGGCGAGGATGTGGAGAAAGAGGAACACTCTTCCACTGTTGGTGGGAGTGCAAGCTGGTACAGCAACTTTGGAAATAAGTCTGGCAGTTCCTCAGAAAACTGGGCATAATAATACCAGAGGACCCTGCTATACCACTCCTGGGCATATACCCAGAGGATTCTCCAGCCTGTAATAACGACACATGCTCCACTATGCTCATAACAGCCCTATTTATAATAGCCAGAAGCTGGAGAGAACCCAGATGTCCCTCAACAGAGGAATGGATACAGAAAATGTGGTATATTTACACAATGGAATACTACACAGCTAGTAAAAACAATGAATTCATGAAATTCTTAGGCACGTGGGTGGAACTGGAGAATGTCATCCTAAGTGAGGTGACCAAATCACAAAAGAACACACATGGTATGCACTCACTGATAAGCAGATATTAGTCCAGAAGCTTGGAATACCCAAGAAACAATTTGCATATCAAATGATGCCCAAGAAGAAAGAAGGAGAGGCCCCTGGTCCTGGAAAGGCTCAGTGCAACAGTGTAGGGGAATACCAGGACAGGGAAGCAGGAAGGGGTTGATTGGGGAACAGGGGGAAGGAAGAGGTATAATGGAACTTTCAGGGAGGGGGGAACCAGGAAATGGGAAATCATTTGAAATGTAAATAAAGAATATATTTAATAAAAAAAGAATATGTCTGAAAGTGTCACAACAAAGAAAAAATGTGGAACAGTATTAAACAGAGAATATTCAACTGACAAAAATCGAATGGCTGAGAAGCACCTAAAGAAATGTATAACGTCTTTAGTCTTCGGGAAATGCAAATCAAAACAACCCTTAAATTCCACCTCACACCAGTCAGAATAGCTAAGATCAGAAACTCAGGTGACTGTAGATGTAGGAGAGGATGTGAAGAAAGAGGAGTACTCTTCTATTTTTGGTGGGATTGCAAGCTGGTACAACCACTATGGAAATCAGTCTGGTGGTTCCTCAGTAAATTGGACATAGTACTACCTGAGGACCCAGCTATACCACTCCTGTGCATATACCCAGAATATGTATATGTACATATTTCAGAATATGTATATGTACATATGTCTCAAATATGTATATAATAGGCACACGTGCTCTACTATGTTTATAGCAGCCATATAATCAAAAGCTGGAAATAACCCAGATGTCCCTCAACAGAGGAATGCATACAGATTATGTGGTACATTTACACAATGGAGTACCACTCAGCTATTAAAACAATGACTTCATGAAATTTGCAGGAAAATGGATGGGCCTGGAAAGTATTCTGTGTGAGGTAAGTCTGTCATAGAAGAACACACATGGGACACACTCACTGATAAGTGGATATTAAGCAAAGAATGTGGAATACACTGGATTCAACCCAAGGGCCACATAAAGCTCATGTTGAAAGAAGATCGTAGATTGGATTCTTCAGTCCTACTTAGAAGGAGGAATAATATAATGAAGTGAAGTTAAGGGTGGAAGGAACTTGGGAAGAAGAGAGGAGGCAAATGGCAAAGGAACAAAATCAGGTGTGGGAGGAGATGGAGGACATGTGCCGAAGGTCAGGAAAATGAACAGAGGTGTGTAGCAATGGGGGATGAGGAACTAGGGGTAGAAACCAGAAAGTCCCAGATGCTAGGAAAGCAAGAGCATCCCAGAACACCACAGGGATGACATTACCTGAAACATCCCACAAAGGGGAGGGAGAACCTGTACAGATCATATCCTGATGTCAGGAACCAAAACGGGACAAGCTAATATACTAGCAGGTGATCATCCTGAAATGGCCTGCTTCGGATTGTTATATAATCTGCGACAGGTGAGCCCTCATTCAGCAAGGCTGTGGGGGACTAGTTTTAGGAAAGATTCCTGCTATTAATATGCTTTTCCTGTTATTATTAAGCATATATAATAATCAATAAGTAATAGCACACCCCTTTGGAGCAGATCTCTGCAGATTCACGAAGATGTACTCTTATAGTGGTGCTATATAGACAAATAGATGACTTAAGTTTTAATGATGATCCTATAAAAATTCCTAAAATTATATATGTGCTTATTAAGCTCTTTTATAGTGGAATTTCTATTAGGTCCTTTTCTGATACTCAAAACTGCAATGAGAACTCTGCCAGTCTCCCAGGTGTCACCAGTTAATTGCTCTTAGATGGCAACCAGACTTTCTCCTACTCAGAGCACATTCCAGGAGGTTGTAAAACAATTAACCAAAGGTCATAAAAAGGGAACTATTGATTTACTATAGGTGATAGGACAGAAGATAAAATATTGACTGGGTTTATCTATACAAAACTTCACTTATAACTTAGTTATGGTGTTAAACTTTCTATGAACTTGTAGAGAAGGCAAATGGTAGATGTTTAGCTAGATAATTGCTCCTAATGGATATGCATGTAAACATTCTCTGTTGTAAACTTCTTTTTCAATTTATGGTTTGATTTTTGTGTGAACTTGTGATGAACTTTGTAACATGTGATCACATATTCTGAAAGATGTATAAGTACTGAAGACAAAAGAGAATCAGTTCATTCTCATTCTCACTCTCAGTCTCTCATCCCATTTCATCTCATCTCATCACTTCACTTTCTCTTTCTCTCCCTCTCCCTCACTTTTTACCTTTCCCCTCTTAGAAGAATTTTTCCCTTTCTCTGCTTAGGATCTTTCTGCTTTTCCCTCTTAGATAGCTTTCATAGGAAACTTTTTACAACTTAGTAATAAACTCATTAACCACTTCTCTAAGTGTCCCATTTTTCTCCCTGCGACTTCTGACTAGCAGGCTGAAAAGTTAGAGCCCAACAGTACCTGTGGACATAGGACAAAGATAATTCACCTAATCTTTAGCAGTCTGAGGGAGAGGTGCTAAATGCCAGAAACTGCAGTTTCTGGCCTCAGAGGATTATAGTAGACAGACCAGCTACATTAGCATAGTAACTTAGACTTAGATAAGCAAACCTTTTATTGTACAGCAACCCTAAATTTTCTGTAAGACAAAGTCTTACCCCCCCACCGATGCTCTTCCCGCCTCGGCTGCCTCAAGAAGAACCAAGAAGAAGAAACACCCCTGCCGGGGGCTGGTTCCTGGCATCCAAGGGTCAGGCATGTCCCCCCGGGTGAGGGATGGGGTCACGCACCCATCTTAAAAAAATTAACCCAGAATTGCTCCTGTCTAAAGGAAATACAGGGAGAAAGAGTGGATCCGAGACTGAAGGAAAAGCTATCCAGAGACTGCCCCACCTGGGGATCCATCCCACATGCACACACCAAACCCAAACACTACTGCTTTTGCCAAGAAGTGCTTGCTGTCAGTTGTCTGATATAGCTGTCTCCTGAGAGGCTCTGCTAGATCGGGAGGAATACAGATGAGGATGCTCGCCAACGATGGGACTGAGCACAGGGCCTCCAATGGAGAAGTTAGGGGAAAGACTGAAGGATCTGAAGGGGCTTTATCTGGCATCAATGGGAGGGGAGTTCCTTGGTCCCTTGAAGGCTTGATGTCCCAGTGTAGACAGAGGTGGTAATGAGGTGGGAGTGGGTGGGTAGGAGGGGGAGCACCCTCATAGAAGCAGGGTAAGGGAGGATAGGAAAGGAGGTTTGCAGAGGGGAAACCAGGAAAGGGAATAACATTTGAAATGTCAACAAATAAAATACCCAATTTTTTTTTCCAAAAGCCCACACCCACACTGACACACCTACTCCAACAAGTCAACACCTACTCCAACAGAGCCACACCTTCTAATAGTACCACTCCCTGGGCTGAGCATATATAAACCTTCACAATTGGAAACAATAAGTACACAGACTAGCCAGTTTTGACCTGTGAAGGTTCTAAGCATGCACCCGTAGTTTCTGTGAGTTTATATGAGCTTTGATTATGTTGATATAGAGGACCATTTTTTCTTGGTGTGCTCTATTGCCTCTGGCACTTTCATTCTTCCTGTCTCTCCCTCCATAGGGTTCCCTGAGCCTTGGAGGATGGAGGTTGACTGTCTCAAGTTCAATCACTTTGCATAATGTCTGGTTGTGGATATCTGTCTGTTTTCTCACCCACTATAGGAAGAATCTTTTCTTTTGATGGCTGAGCAAAGTGTGATCTTTGAATATAACACAATATCATTAAGTCATCTTATTACTACTTTTTAAAAAAAGTTTATTTAATCATTTTTTTTTACACTCCAGATTTTATCCCCCTCCTGGTCCACCCTCTGACTGTTCCCCATTCCATACTTCCTTACAACCTCCCTGTCTCCAAGAGGATGTCCCCACCCCACCCCTCACCCTACCAGACCTCTCTACTCCCTGGGACCTCCAGTTTCTTGAGAGTTAAGTGCATCTTCTTAGACTGAACTCAGACTTGACAATCTTCTCCTGTATATGTGTTGGGGGTCTCATATCAGCTGGTGTATGCTACCTTGTTGGTGGTCCAGTGTCTGAGGGATCTTGGAAGTCCAGATTAGTTGAGACTGCTTGTCATAATCCTACAGTGTCACCTTCCTCCTCAGCTTCCTCCTTCTTCCAGCTTTTGCCTAAATCAACCACAGGGGTCAACAGCTTCTGTCCATTGTTTGGTAAAGAGAAAAGTAGTACTTGATTTTACTCTAGGTCTTTGGGAAATCTAGTTCAAAGTTTGTGGTCACATAAGCAATTTAATTTTGGATTTCGTTCCATGGGTATGCCTTAAGTCAAATCAGTTATTTTATTTTTTGATTACTCCCACAAGTTCTATGCAAATATTGCACTACCATATCATTGCAGATGAAATTGTTTTGTGGTTGGGTTAGTATTTATGTTTTTTTTTCTTTTGATACCATGTATAGTACTTTCCTGGACCAAAAGAAAGCTAGAAAATAGCTCTCTCTCTCTCTCTAGTTTGGTGAAAAATTTTAGTGAGATTCTTTTTCATCTTTCATTTATGTGTTTATTCACTTTACATCTTAAATACAGCCCTTACACCTGCACTCCCCACAGTCCCTTCCTGCATCCTCAATCCACTTCTCCTCTGAGAGGGTGGAGGCTGCTCAGCATATGCATGACTGTGATGCATCAATCTCTGCATGGCTAGGAGCACCCTCTCCCGCTGAGGCCAGACAAGGCATCATAGTTAGGGGGACAGATTCCACAGGCAAGAAACAGCTTTAGGGACAGTCCTTGCTCTATTTGTTTATAATTCACATGAAGACCAAACTGGACATCAGAAGCATATGTGTGGGGCCTAGGTTCAGACAGTTTATGTTCTTTGGTTGATGGTTCAATCTTGGAGAGACCCCCAAGGGTCTAGGTTAGTTGACTCTGTTGGTCTTCCTATGGAGTTTCTATCACTAACAGGGCCCTCAATCCTTCCTCCTTCTCTTCCATAAGAATCTGTAAGCTTGAGCAGAGACTGAAGGAAAGGCCATCCAGAGAATGACACTTGGAGACAGCAAACCCAGACACTATTGCTGATGCCAAGAAGTGCTTGCTGACAGGAGCCTGATACAACTGTCTCCTGAGAGACTCTGCCATATCCTGACCAATACAGATGTGGATGCTCGAAGCCAACCATGGGACTGAGCATGGGGACCACAATGGAGAAGTTAGAGAAAGGACTGAAGGAGGTAAAAGGGTCTTGTCTGGCACCAATGGGAGGGGAGGCCCTTGGCTCTGTGAATACTTGATGCCCAGTATAGAAAAAATGCTAGGGCAGTGAGGTAGGAGTGGGCAGGGGAACATCCTCATAGAAGTAGGGAAAGGGGGGATGGAATAGGGGGTTTTCAGAGGGGAAACCTAGAAAGGAGAGAACATTTGAAATGTACTACTCTGCAATTAAAAACAATGAACTCACGAAATTCCTAGGCAAATGGTCAGAACTTGAAAATATCATCCTTAGTGAGGTAACCCAATCACAAAAGAACACACATGGCATGCAGTCACTGATAAGGGGATATTAACCCAGAATCTCGGAATACCCTAGACACAATTCACATATCAATAGATTTCCAAGAAGATGGAAGGAGAAACCCCTGGTCCTGGAAAGACTGGATGTAGGGGAATGCCAGGACAGAGAAGCAAGAGGGGGTTGAATGGGGAAAAGAGGGAGGGAAGGGGGCTTATGGGACTTTCGGGGAGGGAGGAAATGGGAAAGTGGAAATGATTTTGAATGTAAATAAAAAAACTTAGAAAATAAAATAAAATTAAAAAAATGAAACGTAAATAAATAAAATATCTTTCTGGGACTGAGATACATCATTCAGGATACTTTTTTCCAGTCTCATCCATTTACCTGCCAATTTCATGATATCATTATTTAGGAAGTCATAGTAATATTCCATTTTGTGAATGCACCACATTTTTAAAACCCCATTCTTCTGTTGAGTATCATGTAGGTTGCTTCCTTGACTGTTTTATACTATTATGAATAGAGCATCAAGTAACATGACTGAAAAATGTCTCTGTGGTAGGACGAAGTATCTTTTGGTTATATGCCCAAAAGTAAAGTAATATGAACTTGGAGTAGATCAATTTTCATCTTCCTGAAGAACTCCTACACTGATTTCCATAGGAGTTGTACACATGTGCATTCCAACAAGCAATGGAAGGGTGTTTTCCTTTTACTACTTCCTTGCCAGGATGAGCTAATATTTGTTTCATTAACCATAACCATTTTGATGAGTGTATGATAAAATATCAAAATGCAACTATAACACCCTTATCTCTGCAAAACTTCTAAATATAATTTAAAGAAAACTGACAAAAATTTAGATATATAGGATAAATAACAAATGGTATTTACTATGTATCTTCTCTAAAATGTTAGTTAGATTCCTGTTCTATTTTAATTAAAAAGTATTTCAAAATGCCATGAATTTTACAAAGATTTCTGCTTAGAAAGAAATAATTACATGTGGATAAAAACAAGAAATAAAAAAGAAAGTATATGACTGGTCCTAGGTACAGTAAAAGCAAAAGCTTAATGTATATAAAAGGAAGAACACAGTAAGAGATAGAGATATCTTGGGGTGTTCATGAGCTGGACCATGTGATGCTAGGGGGAAGGGGAAAGGTAGCACTGGGTAGCCTCAGCAAAGAGTCTGGCCAAGAGGATAAATGACAGATCACCAAAGTGGCTGGATTATAAAGGGATGTGCAATTGCATAAGTGCAGCCTAGCCACTGTGCTGGAGAAGTTTTGGAAAGGGGGTAGAGTATGTCACACATAACATGTAACAGGTTGGGACTGAGGAATGCTGGAAGCACCTGATGGCCATGTCTACTTTGATATATTAATGGGCACCTCAGTTATCAATTTTTTTCCTGAGTTTAAGATCTAACAACATGGTGAAAAAAAAGTGAATGGCACTCCCAATGTGTTCATTTAAAGTCAATCACAATGCCCTTTCACCACTTCTTTGGGTTAATGGTATAGTTGTGCTTATGCTAAACTATATACATACTAGCCAATCTTCAGTTGGTGGATGAAAACCATCACTTCAGGACATCTCTATTGTTTTATTTCACAGTTACTGTGCTACATTGCTCAAGTGTAGAGACAATAATTTAATGATATTTTTAATACAAAAAAGAAAAGAAGCTGAGCAGTGGTGGTGCACACCTTTAATCCCAGCACTTGGGAGGCAGAGGCAGGTGGATTTCTGAGTTCGAGGCCAGCCTGCTCTCCAGAGTGAGTTCCAAGATGGCCTGGGCTACACAGAGAAACCCTGTCTTGAAAAAAAAAAAAAAGGAAAAGAAATGAAGGAAGATGTGATTAGGATAAAATAGTCTAATCTCAACTCTAAAAGACAGTTTCTCTCAATTGCAGAAGTGTCATAACACTTAAATATCTAATTTTAATTGCAGAGTAGTATTCCATTGTGTAGATATACCACATCTTCTGAATCCATTCCTCCGTTGAGGGACATCTGGGTTCTTTCCAGCTTCTGGCTATTATAAATAAGGCTGCTATGAACATAGGGGAGCATGTGTCCTTATTGCATGCAGGTAAAGCCTCTGGGTATATGCCCAGGAGTGGTATAGCTGGATCCTCCGGGAGTGTCATGCCCAGTTTTCTGAGGAACCGCCAGACTGCTTTCCAGAGTGGTTGTACCAGCTTGCAATTCCACCAGCAGTGGGGGAGTGTTCCTCTTTCTCCACATCCTCGCCAACAACTGCTGTCTCCTGTGTTTTTGATCTTAGCCTTCCTGACTGGTGTGAGATGGAATCTCAGGGTTGTTTTGATTTGCATTTCCCTAATGACTAAGGATGATGAACATCTCTTTTGGTGCTTCTCAGCCATTAGATATTCTTCAGGTGAGAACACTTTGTTTAGCTCTGTACCCCATTTTTTAATAGGGTTACTTGCCTCTCTGGAGTTTAACTTCTTGAGTTCTTTGTATATATTGGATATTAGCCCTCTGTCGGATGTAAGGTTGGTAAAGATCATTTCCCAGTTAGTTGGTTGCCGCTTTGTCTTTTTGACAGTGTCTTTTGCCTTGCAAAAACTTTGTAATTTAATGAGGTCCCATTTGTCTATTCTTGATCTTAGAACAATGAATTCACGAAATTCCTAGGCAAATGGTCAGATCTTGAAAATATCATCCTTAGTGAGGTAACCCAATCACAAAAGAACACACATGGTATGCAGTCACTGATAAGGGGATATTGACCCAGAATCTCGGAATACCCTAGACACAATCCACATATCAATAGATTTCTAAGAAGATGGAAGGAGAGACCCCTGGTCCTGGAAAGACTGGATGTAGGGGAACGCCAGGACAGAGTAAGGAGAGGGGGTTGAATGGAGAAAAGAGGGAGGGAAGGGGGCTTATGGGACTTTCGGGGAGGCAGGAAACGGGAAAGGAGAAATGATTTGGAATGTAAATTAAAAAAACAAAAAAAAAAAAAACCAATGAATTCATGAAATTCTTAGGCAAATGGTCAGAACTTGAAAATATCATCCTTAGTGAGGTAACCCAATCACAAAAGAACACACTTGGTATGCAGTCACTGATAAGGGGATATTAACCCAGAATTTCGGAACACCCTAGACACAATTCGCATATCAATAGATTTCCAAGAAGATGGAAGGAGAGACCCCTGGTCCTGGAAAGACTGGATGTAGGGGAACGCCAGGACAGAGAAGGGAGAGGGGGTTGAATGGGGAAAAGAGGGAGGGAAGGGGGCTTATGGGACTTTCCAGGAGGGAGGAAACGGGAAAGGGGAAATGATTTTGAATGTAAATAAAAAAAAACCTAGAAAATAAAATAAAGTTAAAAAAAAAAATCTAATTTTTTTCTAAATCATAAAAATTCTTTTGGAAAATTTGTGTATAATATTACTGACATGATTAAACTTAAATAACTTCAAATCTATTTTAATAAATGCACATAATGTGGGCAATATTAATAAAACAAATGAAAACTCATGCTGACGATGATATGAAATAAGAGGAACCTCATCCATTGCCAGTGAAATTGCAAACAGTCCAGACACTGTGGGAATTGGTATGGTGTTTCTTTAGAAAGACAAGAATCGATTTACTTCAAGATCCAGCTATACCACTCAAGAATATACCCAAGAGCACTTCATCCAGCTATAAGACACTTATTTAACCATGTTAACTAGTCCTGAATTCACAGCTGAGAAATGGTGGTGCATACCTTGGTGACAGCCTTTGTGAGGCAGAGGCAGGAAGATCTCTGAGTTTAAAGCCATTCTCATCTATGGAGGGGGATTTTAGGACAACTGGGGCTATATAGAGAAACCCTGTGTCAAACAAACAAACAAACAAACACACACACACACACACACAAACATACAAAACAGCAACAACAATGGCTATAATATCCAGAAATAGGAAATAACCTAGATGACTTTTAATATATGAAAAGATATAGATATTGTGATACATTTGCACAGTGTAATATTATTCAGCCACTAAAAATGCAATCATAAACTTTGCAGGAAAATTGATGGAGCTAGGAAAAATTCCAAGTGAGGTATCACAGATCCAATAAGACATATATGGTATGCATTCACTATATGCGGACTCTAGCTGTTGAGAATAAATAAAGTTGGTATATTTACTAAGAATAGGTATGGAATAAGTGATTGAGGTGAGGCATGTATTTCCCTTGGACAGAGGAGGAGAGCAGGAACAAAAGGATCAAATTTAAAGGGAGAGTCAAGAGGGTGTGAATGAGGGTGAATGGAAAAGAATAGCTACAATTAAAGACCATTGTGAAATCATATGGAAAGCTAATACAGTAGAAACTTCCGAAAGTATATACAAAGGTGAAAGTAATCAAAAATGAAATGTCAAATAGTGAGAGAGATGCAGTCCTAACTGGACATCACTTGTCACCAGATGAAGCACACCTCTTGGAACTAGGTTGTATATCATTGAATTGCTGTCTAGAGGGCCCACCCAAGATAAACACACAAGGTTATTGCCAAGAATAAGGATTTGTCTTTTCAAACTGTCTCTAAGGGCCTATTGCTGAAGACAATGTCTATACAACTCATTAAATGTGAACATGTTGAGCTAGTGCCTAAACGGAGCCTTCACACCTATGGACTACTGTTCTTAGGACTGGTAGATATGCTTCCTGCTACCAAAGAAGAAAATTAGATTCCAATCCAGCTACAAACTCTGATTTAAAATAGTGACAAGTCTGCAAGATGTACAAATGCAATGTTGGCACAAAACTTGTGAGAAGAAACAACCAATATCTGATTGGACTTAAGACCCAATCTATGAGTGGGAGCTCATCTCTGACACTGCTCGGGGGACCGAGAACCTGAGACTATAAGGCCCAGGAACCTAGGGTAAACCCAAATATTACTTTTCTAAACAAACAAAACAAAACAAACAAAACATAAAATATAACACCCTCACCGCCAAATAAAGAACAACAAAGGAATAAAATTATCCCTAATGGCATTCTGCTCTACTCAGATCAGATTTAATTTATCCATAATCAAAGAAGTTTCCTCTTATAGCAGATGTGAACAAATACAAACCCACAGTAGACATTTTGCAGAGTGAGAGACCTTGGTACTTAGGTCTATCAAATCCTGACCCTAGGGGATCAAGCTCAAAGAATTGTGAGAAAGAAAAGGAGGGAAAACAATAATACCCAGAGAGGATGAAGGACACCAAGGAAATAAGACCCTATAAACATAGCAGGACTTATACTCATATGAACTGACAGCCTGGTGGCATGTACAGAGCTTGTCAGATCTATTCCAGATGGGGGTATAGAGCTGAAAGAAGTGAACACATATCCCCATTCCTTACCCTAAAGCTATGTCCAAATAATAATGCCTTGCAAATGAAAATTCAATTTTACAATGGAGTCTCACTGGGTACACAAACCACTTTATTATTATTATTATTATTATTATTATTATTATTATTATTATTATTTTATTTTTACACTCCAGTTTTATTCCCCTCCTGGTCCTCTCTCCAACTTTTCCACATCCCATACCACCTCCCAGCACCCCTGTCTCCATGAGGATGCCTTCACCACCCCCCCACTCCCCACCCCACCATAGCTCTAAACACCCTGGGGCCTCCAGTCTCTTGACTCTATGTTAGGCATATCTTCTCTGACTGAACACAGACCTGGTAGTCCTCTGCTGCATATGTGTTGGGGGCCTCATATTAGCTGGTTTATGCTACCTGGTTGGTGATCTAATGTCTGAGAGATCTCAGGTGTCCAGGTTAATTGAGACTGCTAGGGCCTCCTACAGGACTCTCCTCAATATCTTCTTGCAACTTTTCCCTAATTCAACCACAGGGGTCAGCAGCTTTTGTCCATTGGTTGCTGGCAAATGTTTGCATTTGACTCTTTAAGCTGCTTGTTGGGTCTTTCAGAGGGCAGTCATGATAGGTCCCTTTTCTGTGAGCACTCCATAGCCTCAGTAATAGTGTCAGGCCTTGGAGCTTCCCCTTGAATTGGATCCCACTTTGGGCCTCTCAGTGGACTTTCTTTTCCTCAGGCTCTTCTCCATTTCCATCCCTGCAGTTCTTTAGACAGAAAGAGTTATGGGTCAGAGTTTTGACTATGAGATAGCAACCCCATCCCTCACTTGATGCTCTGTCTTCCTGCTGGAGGTGGGCTCTACACGTTTTCTCTCCTCACTGTTGGGCATTTCATCTAAAGTCCCTCCCTTTGAGTCCTGAGAATCTCTCACCTCCCAGGTCTCTGGTACATTCTGGAGGAGCCCAGCAAGATCCCACCTGCCTAGGTTGCCTGTTTCTATTCTTTCTGCTGGCCCTCAGGACTTCAATCCTTTCCCCCCACACAATACAAGATCATGTTCCTCTCTGCCCTTTCTGATCCCCTTTCCCCTCTCTGTCCTCATTCGTGGTTGCTTTCTTCTCCCTCCAAAGTGGGACTGAGGCATCCTCACTTGATACCTTCAACTGTTGACCTTATTTTGTCCTGTGGACTGTACCTTGAGTATACTGTAATTTTGTGTGTGTGTGTGGGAGTAATATCTACTTATTAGGGAGTACATACCATGCATGTCCTTTTGGGTCTAAGTTACCTCACTCAGGATGATGTTTTCTAGTTCCATCCATTTGCCTGCAAAACGCAGAATGTCTTGTTCTTAATAGCTGAGTAGTATTCCATTGTGTAAATGAACCACATTTTCTGTATCCATTTTTTTCTAGTGGGACATCTGTGTTGTTTCCAGTTTCTGGCTATCACAAATAAGACTGCTATGAACATAGTGGGACGTGTGGCCCTATGGCATGGAGGGACATCTTTTGGGTATATTTCCAAGGGTGGTATTGCTGGGTCTTCAGAGCAAAAATGATAAAAACTGTATGGTATTGGTACAGAGACAAACAGCTTGATCAATGGAATGGAATTGAAAACCTAGAAATGAAACCACATACTTAAGCACACTTGTTCTTTGACAATGAAGCTAAAAATATACAATGGAATAAAGAATGCATCTTCAATAAATGGTGCTTGTCTAACTGGATGTCTGTATGTACAAAAATAAAAATAGACCCATATTTATTACCTTGAAAAAAACTCAAGTCCAAGTGGATTAAGGACCTCAACATAAAACCAGATAAACTGAATCTAATAGTAGAGAAAGTGGGAAAGAGTCTTGAACTCATTGGTACAGGGGGAAATTTTCTAAACAGAACGCTAAGATCAGGAATTGATAAATGAGACCTCATGGAACTGGAAAGCTTCTGTAAGGCAAACGACATAGTCAATAAGACAAATCAGCAACATACAGATTGGGAAAAAAAATCTTCACTAACCCCACAACCAATACATGGCTAATATCTAAAATATATAAAGAACTCAAGAAGCTAACCACCAAAAAAACAAACTACCCAATCAAAAATTGGAGTTAGAACTAAGCTGAGAGAAATTCTCCCCTGTGCCCATATGTTCAAGGTTCTTCCCTAGTTTCCCTTCTATTAGTTTCAGTGTGTCTGGTTTTATGTGGAGATCCTTGATCCACTTGGAATTGAGCTTAGTGCAAGGAGATAAGAATGGGTCAATTTGCATTCTTCTGCATGTTGACCTCCAGTTGAGCCAGCACCATTTGTTGAAAAGGCTATCTTTTTTCCACTGGATGGTTTTAGCTCCTTTGTCAAAGATCAAGCGACCATAGGAGTGTGGATTCATTTCTGGGTCTTCAATTCTGTTCCATTGATCTCCTGAACAGAACTCCAATAGCTTATGCTCTAAGATCAAGAATAGACAATTGGGAACTCATTAAATTACAAAGTTTTTGCAAGGCAAAAGACACTGTCAAAAAGACAAAGCGGCAACCAACTAACTGGGAAATGATCTTTACCAACCTTACATCCGACAGAGGGCTAATATCCAACACATACAAAGAATTCGAGAAGTTAAACTCCAGAGAGGCAAGTAACCCTATTAAAAAATGGGGTACAGAGCTAAACAAAGTGTTCTCACCTGAAGAATATCTAATGGCTGAGAAGCACCTAAAGAGATGTTCATCATCCTTAGTCATTAGGGAAATGCAAATCAAAACAACCCTGAGATTCCATCTCACACCAGTCAGGATGGCTAAGATCAAAAACACAGGAGACAGCAGTTGTTGGCGAGGATGTGGAGAAAGAGGAACACTCTTCCTCTGCTGGTGGAATTGCAAGCTGCTACAACCACTCTGGAAAGCAGTCTGGCGGTTCCTCCGAAAACTGGGCATGACACTCCCAGAGGATCCGGCTATACCACTCCTGGGCATATACCCAGAGGCTTTACCTGCATGCAATAAGGACACGTGCTCCACTATGTTCATAGCAGCCTTATTTATAATAGCCAGAAGCTGGAAAGAACCCAGATGTCCCTCAACGGAGGAATGGATTCAGAAGATGTGGTATATCTACACAATGGAATACTACTCTGCAATTAAAAACAATGAATTCACGAAATTCCTAGGCAAATGGTCAGATTTTGAAAATATCATCCTTAGTGAGGTAACCCAATCACAAAAGAACACACATGGTATGCAGTCACTGATAAGGGGATATTAACCCAGAATCTCGGAATACCCTAGACACAATTCGCATATCAATAGATTTCTAAGAAGATGGAAGGAGAGACCTCTGGTCCTGGAAAGACTGGATGTAGGGGAATGCCAGGACAGAGAAACGAGAGGGGGTGGAATGGAGAAAAGAGGGAGGGAAGGGGGCTTATGGGACTTTCGGGGAGGGAGGAAATGGGAAAGGGGGAATGAACTGGAATGTAAATTAAAAAAAATAAAATAAAATAAAATATAAAAAAATAAAAAAAAAAGAAAAAGAAAATTGGAAAAAAAAAAAGAACTAAGCTGAGAATTCACAACTGAGGAATCTCGAATGGCTGAGAAGCACCTAAAGAAATGTTCAAAGTCCTTAGTGATCAGAAAAATACAAATCAAAAGCACCATGAGATTCCACATTACACCAATCAGAATGGCTAAAATCAAAACCTAAGGTGACAGCCCATGTTGTCAAGGATGTGGAGAAAGAGGAACACTCCTCCATTGTTGGTAGGATTGCAAACTGGTACAACCACTCTGAAAATCAATCTGGAGGTTCCTCAGGAAATTGGAAATAGATCTACACAAAGACTCAGCAACCCACTCTTTAGAGCAGGCTACATGCCGTTCAGATGATAGCCAACCCACAATGAACTTCGTGTTAACTTTGAAGGTTCTTGTCTCATAATATTTTCTTAATGCTTTTATATCTGCACATGTGCCTTACAGGTCCTCTGTGTATATATCACTGTTTCCTGTTTTGTGTTCTTAGAGGATTCTTGATAGTATGAAAGTGTGTGTTTCTGCAACTATGTTTCTTATGCTTTTTTTTTTTTTCTTGGTTCATTTTTTTGTTTTGACCTGTTCTTTTCTGCTTGCTTTTGGTTTTTGTTTTGTTTTACTTTCTGATTTATATGCCTGTTTTTGTTTGCTTGTTTGTTTCATTTTAGAAGAAACACCAAGGGGGTGGATCTGGATGGGAGTTGAGTTCAGGCGGATCTTAGAGGAGTTTAGGGAGGGGATAAAATAATCAGAATATATATGGAAAAATCTATTTTCAGAAAAATAAAAACAAGTGCAAATAAGTTATAATAGTTATATAGAGAGAAAGAGCGAGAGAGAGAACACTAAATGAAATAAGGAACTCAATTTATAATATTAATAGTGAGTATAATAAAGAGATAGAATTGCTCTAAGTGATAAGATGATATAATACTAGAGGTGAAAAAACCCTCAGTGGAAAGTATACCCAAGAGAATCAATCATAGAAAATTAATTTATTAAATAATTTATATAAATTAAATTTAAATATATTTATATAAATTACATATTTTAGTTTCCTTAACAACAATAACGTAACATTGGAAATTTACCAGTATTTCTAGAGAGTTGACAGTGTTAATGAGAGCAATTTGTACAGAATCCAAGATCTTGATAATCTCACACACACATTTAAAAAGTTTTTGTGAACAACCGCATTTCCTTTTTTAAAGCCATTTTTTTTTGTACTTGTGTTATTCCTAGCAGTCAGAGGACTCAGATAATAACTAAGCCATGATCTTCATTATTATTATTAAATATTAACATGACATTACAGTCTCATGAAATAATTAGGAATATTATCATGTTAACCAGGGCACAGTTTATACTACTTATTAGCATATAGGCATAGAGTAATTGAGTCAAAGGGAAGTAAATGCTACCAATGCTATTATTGGTTTTGTGTTTTCACTTTGAGTCATGTAAAAGTACAAATGGAACAATGTCTCTTGAAAATTCTAAATATTTTAGATTGATAGAATTGATTCATTTACTGAATAAATATACTCTCATATTCTGGTAAACGTGTTCATAGATACTGGCAATTCTCTGCAACTATCAATCTCTGTGAATTTACTGGACTGTGTTGTTATTGCTAATGTCAAGGATGAATGCAATTACTTATATAAGAATCATCACTGTATGTATAAGAGCAACAATGAGCAACCAGAATCCAGAAGACTGAATGGTATTAAGTTTATAAAACAAAATTCAAGAACTACAGTCCAAGGGGGGGGGTCAGTGGGATGGGGAATTTGCAGAAGGGAGACTGGGAAGGGGGACAACATTTGAAATGTAAATGAAGAAAATAAACAATTAATTAAAAAAGAAAATAGGTGGCATGTTCCAATAAATTTGCATTAGGAAATTTTGACATCTTCTTGGTGTTCTGATATTGAAGTATATAAAGATGATGTTTTTTTCTTTTTATCTTTAGTTTTGAGACAATTTTATGTAGCTGTACTGATCTTGAACACATTATTTAATTCAAACTGGCAGTGATAAAATCACAAACAACATCATATATGTACACACATATATTAGATTATGTATGTATGTGAGAGTATACAGATTGCGTAGAGACATATGTTGTTATAACATTTTAAAAATTATATACAAAGTTTTGCTAGTTGATCTTAAATATATTAGTCACATATATTAATAAATATATATTCAGTCAAATATATTAATAACTTAGATGAGTCTAGTGTTAGAGAAAATTCATTTTTCTTGATAATTATTCTGGAATATTCAGTTGACATAATTTTTATATATGCTGATTTTACATTGAATATTCAAACTCCAGTTGGGCCTAGTAACATATGCCCCCAGCATCAGCACGTAGATAGCTGGTGATGTCTTTGAAAACATCATAGATGATACAAAGTGTACTAGATTCAACTCAAAGCAAGGTTGTGAAACAATGACTGTACATTCTCAATATACCTGTTATAATCGTTTGGAAAATGTACACTTCTTTATCTAGAATTATTCAAGTGAATCATGAAGTTTTCTGAAGTTCACACTGATCAATGAAAAAATTTTAAAAAAAAGAGAATATCATTTTCTCAACTTAGAAACTAAAGTGTAATCCCTTTTAAAGCCACAAATAAAAAGAAATAAAATCTTAGGATAAGGATGAATGAAATTTTGTGCTGGGCAATATTTGACTTTTAACATGCTGCAAAATTTTTCTGTGATAATAACTTACTATATATCATCAAACACAACATTCTATAGATTTTATATACTTATCTCTGATTGTTATATACTTAACATGGTAAGTATATAAAAATAAGAGACATAAATGCTGGCAGTTTCTCTAAAGGAAGTCTTTGCTGGAGTCCCAGCTCCTATAACATGAACTTTAAAGCTAAAAATATCTGCATCTTTCTTTCTATGAAGAGTATGTGCAAAGGGAATGCTTGTGCAATGTGTGTACACATATGTATATTTGTGATCTTTGTATAAATGTGTGTGACATATGTAGAAACATTAAAACTAAAAGACACATTCATTTTCATACCTAATATTACAATTGCTTTTATATTCACCACTGGAAAGCTTCAAGAAAAAGCTATAACAAAAAATGCATGTTTGCTTAGAGAAAAACGTCTTATGGATCAATGTGTATTACTAAAGATTTCCATATAAATAACTTCTCCTTTTAACATGAAAGTTGCTGATATTGGATCTTTACAAAATTACAAAATATGAAAAATATGCCAAAGACTTTTGAGAAATGTAGAATTCAGGCTGCAAGTATGTGAGTAAAATTCAAGAAAATATTTGAATTAGTTTCTTAATATTTATTTTGATTTACTGTCTTTTCATCAATACTTGTTTTAAAATTATATTCCCATGTCAAAGGTCAACACCTTCAGGAAATATCTATGTTTATAAATTTCATTGCACCACTGGAAACACAACACACCCACAAGAAATAAGTGGTGAGGAAGACAGTCTTCTGTGTCTATCTCTCAGACTGCAGAAGATGCTTGCTGCAGCGTTGACTTTCTCATATATTACCTATAAAAATGATTCATAAATTCTATGCCTTCATTCTTCAAATTAATAAAGTAAAAATATTCTATTATCTCATTTGTGGAACCAATTCTATGTTTTGAGTTCCTGATATAATTAGGAACACAAGAAACAAAAGCCCTCAATCATTCTGTACATTTGCCCATTTCTACATATTTGTGAGTCCTGTTTCTAATCGAGGAACCATTCTGCTGTCTAAGTTATCTTCTGAGTCAATAGAAAATAAAGATATTGGCAGACATGCAGGGAATGCATTTATGTTCACAGAATTCACAGTAGTGTCACATGAATTCTACAATATAAGCCACTGACATAATAAGACAAATTGTTTCTTGTTAATGTACATATGCATTTTTAGAAAAGAGAATGATAAAGATCTTGGAAATACATTCATTAAAGATGCTCCCTGTATTTCAGAAGAGATTCTCTGTTGTTTGTAATAGTATACATAGAAAACCAGAAAGCTAAGTGTGCAAACAAACTAAAGATTGGCTTTGAAAGTCTTAGAACAGTATTACAAACAATCTTATTATTATTTTTTTTTTACATTTTCTACTCTCTTAGTTTTTAATAGATATATTCTTTATTTACATTTCAAATGTCCCCTTTCCTGGTCTCTGCACCCCCCCCGAAAATCCCCTGACCGATCCCTCCTCCCCTTGCTCAACAATCCACCCATTCCCATTCCCGCTTCCCTGTCCTGGCATTCCCCCATACTGGGGCATTTAACCTTCTCAGGTCCAAGGGCTTCTCCTCCCTTTGATGTCCAATAAGGCCATCTGCAGCAAATGCATCTGAAGCCATGGGTCCCTCCATGTGTACTCTTTGGTTGATGGTTTAGTCCCTGGGAGCTTTGGGGTTTACTGGGTGGCTCATATTGTTGTTCCTCCTATGGTGCTGCAAACCCTGTTAGCTCGTTGGTTCCTTTCTCTAGCTCCTCCATTGCAAACTCAGTGCTCAATTCAATGGTTGGCTGAGAGTGTCCCCCTTTGTATTTGTCATGCACTGGCAGAGCCTCTCAGGTGACAGCTATATCAGGCTCCTGTTAGCAAGCACTTGTTGGCATCCACAATAGTGTCTGGGTTTTGTAGATGTATATGGGATAGATCCCTAGGTGGAGCAATGTCTGGATGGTCTTTCTTTCCCTCAGTCTCTGCTCCTTACTTTTTATATGTATCTCCTCCTGGGATACGTTTCCCCTTCTGAGAAGGACCAGAATAGCCATACTTATTTCTTCCTTTTTCTTGAGCTTCATTTTATCTATGAATTGTATCTTGGGCATTCCAAGCTTCTGGGCTAATATCCTCTTATCAGTGAGTATATACCATGTGTGTTCTTTTGGGATTGGGTTACCTCACTCAGGATGATATTTTCCAGTTCCATCCATTTGCCTTAGAATTTCATGAATTCATTGTTTTTAATAGCTGAGTAGTATTCCATTGTGTAAATGTGCTGCATTTTCTGTATCACTTCCTCTGTTGAGCTACATCTGGGTTCTTTCCAGCTTCTGGCTATTATAAATAAGGCTGCTAAGAACATAGTGGAGAACGTGTCCTTATTACAGGCTGGAGAAACCTCTGAGTGTATCCCCAGGAGTGGTATAGCAGGGATCTCCTGAAGTATTATGCCCAGTTTTGTGAGGAACCACCAAACTGATTTCTAGAATGGTTGTACCATCTTGCAATCCCATCAGCAGTGGAGGAGTGTTCCTCTTTCTCCACATCCTCACCAGCACTTGCTGTCTCCTGAGTTTTGATCTTAGCCATTCTGACTGGAGTGAGGTGAAATCTCAGGAATGTTTTGATTTGCATTTCCCTGATGACTAAGGATGTTGAGCATTTCTTTATGTGCTTCTCAGCCATTTGATATTCCTCAGTTGAAAATTCTTTGTTTAGCTCTGTACCATATTTTTAATAGGGTCATTAATTTCTCTGGAGTCTAACTTCTTGAGTTCTTTGTATATATTGGAGATTTTGGATGTAGGGTTGGTAAAGATCTTTTCCAAATATTTTGGTTGCCATTTTGTCCTGTTTACAGTGTCCTTTACCTTACAGAAACTTTGTAATTTAATGAGGTCCAATTTGTTTTTGTAGGGCATTTTTATTGGTTATTTTATTAATTTACATTACATATGTTATCCCTCTTCCCATTTTCCCCTCTGAAACCCTCCTATCACCTCCCCTGACTCCCCTGCTTCTATGAGGGTGCTCCCTCACCCATCCACCTCCTCCTGTCACAATGCCCTAGCATTCGCCTAGGCTGGGTCATCAAGCCTCTAATGATCCAAGAGGCTCCCCTCCCATTGGTGCCAGATGAATTAATCCTCTGCTACACATTCAGCTAGAACCATGGGTCCCTCCATGTGTACTCTTTGTTGGTGATTTAGTTCCTGGGAGTCTTGGAGTGTCTGGTTGGTTGATATTTTTCTTCTTCCTATGGGGTTGAAAACCCCTTCAGCTCCTTCAGTCCTTCCCCTATCTCATCTATGTGGTTCCCACATTCAATACTATGGTTGGCTGCATGCTTCCACATCTTTATTGGTAAGACTCCACCACAGTATCTCATGGGACAGTTATACCAGGCTCCTGTCAACAAATGCTTCTTTGCATCAGGAAGTGTCTGGGTTTGATGTCTGAAGATGGGATGTATCTCTAGGTTTAGTAGTCTCTAGATGGCCTTTCCTTTAGTCTTTGTTCTACTGTTTGTCCCTGCATTTTCTCTTGACAGGAGCAATTCTGGATTAATATTTTTGAGGTGAGTGAATAGCCCTATCCCTCAACTGATGGTCATGCCTATCCACTGGATATACTCTTCAGGTTCTCTCTCCCCTTTGTTGGGTATTTTGTCTAATGTCAACTTTAGCTTCTTTATAAAGACTTCATATTTGCCAGGAGTTTCCCCTCTAAAACCCCCTATCACCTCCCTAACCCCCTCCCACCTCAATGCCCTATCATTCCCCTGGGCTAGGGCACCAAGTTGAAACAGGAATATCTAATTAGCTATATTTGAGACAAGATGAACAAAGATATTTATATGGAAGTTAACAATTTTCTTCACAGATTAAAAGTTCATTTTTAGTAGTATCTTTTTGTAAAGTCAGAAAGATGACTTAGTGCTTAAGAGTACTTTTTCTTGTAGATATATAGAATTCTGGTCCCAATCATATGAATGCCTGTGTGTGTGTGTGTGTGTGTGTGTGTGTGTGTGTGTGTGTGTGTGCACTTATTCTTGATGACTTGAACACACACACTGTTTATGTCTACTGTGGGTGACAAACAGTTTAGGAAGGCAGGGATCAGATATATACACTCAGTAACAGATGACAGTGACAGATCTGGTAAATACTTGGAATATAAAGTTCCCAACAAAAATAAAATATACATGAAAATGCTGTGCAATTCATACTTCATTACAAGTTTATGTTAGTCATCAATAATGGTTTTGTACTTATACACAAGCACAAGTGTTTGTCCATCTTTTTAGGACATAAATATCCAGAAATTTGAAAATTCCACATAGCTAGAGAATATATGAATTATTTATAACTAGTCTTGAAATCCACAATTATCATTTTGCACATTTTAATTTCTATCAGTTATTTACATTTCATATCAAGATATTTTTGTGTTAGTTTATCATAATTTGAAATTTAAGTGAATATACATATAAAATATATCAAAAGTATAATTTGATAAAACCATTTACACACTTTGAATAAAGTTAAAGTAACTCACAATTATGTCTATGAAATATGTAATACAAAATGACTTAATTGTGCTTTGCTCTCACTAAATTATTTGTCTGTGGATGCATAATTTTTGCTATTTGAAATGGTCTAAAACCTACATACAATTATACAAAATTTAGTATACATATGGCTATCTATGAAAATTAGTCATGAAGTATAACCATTTTCCCTGAAATATAAGAGGCTTGTGTATTTTCAAATGTATTCTATAATTTCTATATTAGTCACTATAGAAAAAAATCCAGCTTTTTGTGTCAATTTTGTTCTTAAATCTACATTTATGAAAGTGCTGTGTTGGAGCTTTTTCTATAAAGGATAATTTTTGGAAATAAATTATATTTTTAAGAGTAGCTATGAATCTTGAACAAACTCAAGCTATGTTTAATAATGACATATATTTAAATTTGACATAAAGTTCTTCCTTTTTATCCCAAAGATTTTGCACCAGCTTCATTTCCAAATTACCTCCTCCTCACTAATTTCTTGTATCATATTTTAAAACCATATGTTAAACAGTAATTCTGTAACAGATTAACTTTTTGCATTATAGTACTTCAGGATTTGTATCCTAATAGTACCCATGTTTTAGTTGCTTTCACTTATGGACAAAAACACCTAATAAGCCTTTTTATAACTTACCCAATCCTACATGCATTCAGAGGACACATGAATGCCCGTACAAAGTTGCAAATGTTTTCCAAATTGATTTACTCAATTTTTCTATTTTCTTGGGGATTTGATAATTTACTTAACTTTCTTTTTTTGTTCAAATCTTGTTTGAAAATATAAAACTATTTTAAAAATAAAATACATTAAAAGTAAAAATAACAAGGATAACAATAAATAAATGTAAGCAAAAGAAAACATGTTCTATGTTTTTAAAGTACTGTTTACTTTCCCACCTTTTATTGAACATAAATTATTTCTCATACAATGTATCCTGATTACAATTTCCCCTCCCTTTACTCCTCTCTACTCCTCTCCACTTATCTTACCATACAGACCCACTCCCCTTCAGTCTCTCATTAGTAAAAGGCAGGATTCTAAGAGATAACAACAAAACACAATAAAATAAAAGCTAAAAATTAAATCATTGCATCAAAGTTGAACAAATGTTTATACATTCAGGAATCTGTAAAAACAGTAAACTGGAAGCTGTAATAAATAGTCAGAGGACTTGATTCATATCAGTGTAGATCCTGTAAATTAGTCTTTAGTCTCTGTGAGTTCTTATGGGCTTTGATTTAGAGTGTCTGATGATCCTGGTGTCATCCATCTCTTCTGACCTTTACACTCTTTCTGGATCCTAATTCACAGAATTAGGTGAACTCTGAATAGATAGTTTGGTGAATACATTCCATTTAGAACTGAGTTTTCCAAGGTCTCTCTGTCTGTCTGTCTGTCTGTCTGTCTCTCTCTCTGTGTGTTTCTCTCTCTGTGTTTCTCTCTCTTTGTTTCTCTCTCTCTCTGTTTCTCTCCCCCTGTTTCTCTCTCTCCCCCTGTTTCTCTCTCTCTCTCTCTCTCTCTCTCTCTCTCTCTCCCCACAATGTTTGGCCACTCATCACTGTGTTTGTTTCCATCTGCCACAGGAGGATGCGTCTCTGATAATGGCTCAGAAAGGCACTGATCTACTAGTACATCAGGATATCATTATGAATCATTTTGTCACTTCCTTTTTATTTTCAATACCAGTAGTAGTTGGTTTACTCTAGAAATCTTGGTGATACAGTTCCTTGTTTTTGGTCACTCCAGCAGCATTGGTGGGTTCTATATTGTAAGATATACTTAAGACAAATCAAACATTTATTACTCTCACAAGCTTTTTTGCCATCATTAATCTAACATGTTTTACAACATTGTATATCAAAGGTTTCTTGGCTTGGTTCATGTCTATGTTTTTCCTTTGGTAGCTGAAATTCAGATGGCTGAGAAACACTTAAAGAAATGTTCAATGGTATTAGATCTCAACAGAATGAAAATCTAAACTAGTTTTATAACTCATATTTGTCAGGAATGTCTGAGTTCAATGGCACATGGAAGGATAGTATTAATTAAACAGATGTAATATTGTATCAGTGATGCTGTTAAAGCAATAGTCAGTTCAAAAGAATTTGTGATTACAATTTTTAGCATCCTTAAGACCATATTCACATGTGTTTACTTGCTGTATGAGCTCACAAGCCTTAGTAGCAGCTTATTTAAGGAGAACTAACCCCATGGCTATTACCTACCTGGTGACCTGAATGCAGAATTTCTAAAATGAACCATCCATCTATCATCTGCCTATCAGATCTGGCAGGAAAATAATCAACCACTAACAAAATGTCTTTCTGAGGACCTCACTCCTAGGGATGTCTCAGGACTTATTATAGTCCAGTTTCTCTGAAGACATGTAGAGACTTAAAAAACACACATGAATCATGTTAACTTTCATTTTCTCATTTCTTATCCCCACCAGATGTTTATCCAAATAAAGCATAAACTTCAGTGGAATAACACCATAACAATAACAACAAAATATAAAGAAAGACACAAGAAAGTATAACCTATAATTTACAATAAGGAGAGAATCTTTGAATGTAAGACAAGATATACAGCTATAGAGCAAAATGAATAAATACATAAATAGACAAATAATAAATAAATAAATAAAATAAATCATTCATCAAAAGGATGATTTAACATATATAAATATGAAGGTAGAGGAAAATGAGAAGAATCCAATAAAAATTCTGTGAAAAGTTTGTATTAAAATTTCCTCAATATAGCATATGAATCTTGCAGAAATGAATTCAAAATGTTAGAACTGGATATAGAAATGAGAATACTCAAGCAGGATATTGCCATGAAATAGTTGGCTTGATCTCTACAACTGTGCAGAAACACAAGACAAGCTCCATTCTGAGAAATCGCTCGTTAGCAGAGTTGTGAAGGGAATTTCACTCAGAAAAATCCTGCAGAAGACAAATTGAAACTTTAAGGTGCTTTATCAAAAACTGGCATAGCTAAATTAATTGAAAAAGGAAGTAGAAACATTTTATGACAGAATTGAAGATTTACATGGGAAATATTTCTAATAAAATTGTAGAAAAATATAAAATAACATTAAAATTGAAGATTATCAAGGAAAATTACAGATTAAATGGTAGCCATAAAAATATTTCTAAGTTGATTGAAAGTGGAATTATAAACATTTTATTGTCAATCTTAATGTGTTTTTCTATATGCTACTTCAGTCTTGTCAGAAACATTTTATGCAAATCTTTAATTTTATCATAAAATATTTTTACTTCCTTTTTCAATAAAAAAATTAAAAAAAAATTAGAAAAAAAACTGGCATAGATCATATATTTGGAAGTTTTTGGCCATTATTTATATTAAATATTTTAATCATTGTTGAAGAGAAAATTATATTTTCAAGAACATACCCAACATAAATGCATATTTATCCAACAGATGCACTTGCCAATGTTCCTAAATTAATACATATTTGATTTGAATATCAAAGTAGAGACAGAAATGTTTACCAGGAGACACTAACACTGTTTATGTTTTCAAGATAATTGTGTCAAAATTAAATGACTTCTCCTCAATGGAGGAATACAGACCAAATTCAGTATCAATTAACCTGGACCCCTGAGATCTCTCGGACAGTGAACCACCAACCAGGCAGAATACATTTGCTGATAGGAGACCCCTGACACATATACAGCAAAGGACTGCCTGGTCTCGGTTCAGTGAGAGAAGATACCCCTAAACCTCTGAGAGACTCAAGGCCCCAGGAGTGGGGAGGTCTAATGGGGTAGGGGGTGGGGTGAACATACTCTTGGAGATAGGGGAGGAGGAATTGGATAAAGAAGTTTTGAAGGGTGGACCAGGAGGGAGCTAACAACTGGACTGTAAATGATTAAGGATAATTTAGGAAAAAAAAGATTCTAAAAAAAAAATCATTGTAGTGTATTATGTGATCGAATTTAGATAAGATTATAAAGAGATATGGTGCCATGTTATTACTATAAATGAATATAATGTACCAATAAAATGAAAAATAAAATCAGGTAAAATTAACGTGGTTTCAAAAACATTCAGATTTTTGAAGTTTTACGTGAAGTTATACATAATTATTGCTTATTGCATGATATTTTAGTATTTGTATATAGTGTGTTGTATTTGTCAGTCTAAATTATCTCCACAAAGTTTCCTTATTTCTTTATATTGAGATATTCAATGTCCTTTTTTCTAGTCTTTAAAGAAAGCACACAGTTCATTTTCATTATCTGTTGTCAGCCAGCCATACAATAGAGGTCCAGAAATCATTGATCCTATCCATCTGTAACTTAGCATCCCTTAATTAATCTTTTGCTAGCCTTGACACCTCTCCCGCCCTTTTAGCCTCTGGTTAACACCATCCTGCTCTCAACTTGTGAGGAATTAACATTTTGAGACTCTCTGTATGAGACCTGTTAGTACTTAACCTCTGTTCTTGGCTTATTTTATTTTTGTAATTCATTGTAGTTCCATCTTTATTTGTACAAATGTCAAGATTCCTTCATTTCAATGGTTGAATAGCATTCTATAGTAGATACATGCAAAACTTTTTTATGCATACATTGGTTCTTAGACACTCATAATTTCCAGCTTTTAGTTATGTAAATAGTACAACAAACCATATAAAAATGTAAACATCTTTTTTCTTATGACTTTCTTTCCAGTGTGTAACCAGTATATCCAGAATTGTTATATGGTAATTTATTATTATTTCAAGTTTTCTGAGGAACTTCCATTTTGTTTTACATATTGATTAGAGTAAATGGCATTCTTGCAAGCAGTGTGGAAACAGCTTTCTCTCAATACTTGCTGTCATTTAATTTTTGACAACAGCTATTCTAGGTGGAGTGAAATGAACTATTGTCACTGTGATTTTCTTTTTCTCTAGTGATAAGGATGGTAATTATTTTTTGTTGATCTTTTTTACTTCCTTTGTGAATTATCAATTATATATATATATATTGTTTATGAGTATAAATATATCATTATCTTTTACTATTTATGTATATTAATTTATTGCATGCTATCTAGTTTTAAAATTATTTCTCAAATCCTACATGCTAGTTCTTCACTCAGTATGAACATTGTGTGTGTGTGTGTGTGTGTGTGTGTGTGTGTGTGTGTAAACATTTTGGTTTGAAATAATTCTGTGTGTGAGGTCTTATTCTGATTTCTGAGGTGGAAGACATAGCTGCCTATCTTTCTTGAGTTTTCTCTTGGATTTCCCACAAAACAAACAACAAAAGAAACACACAAACAAAAAATTAGCATAAACTCTGGATGTGGACTTAATTCTTCTCTACTTTTGTGGTTTTGTTTACTTAAATATTTGAAGCAGGTTTTCCATATGTATTTAGGCTGGTCTTTAAACTCACAGTATTTCCGAATATTCTTTCTTAATAATGGAAGTTCTAATGTTCATCACCATACTTGATTGTTCACTTTTTTGCCTCTCATCTTCACCCTTGGCTATGTTTGACACATAAGCATAACTGTTCCTTATAATATTTCACCTTTTAGCCTTCATAATGAAAATCTGAATAGCTCATACATAATATTTGCAATACCAGAGAACTCTTAAAACATGTATAGCTGCTGTTTAAAGTAAGTTTTATCCATACTTAAGTTTTCCTCTTGCTTATTATTATTTCTTTGGGCTCTAAATTCAGAAATGGTTGTGATAAAATTCAGTCTGTATTTGTTTTCTAATACTATCTTTTACTACCTTTCATTTCTGAAGTACTGTTCTACTTTGTACAATTTTGTTGGTTGACTGGTTGATGTTTTCCCCCTACAATGGTTTTAAATCACTTCCTATTCTTCTTACCTCTTCTGCTTCTGCTATGAAGACTGCAAATTCGCTTTTTTTTTTCTTGCTAGAATATTCTGCAATATCCTGAATCTTTCTTGTTTTGGACCTTATTCCTACTTTGTCCCCTTTGCTCACAATTTGGAGTAGATCCTATCTGGTGTGCACAGAATGAGCACAAAATTTAAGAGGTTAAAAGCATAAATTTTACCTCCTGGCCATTTCACCTCCTGATAATGCTGAATACTGAGGTTCAGTTTCCTGTGTCTCAGGACAAATGTTGAATAGACACATGTAGTGGAAGCAAAGCCACAGATGTTTTAATAATAAATATTACTCAGCAAGGGGAAGCTGTCCAGAGTAAAGGTTTTGAAGTTTAACTGTACACAAAGGATTGGGATTTTATAGGTAATTTTTATAGTGCTTGTTGTTATAATGCAAGCTGTTATCAGTCAGCCCCTGCCTGGAGTTTTTCAGCCTTCCTCTTTGCCAATAGGTTTCTTTCATATGATAATTTCACAGCTTTTACCTCTCTGGCTTGTAGCCATCACTCAGAATGTCTTTTCATACCTCCTAGAGTATTCTGTCTATGATCCCTGGTATCCACTGTTAGGATCTTCATAATTGAATTCTTTCTGATAATGTAAGGTGATCTTCCCATTTCAACAAGTCTATCACCATATCCTGCAGTCAGTTGGCTTTGTAAGATAGGTTCATATATCATATATTAGTAAACAGACAAATTTATTTAGCATGTGGGAGAAAGTCTGATTAAAGCTGGCTAAGTGGGGGAGATTCTGAGGAACCAGTTCAATCCTTAAAGTACTTTCTTTTTTTTTTTATTTTCTAAGTTTTTTTTTAATTTACATTCAAAATCATTTCCCCTTTCCCGTTTCCTCCCTCCCGAAAGTCCTATAAGTCCCCTTCCCTCCCTCTTTTCCCCATTCAACCCCCTCTTGCTTCTCTGTCTTGGCATTCCCCTACTTCTTAATAAGCAATATCAACCCCAAAACACATGGACAAAACGCTAGAGGGTCGTGGAGGATCCTGAGAAAATGAAGACAGGATTATTTTGGAGGATTAATAGCCAGCCAACCTAGACACATTTTGAGCTCTAGGCCAATTAGAGATCCTGTCTTAAAACAAACAAACAAAAATACATAAAACAAACAAACAAACAAAAATGCCAAAGAGTACAGCCTTTCTGAGTAATATCACCCAAGGTTGATCTCTGGCAAACCCACACAATTGTATACAGGTGCATGTTTACCTGGACACATGTACACATAAGCACAGCACCCCTCCCATACACACACCTGCTTCATTAGAGAAAGGCTTACTTTTGATTATTTTATACACCTAATTGCTCAAAAGTAAAGATAGGGAACAATGATTGAGCCAGCATTCAATAAACATAATGATATTTCATGAATTGCTGTAAAAAAAAAGAAAACATAATGAGAAGAACCTAAAGAAATGTTCAACATACTTAGTCATTAGGGAAATGCAAATCAAAACAACCCTGAGATTTCACCTCATACCAGTCAAAATGTCTAAGATCAAAAACTCAGGAGACAGAAGGTGTTGGTTAGGATGTAGAGAAAGAGTAGCACTCCTCCACTGCTGGTGGGATTGCAAGCTGGTACAACCATTCTGGAGATCAGTCTAGCAGTTCCTCAGGAAACTGGGCATGATACTACTGGAGGACCCTGTTATACCACTCCTGGGCATATACCCAGAGTATTCCCCAACATGCAATAAGGATACATAGTCCACTATGTTCACAGCAGCCCTATTTATAAGAGCCAGAAGCTGGAAAGAACCCAGATGTCCCTCAATGGAGGAATGGATACAGAAAATGTGGTATATTTACACTACGGAATACTACTCAGCAATTAAAAACAATGAATTCATGAAAATCTTTGGCAAATGGGTGGAACTGGAAAATGTCATCCTGAGTGAGGTAACCCAATCACAAAAGAACACATATGGTATGTACTCACTGATAAATGGATATTAGCCCAGAAGCTTGGAATACCCAAGACACAATTCACATATCAAATGATGCCCAAGAAGAAGGAAGGAGAGGCCCCTGGTCCTAGAAAGGCTCAATGCAGCAGTGTAGGAGAATACCAGGACAGTGAATCGGGAGGGGGTTGATTGGGGAACAAGGGGAGGGAAAAAGGTTTATGGGATTTTCGGGAAGAGTGGAACCAGGAAAGAGGAAATCATTTGAAATGTAAATAGAGAATGTATCTAATTTAAAAAAAATGATATTTCATGAATTGCTGTAAAATATATTTTCAAAAGTTCAGAGAACACTAATTTTACAAGTTATGAGTTATATATGATATAACTCAAAAAAATGACTGATGTTTTACTTATTTTATACTACAATACACCAAATTTCAAGTAGATTTTGAGACTTAGTTGGCCAGTAAAGATTGAAGATTATGGGAAAAGGAGTTCACACAAAAGCAGATCTAAACAAGTTTGTGTTCTGCTTGGAATATCTATGATAGAGAACTTACAATCAAGGAAGAGTGAGCATCACATGAGAAGACTGAGCTCCTATAGTTGTGTGTACAAACATGAAGTAGGAGAAGGGCTATCAAATGCTAAGCAGTTACACAGTACCTTCAGTAGATTTCAAGCCAGCATCTTTCCAGGGATACCTATGTCTTCCACATGACAAAATTCTCTTCCCCTAAAGGTGCCTGAGGGACATTTCTGCAGAATGTAATAAGATGCAAATTGGAAGAATTCTATTACCAACAGAAATATCAGCCTGGGGCCATGTGGTAATTAAGTACTTAAGCATGAAATAAAGATGTTTAATTTTATATTTTTCTTGTAAAAGTATTTAAAAACTAAAATGGATATATTATCAAAGTAAGTGCTATTTGGTAATGCAGACATTTATCTTATCTCATGTTGTTCTTACCGGTGTCAATTAAATCCTTACGCACTGTGGATGACTGTACCAAATGGTTTTTGACTAAGTCTTTTTTTGAACTATTTAACTCATGAAATCATGATTTCAAATTGTCTAACATTTAGAAGAGTAGGAAATGAAAGAGATCTAAATTGCAAATATTTAGCAATTGTTAAGGCAATTAAAATATACATTTTATTTCATGGAGTATAATCTTAATACTTGATATTGTTATATTTATAAATAAACAAGTATAAATACAACACATATTGGTAAAAACTTTAGGACAAATTGCTTTCAATGAAAGAAATTTAACTCTTATAAGAAAAATGCATCATATGTCCTTACAAGTTAGGGAGATTTATATTATTTGCCAAGATAAGATAAATTAGCTTTTATGAAAGATTCTTTTCATAAAATTTTGTTCATATTTATTTTTAAGATATGACATTTTATGGTACTCTCTTTATTGTCAATAAAATTTTCCAAATGTTTTGTGATACAAAAATTGACGATATTATAGGCTTAATATTTCATTTGAAGCAATGAATAATTATATAGATTCCTGAGTTAGATAGGCTATAAGTATATGTTTGTTTTTGTTGTACAGAAAGGGAGTTGAATGAGAAATGAAGAAATGATTATAACACACACATGTTCATGCTTACACATATTATATATAATAGTATAATATATATTATATAATAAACATATATAATATTATTAGATATATGGGTCAATTAGAATTGTAACCTATGAGATAATTATCTATGGACTAATTACTATAAATGTTGGGATTCATAGTAAAGTAAACCAGACACAATGTTAAGAATGTGGTTTTCATTTATGGCTAAATTAAAATTCAATGAATTTAAGAAATGAATTCCTCCATTATTGTTGTCATATTTCAAGGTTTTAATAATAGTATAGAAACAAATAAATAAACAAATGAGGAAATAATAACAACGTTTAATACATGCTTATTATCCGTGCCATAGAAGCACATGCATAAACTGTATTTTAACTATTCTGGAGCCCGTTTTGACCACTGTTGATAAAAAATCTATATAATATCAAAATAGTTGTTTCATAGAAAAGGAAAATGTTACTATAGGCATATGATAAAAATCAATCTTGATAAGTTGGCAATCTCAAGCTACTCTATTCTAATGATATAATTATAAGGAGAGAGAGAAAAAAACATATTGCACTGACATAAATTTCTTCTGTGTTGCCAGTCCTTCCTCAATATTTCTTCTATTTTAAAAGATGTAACACAAAAGGGTTTGCAATACAGTTCAGTTCACAATGTATTTCTGGGGTAAAATTCACAAACATTTTCATATTTGCTAGATAAAATAAGGCCAAAGCAAAATTATACAAAAAAGAAAATTTTAACTGAGCTAAAGTTGGAAAGAAAAATAATTTGTGTTTAAACTGATTAATGAACGCTTAACTGATGATGTTATGGGCAAAGATAATTCTTCCATTTGTATGTACAGAACTTTGGATTGTGTACAAAGACTCATAGGCATAAAATATATGAAATAATTGACATTCTCTGAGTTCTGTTGGAATACAAACAGGTAGTTCTGGTGCTATGTGCTACAAATATTGCTGAATCTTTCCATGCTGCACAGAATAACACAAAGAAATCAATGTTCTTATAGAAAATACCTCAAGGGGACTCCATCCTTTTTGACATTTACCCAAATGCCAGCACATTCCTGCACTTGGAGGCAGACTCAGGCAGATTTCTATGAATTCAGATTCAGCATGGTCATCAGAATGAGCTCTAGAACTGGTGCAGTTACACAAAGAGAAACTGTGTTTCAAAATTAAGGGCCAAACATTAAAAAAAAATAAAAATAATAAAATTTTAGAAAGCCAACGCACTCTTAAGCACAGAACAGCAGTGAATCACAGATAAAACAATAGCACAATACAGAGGTATACCCCAAAGAAAGAGCTGAAGTGTTTATGAACATATCAGTGCTGCCGCTCCTGCCGCCCTGATTGTCCAGATATTTTTACAAGGAAAATCAAAATGAGGCAAAATAGAAGATAGGATGATTTAAGATTAAGGTTATGATAAAGAAAAGCTCAGATAAGAAAAGTGGATACATGAAGAAGCCTGAAAGAAAACCCAGTCTATATGATTGCTGAAGAATGCTACTAGGTAGTTATGGTTAATTAGCAGAAGAGTGTTTTTTTTTTTTTGTTGTTGTTGTTTTCTTTTTCTTTTTTTAATATACACATGTTCTAACTTTTGCCATTAGTTGTAATGGCTACCTGCATAGGGTTAGGAGTATGTTTGTCTATGTGTGTGTGTGTGTGTGTGTGTGTGTGTGTGTGTGTGTGTGTGTGTGTGTCCCCGCAGGTAGTACTATCTCCAATTTTCTGACTGATTACATGTCTAGATTTTTCAGCATTCATTTAGCTTCCCTAGCAAAAAAAAAATTGTGCACTAAAAGCATAAAACTTATGTTTTTTATTATTGAGCAATGAACAGGGAACATGCCCAACAAACTATCAATTACACTTAAAAATTATGGTTTCAAAAGTGTCACAGCAGAACTAAGAGCTTATTTTCTCCAATGAGGTTACAGACAGCAGCAAAGACTGTATTTTTCATTTAATTGATGACAAATTGTGAAATGTTTTGATAAACGAACTACTATTTCATCATATTACCTAACATTTCCATTATGGGTATTGTAAAGGCTATTCTTGGTTGTCAACTATACTACAACTGAAATCAGCTAAAGTATAATTGGCTGGGTACACTATGACCAAGGCAGTTCTTAAAAAATGAAAGCATTCACACTTTGGACTTCCTTCTTCTTGAGCTTCATGTGATCTGTGAATTGTATCTTGGGTATTCTGAGCTTTTAGGTTATTATTCAAGTATCACTGAGTGTATACCATGTGTGTTCTTTTGTGATTGGGTTTCCTCACTCAGGATATTTTCTAGTTCCATCCATTTGCCTAAGAATTTCATGAAGTCATTGTTTTTGATAGCTGAGTAGTACTTTATTGTGTAAATGTACCACATTTTCTGTATCCATTCCTCTGTTGAGGAACATCTGGGTTGTTTCCAGCTTCTGGCTATTATAAATAAGGCTGCTATGAAAATAGTGGAGTATGTGTCCTTATTACACATTGGAGCATCTTCTGGGTATATGGCCAGGAGTAGTATAGTTCGGTCTGCAGTTAGTACTATCTCCAATTTTCTGGGTCACAACCAGACTGATTTCCAGAGTGGTTATACCAGTGTGCAATCCCACCAATAATGGAGCAGTGTTCCTTTTTCTCCACATCCTTGCCAGCAGCTGCTGTCACATGAGTTTAGAAGAGGGAACAAAATTCTCACAGGAGGAAATATGGAGACAAAGTGTGGAGCAGAGACTGAAGAAAAGGCCATCCAGAGACTGCACCACCTGGGGATCCATCCCCTATACAGTCATCAAACATAGACACTATTGTGGATGCCAAGAAGTGTTTGCTTATAAGAGCCTGATGTAGTTGTCTCCTGAGAGGCTCTGCCAGAGCCTGACAAATACAGAGGTTGATGCTCCTAGCTATTGGACTGAGCACACAGTCCCCAAAGGAAGAGTAACAGAAAGGATTGAAGGAACTGAAGGGATTTGCAACCCCAAAGGAAGAACAATATTAACCAACCAGACCCCTCCACACCCCCAGATTTCCCAAAGACTAAACCACCAACCCAAGAGTACACATGGAGCAACCCTTGGCTCCAGCTGCATATGTTGCAGAAGATGGCCTTGTATGGCAGAAAGGGGAGGAGAAGCCATTATTCTTCTGAAGGCTTTGTTCCCCAGTGTAGTCCCCTACATTGCCAGGGCAGGGAGGCAGGAGTGGGTGAGTGGGTGGGTGGGTGGGTGGGGAAATACCATCATAGAAGCAGGGGGAGGGCAGATAAGATAGGGGGTTTGCAGAGGGGAAACCTGGAAAGGGTATGACATTTGAAATGTAAATGAAGAACTTATTCAATAAAAGAAAATAAAAAGAAAAAAACGAAAGCATTCAATTGGGGATTTTCTAGTAGTTTCAGAGGTTTAGTTTGCTATCATCAAGGTAGGAAGCATGACTACACACATGACACTGGAACAGTAGCTGAAAGCTATATCCCGATCTCCAGGTATTAAGAGAGACTGAGCCTGAAATGGAATTTGGAAATCCCAAATGCTCATTCTCAGTGACACACTTCCTCCAACAAGGCATCATCTCCCAATCATTCTAATCCTATCCTGAAGTTTCACTCCTTGATGACTAAATGCTCAACTTTATGAGCTTGTGGGCATCATTCTTAATAAAAGCACCACAGGTGTTTGTCTTATACTTTTTGTGGATATAAAGTTAAATTAGATGACTACCCTCTAAAATAACATGTCACCAAAGGTTGGGTTTCTCCATGAGGAAATGCCATTGTAGCAAGCAGTCAGGTTTTTGTGAGCTGTCAAGATGATGCCACTGTATCTAGCTCTTTTTCACTGACTCTGCATTTCAAATACAAGTTTCAGAACTTCTCACAGTTCTTTGCTGTGCGATATTACTTAAGAGGAAGATTTGCGTTATTGAAAGAAGCAGAAAAACTTATGTGTGAGAAACAAGCATGATGGTTTTATTCAGTGTAACCACACTGGGAGTATTTTTTATCTATTTCAACTCTTCTGGTTAGGAACAAGTCATAGTTCAAGGAGAAAATGGTATGATAGTAGTAAGTATGAGGACTTTGGAAATATTGGGGACTATTAAGAACCTCCTTGTGACTCGGTTATTACTCATTGAGAATAGCAGCTTCCTGGCACATGAACAATAAGGAATGAAGAGAGATGTGGTTTCCTTAGATGCAGATAATAAATAATAGATGTGGGTTAACCCTAAACAAATCACATAGGTCATTCTTTCTAAGGCTCAGGGAACATTTCTGAAGGAAAGGTGGAATGTATTTAAGAGCCAGTGGAAGGGCACATGGAGCCTCCTTTTCCACTGAACTATGGGCTAGACAAATAGAAAATTAAAAAGTTAGTTCAGATCATTTCTTTATTCTGAGTCTGACACTCTTCATTTTCTTCCCTGTATCTTTTGTTCAAGTTCAGAAAATATTTCAATTTCAGAAAGAATGATATTCAGATTTATCTAATATTTTATTGTTTGATATTGTGAATAATAGAATTCAATTAGAGAACATTATATGAATACCAGGACAGAGAAGCGAGAGGGGTTTGAATGGGGAACAGGGGGAGGGAAGAGGGCTTATGGGACTTTCGGGGAGGGAGGAACCGGGAAAGGGGAAATCATTGGGAATGTAAATAAAAAAATATAGAAAGTAAATTAAAAAATTGCCACGTTTTATATTCACAGTTATAAAGTTAACTGCCAAGTTAGTTTATCAGTGAAAATAGTATGGATATTTTCTCCAAAAATTTTAATATCATTGTTTACTTTTTACTATAAATTTGAATATTTTGAGAAAAGTATTGTAAAATATTTATTATAAGGAGAAACTTTAAACTGTAAAGTCATTTTCCATGGATTTAAAGCTAAGTATTTATTTTTTAGTTTTAATACATGAATCTAATTTCCTCATGTAACATCTTTTGCCATATATATCAAATCAATCACCAAAAAGGAGCCTAAGACAATAGGATGGTAAAAATAAGTACTTATTTTCACGTTAAATATCTTTCCCAAGAGAAAATATAAGATATGTTAAATATCGCATGTACTAATTTGTAAAAAGTTGTTACAATTCTAAACCAGGGATTACTAAATCATAGCTTTTATTCCACATGCAATATCTCACTTTACATAATAAGCATCCTGTAGAGAATACCTTGTCATAAGTTAATAATTAATATCCACTAGTGACTATATATAAAGAAATAGGAAATAATTGGTGGCTGAACACACACACACACACACACACACACACACACACACACACACACACACACATATATATATATATATAAAGCTATGAAGATTGAGAATTTCTTCATAATTGTATCTTTAGTAACATAAGGCTGAAAAGTCTAAGAAGGGATGGTTTCAAGGTAAATTTCTTGATGTCTTAGGCTCTCTCTGTATGCCTGCTTTTTTTTTTTTCAGAGAAGGATTCACCAGTTCTTCTTGGAGGAAAATCAGAGTTGGAACATTCTAGAGCTGCTAGAAATTCTTGTAACTATGGTGAATGCAGAAAGTAACTACAGAGGTCTACTTTGACATTTCTAACAGTGAGATTTGTTGGATAGTCTTGACTATTGGTTAGAAAAATGTGAAAACTAGGGTTTCAGTAGTCTAGGAGACTTGAAGTTCTGTGGCACTGATGTGCAGAGATCTTATTCACACTGACTGGAGATGATATCAAAGCTTATTACTGCCATGATCCTAGCAGGAATACATTTATTAATTGTCTCTTTACAAAGCCCCAAACAAACAGTCAAAAGTACCACATGAAAAGAATTTTATTAATAAACTGTCAAAAAGAAAATTAAAAAGGTAGTTCAGTTCATTTCTTTATTCTGAGTCTTATCAATCAAAGAAAGATTTCAATTTTATCAAAGAGTTCATACCTTTAGATATGAAAGTGCTGGCATGATGGTTCAGATGGCATGTATAAAGTTGGTAACAAGCATTGTGTATGTCTATAGTCATTTTTAATCCTATAAGTATTGATATATCCTAAGAGAAAAGAATAATTATCTATGTATAGTAATTAATGATGTATTTTTTTGTATATCTTTAGTGTAGGTCTACACAAAACAGAAAGGAATAAAAAGTGAAAGGTATAAAAGAAGCAAACTTGTCACCAATTGAATTTCTGTTATCAAGTATCATAAAATTAAGGAATCATTTTAGTTCAAAATTTTGTTTATCTTCAAAAATATCTTTAAAAGATCACTCTATTTCACTGCATTTAAAATTTAGATATAACAATGCATTTCTCCTATTTCTATAACCAAAATAGTCTAAATAAATTTTATTTGCTTCTGAAAACAAATTGACTCATTTAGCCAGGAATTTCTGTATTATTATTTTGTTGAACAGAATACTAAAATTTGAAAATAATTATAATAATTAAAAAACGAAAAGAGAATAAGAAAATTTCTGTTAGTGGCCAGAAAGATGTTTCCGTTGCAATAGTGCTTGTATGTTAGGAAGCATGTTCCTATTTCTAGCACCTTTGCAAAAAAGTTAAGATGGCAGGTATGCTTCTTTTCTCAAAACCAGAAGGACGATAAAGAAGAATACTAGTATAGCAAGGTCAGTGAACTGTGGGCTCAATGGAAGACACTGCTTCAAAAAATATGTGTGACCAAATGTTTGAGAAAGACATTCAGAATTTACCTTTTCCTCCATATGCTCTCGCATAAATGCAAGCAACTGAAACACACATGACATATATCCAAGCATGTATACACACACAGACACACACACACACACACACACACAAATATCTCATGTGTTTATTCATTTATTATTTATTTGTTTATTATTTATTTATTCACTTTGTATTGCATTTTCAGCCACCTTCTCCTCCCATCCCCCCCCCACACACACACAGTTCTGCCCCATATTCCAAAATCTTCTCCTCTGAGAAGGGGGAGTTCACCAGGGTATTACGGCAATACTAGGCACATGCTTTGTCACTGAGGTCAGTCAAGACTGCCCAGTTAGGGGAACTAGATCCATACACAGCCTGAACAGATCCAGGGATAGTCCTTGTACCAGTTGTTGGGGAACTTGCATGAAGACCAAGCTGTTGATCGGCTACATATATACATGCATCTTAGGCCCAGCCCTTGTATACTCTACGATTGGAGGTTCAGTCTCTGGAATCCTCCAAGGGTCAAGCTTAGTTGACTCTGTTGGTCTTCCTGTGGAGTTCCAATTCTCTTCAAGTCATTCAACCTTTCCCCCAACTCTTACACAAGACTCCTTGAGCTCCATTTAATGTTTGACTCTGGGTCTCTGTATCTGTTTCAGTTACCTATTTTGTGGAGCCTCTCAGAGGACAAATAGGCTAGGATTCTGTCTGCAAGTATAATAGACAGTAACAGTGCCATGGGTTGGTTCTTTCACCTGGGATAGGTTTCAGTTTGGGGCAGTCATTATTTGGCCACTTTTCCTTTGGCTCTAATTCTTTATCCCTGCACATCTTGTAATCAAGACACATTTTGGGTTGAAGGTTTTATAGTGGGATGCTGCCCTTTTCCCTACACTGGGAGTCTTACCAGGCAATAGGCAGTGACCACTTCAGGATCCATATCCCCAACTGCTAGGATTCTCAGCTAGAGTCATCCTACAGACTCTTTGCAGCTTTCCCTCATCTTAATTCTTTGGCACATTAGAGAGATGCACCCCACACACACCATTTCTAACTTCTGTTCTATTTCCCCTGTTCTCCCTATATGTTATTTGCCCCCACCCCGCCGCTCTGCTCACATCCCTTCTCTCATCCACATTTTTTCTCTCCATCCAGTGTCAATATCTATTTCATTTCCTATTCTGAGAGAAATTCAACCATCCTCCTGTGAACACTCCTTGTTATGTGGCTTTTTTCCATCTTTGGACTGTAGCATCATTATCGTGTATTTTATGGTTATTATATAACTGTAAGTAAATGCATATCATGCATATCCTTTTGGGGCTGGATTACCTCACTCAGGAAGATATTTTCTAGTTTCATCCATTTGCCTGAAAAATTCATGATGTTATTGCTTTTAATAGTGGAGTAGTATTCCATTGCATAAATGAACGACATTTTCTTTATCCACTTTTCAGTTGAGTGATGTCTAGGTTGTTTCCAGTTTTTGGTTATTATTAATAAAACTGTGATGAACAGGATATCTGAATTTTGCATGAACTAGAAAATATCATCTTGAGTGAGGTAACCCAGATCCCAAGGAACCTGCATGATATGTATTCACTTACAAGTAAATATTAGATATAAAATATAGGATATACTTCACGGAACTAAAGAAGCTAAAAAAGAAGGAAGGCAAAATTGAGAGTGCTTGAATCTCACTTAGAAGGAGGAATAAAATAATTATGGGAGTCAGAGGGAGTGAGGGACCTGGGTGGGAAATAGGGGGAGTAGGTTGGAAATGGGGAGGGGCAGGATCAGGTATAAGGGAAACAGGAATGAAGTTCAGAGGGCCAGGAGAATGAATGGAAATATGAAGTTTCATGATGTGTGTGTGTGGGGGTGGATATTAGAAAGTTCCAGAGACCTGGGGTGTGGGAAGCTCCCAGGACCTAACCTGAAATGCCCAATAGTGGGGATATGGAAGCTGAAGAAGCTACCTCCTATAGTTAGACAGAGCCCTAGTGGAGGGATGGGAACACCAACCCACCTCAAAATTTTCCAACCAAAATTTTTCTGATCTAAGAGAAATACTGGGACAAAAATGAAGCAGAAACGGAAAAAATGGCTGAGCAGTGACCAGGCCAAATTGGTATCCATTCTGTGATGGGGCACCAAACCTAGACACTATTAATGACACTATGCTTTACTTGCAGACAGGAGCCTAATATGGTTGTCCTCTGAGAGGCTATATCAGCTGCTGACTGAGACAGATGCAGATACTCACAAGGAAGCATTGGGTTGAATTTGGGGATGCCTAGGGAAGATTTAGGGGAAGGATACACTAAATCTATTAAAAGAGAGAGTGGGAATAACCTTGAATTCATTGGTACAGGAGACAATTTCCTGAACAGAACACTAGTGGCTCAGGCACTAAGATAAAAAATTAATAAATGGGACTTCATGAAAATGAAATTTGTAAGTGTAAGGACACTGTCAATAGAAGAAAACAATAACCTATAGATTAGGAAAATATCTTCTCCCACCATATGTCTGATAGAGACTTAATGTCCAAAATATATAAAGAACTCAAGAAGTTAGACAGCAACAACCCAAATAACCCAATTTTAAAATTGGGGTAGAGAATTAAACAGAATTTTCAACAGAGGTATCTTTAATGGCTGAGAAACACTTAAAGAAATGTTCAATGTCCTAAGTCATCAGGGAAATACAAATCAAATTGACTATGAGATTCCACTTTACACTTATCTGGTATTTTTCAACAAATGGTCCTCTGTCTCAGAATGATCATAGATATAATGACATGAATTACCATAACTGTCCATTAAACAATAAACATGAATTTGCTCATAGATCTAGAAGCAGAGAATATCATTAGCAAGGTGCTGGCAGATGTTTTGCATGGTACAAAGTTGCATTTGCTTTCCAAAACAGCTGGGAACTACAAATATCAACAGACTACACTTCTCAGAGCACTCAATATTTGTTTTCATACATCATATGGCCTCTTGATATTTACTTTTGTCATTTATTCAAATGCATTTAAGTTCATACTATGTCTTTATGTATCTAGTTAGGCTATTTATTTTATTACTGAATTGTATAAATTGTATAATGTTTCAAGTTGCTTATCCAGCAAGCAATTGGAAAATGAATTACTTTCACATACTGGTAATAAAATGCATTAATATTTTCATTTCTCTCATTCTGCTGTACTTACACTTTTTATTTTCAACTACTCTTATTGGTTTAAGTGAGAAATTTAAGCTGTAAAGTAGCAGTGTTTTAATATATCACATAATACTACTCAAATAATGATTTGAAATGAAAATTGAGCAAAGCAAAATAGAAAATAGTTGCTCTCTAAACTAAATGATATAATAATACGATATAATTCTAGGAAGTTATTTATTATAATATTTCCAGGATATCTTTAATGTCATAATTTAAATGTTGAACTAATTGTATTGACTGGCCTGAGAAATGTACCTTTTACTGGAACATAAAATTTTTCACTTTATTTGGTTTGAGGAAATTAATATAAATCAATATATTTAAAAGAAGCTGGGTGGTGGTGGTGCACGCCTTTAATCCCAGTACTTGGGAGGCAGAGGCAGGAGGATTTCTGAGTTCGAGGCCAGCCTGGTCTACAAAGTGAGTTCCAGAACAGCCAGGGCTACACAGAGAAACCCTGTCTCGAAAAACCAATATATATATTTAAAAGAAAAATCTAGTATCTATATAATTATCACAACTGGGTATATAGTTAAAATGCATTCATATTATCCAAAATCATAAAAAACTCAAAGTGAAATAAATAAGTAAATAAAGACAAATGTACTTTTAGAATTTTACAGAAAAGAAAGAAATATCCCTAATGATGCCTTTTATTTGACATGCTCTTTCAAAGATATTTCATATGTAAATAGGAGCTCTTAGGTTTACTATGCTCTAAGATCAAGAATTGACAAATGGGACCTCATAAAATTACAAAGTTTCTGTAAGGCAAAAGACACTGTCAAAAAGACAAAGCGGCAACCAACTAACTGGGAAATGATCTTTACCAACCCTACATCTGACAGAGGGCTAATATCCAATATATACAAAGAACTCAAGAAGTTAAACTCCAGAGAACCAAGTAACCCTATTAAAAAATGGGGGTACAGAGCTAAACAAAGAGTTCTCACCTGAAGAATATCTAATGGCTGAGAAGCACCCAAAGAAGTGTTCATCATCCTTAGTCATTAGGGAAATGCAAATCAAAACAACCCTGAGATTCCATCTCACACCAGTCAGAATGGCTAAGATCAAAAACACAGGAGACAGCAGTTGTTGGAGAGGATGTGGAGAAAGAGGAACACTCCTCCACTGCTGGTGGGATTGCAAGCTGATACAACCACTCTGGAAAGCAGTCTGGCGGTTCCTCAGAAAACTGGGCATGACACTCCCAGAGGATCCGGCTATACCACTCTTGGGCATATACCCAGAGGCTTTACCTGCATGCAATAAGGACACACGCTCCACTATGTTCATAGCAGCCTTATTTATAATAGCCAGAAGCTGGAAAGAACCCAGATGTCCCTCAACGGAGGAATGGATTCAGAAGATGTGGTATATTTACACAATGGAATACTACTCTGCAATTAAAAACAATGAACTCATGAAATTCCTAAACAAATGGTCAGAACTTGAAAATATCATCCTTAGTGAGGTAACCCAATCACAAAAGAACAGACATGGTATGCAGTCACTGATAAGGGGATATTAACCCAGAATCTCGGAATACCCTAGACACAATTCGCATATCAATAGATTTCCAAGATGATGGAAGGAGAGACCCCTGGTCCTGGAAAGACTGGATATAGGGGAATGCCAGGACAGAGAAGCGAGAGGGGGTTGAATGGGGAAAGAGGGAGGGAAGGGGGATTATGGGACTTTCGTGGAGGGAGGAAACGGGAAAGAGGAAGTGATTTGGAATGTAAAGAAAAAGACTTTGAAAATAAAAAATATTAAGAATAATAAAAAATAAAAATATGCAAATGTAAAATACTTTTAAAATTCCAGAGACAATTCCTGAAGATGAAGGGGATGGAGACTCACTTGTAGTTGAAATTTAACAGAAGTTCCTGTGCCTGTCATCTTGAAATGCAGTTAGCAAGTTTAATAAAATAGTCAAGTAACTATATTTAATTTAAATTTGTTTAGAAATTTACTGGCATATATATTCTGTGAGGATTTCAGTATCTGGATAAATCTCTCTCTCTCTCTCTCTCTCTCTCTCTCTCTCTCTCTCTCTCTCTCTCTCTCTGTGTGTGTGTGTGTGTGTGTGTGTGTGTGTGTGTGTGTGTGTGTGTAAAAATCCTCTGTAGATTGCCCATGAGGAATCAGTACTTCTACACAGAAGCAATTGAGGCTTTGTTTCTGAGTATTCCAAATATATTAATATAGCCTAACACTTCTAAATTCGATGTCTCCTTAATAGAAAGGTTAATCAATTCTTCAGTACAGCATATGGTCATATAGTCTCTCTGCAGCAAAGGGCTATAATAACAATCCAACGTTTTTTAAGTACATGCTTCTTCTTAATCCATACAACTTATGCTAAACATTTATCAACCAATGTTCCCAGCTGTGAGGTTTTCAAATTTTCTGCCCTCTTAATGTCTGCCTCCTGAGTTATTGTAAGTAAAAGTTTTGATATTTCAAAAATTTTTTTTGCTTCTCTATTTACAGAGACAAAAGTCATAGCCACATTATCTGTGACTTTCCTTCAGGTCTATGATGAACAATAAAAATTACTCAAACCTTTAGAAGATTTTTGAAGCAGTGATTATTAAAGGAATAGACCATCTAAGTAGGAGCACTAGCTGTGACTCAATGGTTGCTTTTGTTATTTCTGCTTCTACTTTTACTGTTTTGTTTTTGTTTTACTTTTCCAAGCATAGAAAGTGACCATATGAAAAAGACAGTAAATCTGTGGAGACTAATGTTTTTTAAGAGCTTCCCAAATGATAGTACACCTAGACATGCCAAATTTTGATTAAATATAAGTGAACCTCAGTGTAGATATAACAACAAAATAATTTCTGTAAATACCTATCTCCATGTTTGGCTCTGAAAATATGACTTAGCTACTTATGTAATTGAATTATTTACAGTCTTTAATATTTCTGTAACAACCTCTCATGCACCCCCGGAGTCTTCTCTAGATTTTTAAATCTATTTTTATCTAATGGGTTAGTTTTTTTTTTTGCCCCTCTAAGGTTTTATTTCCAAAATTAACTGATTTATCCTAGACGGGTTTGTTTAAGTGGATTTTTCTTGGCTTCTTGTTTTAGTTTGGCAGCCAAGATTCTGTGCCAAAAGACACCATTCCTAACTGAATGGGAGAGTGTAATTGCATTTTATAGCCATTTTTTTTGGCATTAGCATTCTTGCCTACACACCTGTTAAACTAACCCTGGCATTCTGTGCTGCTAATATAGAAATAGATAAAATAACACTCAAAATATACCCATTTATCAAACACTTTAATTAGGAAAAACCATCACTCCAGTCTGACCTTCTTGTTTGATTTTTCTACCATAGTTTACATGATTATAAGTTAAGAGAAGGAGTGTGCATTTTTATCCCCTAAATGACTGAGCCTATAACCATAAAAGAACAGATAAAGTGATTTCAAAGACATCAAATTTATTAATAATGCTAAGCCTTCCAAGTAGCATTTAATGTCATAACATTTGTGCATATTCAATGTGCACAAATTGGCACATTTAGTGCAACAATGATTTGATGATACAGAGGATGAAGCCATGTCTAGCATCTGTTTACAAATATTCCCCAGTTCCTCACCCCAGGAAGATAAGAATAATCTTTAATGCAGAAAATAAATATTTTTAGGTATCATATGTTCTACTTCAACAATATGTGCATGTATTAAATATTCAAACAAATTGATTAAGGATGCAGATGACCTTTAGAAAGTTTCAAATTTAATCAGTAGATATACTACATACTTTCAACACGATTTTGTCTAGTGAGAAATAGACCTACAAATCACAATTCAGTCTATTGCATATAGCAATTGAATTACTATACAGTGATTTCCATATTTATTCTCCTGTCCTTCATCATGACTTACCACCATATAAATCTTAGGTCACAGCAGTCATTTAAAAAATAAATTCTTAAAATGTGCCAATCCTTTTCAATCTTGTATGCAATAATTTCTTTGAATAAACTTTTTGTACTGATATACTGACCTTTTTTTTGTTAGGAATTATGTTGATATTGTTATATTTTTGTTGCCTCTAAATATTTACTTTGATGATAATTGACTCCTTATTATACCTAAAATTGGCACTAAATATATACTAAACTTCACCATCTGTCATTATTCTGGATTATAGCTGGATCTTCCTATTCCAAAGGATCCAGATACAAGTGATTTTCTTATTTCATATTATTTAAGTAAAACTGGTCCACAGGTGTGTTTAGGCCCTTGGATTTTAATTAATTTTAGATGTAGACAAGTTGACAACCAAATATATTCATCACAGTTCATTAGGTGGAAGCTTCTTGTGTTACCATTTTGCACATTTCTTTTCCAAATTTGCTTGGAAGATATCATATCCAGTTAAGAGAACTATTTTTTGTGACCCTTTTCTTCCACATTAAGCAGGCAAACTGATCACAGTGACTGTAATGCATTTTTCTGTGTTTGACAGTTCAAATAGCTTAGAGAGTAATCTTTAATTTAATTTATACCTCAAGCTTAATGAAAAACTTTATGAGGGTTCTTTTGAATTTTTCTTCGTTTATTTTTTTGTTCAATTTAAAATAGATATTTTTTTGTATAATTTCCTAAGCACGTACTGTATTCACATTTTCATTTACCTTTATCTGCCCCTCCAAATTCCTCTTATTTCTCTCACAATGCTTCTCAAATTCATTACCCTCTCTTCTTTAATTATAATTGCTACATATTATCACAAATGCATGCATATGTGCACACACAAATTTAGTGTTGTTTATATTGTTTATATGTACATATGATGGACAACCTTTTAGGCATTTATGATTCCTCTTCTCCTAGCAGTCATTAGCTTCCTGTAGTTCTTCATTTAGGAATGAGATCCTATGAGATCTCTCCCAATTATGTTTGTATGTCAACTGTTGTCATCACTCTTCAGGACCTGTCCAGTCAAAAACTATTGATATTTCATTGATCGTATATAAAAGATATGCTCACAGAGCGGAAATATTAGCCCCTGACAATTGCAATAATTTTGTTACTCTTACATGGTGCTTTCTGAGCCTTCAGTGTAGGATTTATGTAGTAAATATATCATTTGAAGGTAGACACCTTACAGTCAAAGCTTTCCTGAATTTTGATCACTTGGTTTTTTTTATTTTTATTTTCTAAGGTTTTTTTTTTTACATTCAAAATCATTTCCCCTTTCCCGTTTCCTCCCTCCCCGAAAGTTCCATAAGCCCCCTTCCCTCCCTCTTTTCCCCATCCAACCCCCTCTCGCTTCTCTGTCTTGGCATTCCCCTACATCCAGTCTTTCCAGGACCAGGGATCTCTCCTTCCATCTTCTTGGAAATCTATTGATATGCGTATTGTGTCTAGGGTATTCCGAGATTTTGGATTAATATCCCTTTATCAGTGACTGCATACTATGTGTGTTCTTTTCCAGAGAGGCAAGTAACCCTATTAAAAAATGGGGTACAGAGCTAAACAAAGAGTTCTCACCTGAAGAATATCTAATGGCTGAGAAGCACCTAAAGAGATGTTCACCATCCATAGTCATTAGAGAAATGCAAATCAAAACAACCCTGAGATTCCATCTCACACCAGTCAGAATGGCTAAGATCAAAAATTTTGATCACTTGTAATTCTCTGTATTTGTCTCCGTTGGCTATAGGCAGAAGCTTTTTAATAAATGGGGGCAAAAATCCTCAGTGGGTAATAATACATTGTTTTTTGATAGAGTTACAAATTATACAACCATCAGAAAGTGGATGGAGCAGCAGATTCTATTCTAGGTTCCATGAGAAAAAATACTTTTTTTGTTGGATATTTTATTTACTTACATTTTAAATGTTATTACCTTTCCAGGATTCCCCTTTGCAAACCCCTATCCTATCCTCACTTCCCCTGCTTATATGAGGGTACTCCACCACCCATCCACCAACTCCTGCCTCACCACTCTAGTATTCCCCTCCACTGGGGCATCAAGCATTCACAGGACCAAGGGTCCCTTCTCCCATTGATGCCATTTAAGGCCATCCTCTGCTGCATATGCAGCTTGAACCATGGATCCCTCCATGTGTATTCTGGTTGGTGGTTTACTCCCTGGGAGCTCTTGAGGATTTTGTTGGTTGATATTTTTGTTCTTCCTATGGGGTTATAAACCCCTTTAGCTCCTTCAGTCCTTCCCCTAATTCCCTCTCCTTTAGAGGTCCTCATGCTCAGTCAGATGGTTGGCTGCAAGCATCCTCATCTGTATTGGTCAGGCCCTGGTGGAGCCTCTAAGGAGACAGCTATATCAGGATTCTGTCAGCAAGCACTTCTTGGCATCAGCAATAGTGTCTGGGTTTGGGGTCTGTTTATGACATGAATCCTCAGGTGGGCCAGTCTCTACAGAGCCTTTCCTTCAGTTGCTGCTCCACTCTTTGTCCCTGTATTTCCTTTAGACAGGAGTAATTCTGGGTTAAAATTTTGAAGAATAACATTATTTTTTGTCTTTCATTTATTTATTTACACTCCAGATTTTATTCCCCACCCCCCAGGTCCACCCACCAACTGTTCCACATCCCATACCTCCTCCCTACCTCCCTGCCTCCACTATAATGTCTTCAACACCCCACCCTCACCGAAGCAGACCTCTAAATACCCTGGGGCCTCCAGTCTTTTGAGGGTTAGGTGCATCCTCTCTGACTAAACCAAGACTCAGCAGTCCTCTGCTCTATATGTGTTGGGAGCTTCATATCAGGTATTATAGGCTGCCTAGTTGGTGGGCCAGTGTCTGAGAGATCTCAGGGGTCCAGGTTAATTGAGAGCAGAGGAGAGGCCATCCTCTGCTACATATGCAGCTCGAACTATGGGTCCCTCCTTGTGTACCCTTTGGTTGGTGGTTTACTCCCTGTGAGCTCTTGGGAGTTCTATACTCATTGTGGATTTGGAATTGATTCTACAAATAAGAAAGAAAGTACAGCATTTTTCTTCCTGGTTTGGGTTACCTCACTCAATATTTCCTAGTTCCATGCATACATCTGAACTTTTATTAGTTCTTTTTTCTTTATACCAGAACATAATTCTATTTTATCCTCCTGTTCCTCCTACAGGGTTGCCTTCTTCCTCAGCTTCTTCCAGTCTTTCCCAAATTCAACCACAGTAGTCAGCAGCTTCTGTCCATTGGTTGGGTGCAAATATCTGCATCTAATTCTTTCAGGTGCTTGATGGGTCTTCCGGAATGTGATCATGATAAGTCCCTTTTTGTGAGTACTCCACAGCCTCAGCAATAGTGTCATACCTTGGGACCTCTCTCTAACTGGATTCCACTTTGGGCCTATCACTGGACCTTCTTTTAATCATTCTCCTCTCCATTTCCATCCCTGAAGTTCTTTCAGGCAGGAACAATTACATGTCTGAATTTTGAATGTGGGATGGCAACCCCCTTCCTAACTTGATGCCCTGTCTTCCTGCTGGAGGTGGGCTCTATAAGTTCCCCCTCCCTGCCATTGTGCATTTCATCTAAAGTACCTCTCTTTGAGTCCTGAGAGTTTCTCACCTCTAGGTCTCTGGTACATTCTGAAGGGTCTCTCCAACCTCCTACCTCAAAAGGTTGCCTGTTTCCATTCTACACAAACTCAGACATGATCATTGGTACTCTACTCACAATAGCTAGGAAATGGAAACAACCAAAGAGCCTTCAACCCATGAATTAAATAAATATGCAATAGATAATATAGAATTATATTCTGGTGTAAAGAAAAAGGAACTAATAAAAGTTCAAGTATATGCATGGAACTAGGAAATATTGAGTGAGATAACCCAAACCAGAAAGAAAAATGCTGTACTTTCTTACTTATTTGTAGAGTCAATTCCAAATCCACAATGAGTATAGAACCTGGAATAATGGAGCTCAGAAATAAAGAAAGATAGAAGAATAGGACACATGTGATATCGCAAGTGAGTGGAGAGGGAGTTTTAACTCGGGATGAGAAGAAAAGTAGCCAGATATCAAGGAAGTACGGAGGATAAATAAAAATACACATGTTTGAGAAGCCTATAGATAAATCTACTTTTAATATTTACTTAAAATTCACATATGATGTAAATTAATTTATGTAAATACAAAGATAATTCACAAGTTTGGGTAATAAAATTCCTTCTAAGGGTCATAGGCTATCAAAATCCCAGTACAGAGCAAGAGAATTCTTCCTTCAAGTTACTTTTCAGTGAAGTTCAAAAGACTTCAAAAACTATATAGACCCTTGCCACTGAAATTTGTTGCCTCCCAAAATCTGAAGGTGATAGTAGCTGAAGACACTGCACACTTAGCTCACAGGGCTTGTGGTAATTGATTTGGTATTTAGCTGGAAGCCTTATTTCTGAAGACAGTTTCTTATAGTAGCTGAAGGTGCTATCAAAGCTGTCAAAGGAGAAAACAATGAGCAGCCCTACCTCCCTATAATGACAATGAGCAATCACAATGTCTAGCCAACCAAGACAGCCCAATTGATGCAATAGGGGCAATTACATATTGAGCATAAGTATTAGCTCTCTAACTAGACCTAAGGGCCACTCAACTGAGAGTTAATTCATGCTTGGAAGTATAAATCTATCCAACTCTCTGTGGCTGGTGAGAACATGGCCTATTCCTGTAAGTATTCAGTTATCATGATTTATTATGAGAAAATAGACTAATGTCAAATTATATTTTTAATTCTATCTTTTATTCTGATTCTTTAAGATTCTGGTGAATGTTGTAAACATAATGATCTGTCTAAAGAATGTGTCACATTGATGACACATTATAGAACTTCACCATTGATGATAAGTCCACAGAACTTGTTATAATTGATGATTTGTTTTATAAGACTTGTCACCATTGATGATCTATTTACAGGACCACCCATCAACAGTGATGATATGCCTACTATATTTATCATCATTGCCTCTTTATTTTGTTACGATATATGTGTGTAGCCATTTCCACAATTATGAACTTGATTTCTTAACTAACTCATTGCTTGTCAAGGTTCCTGCTGTAAAATTAAATATATTGCCCTTCTATATTTGTTTAAAAATGTTACTAAAATTATTCTCACAGGTAATTGTGGTAATAATGAACATGCTTCTTGGCAAGAATGCCTATAAAACTTTACAAGAATACTTCTGGTATAATGGATTGCATCCTCACTTTGAATCTTGTTATTCAAGACAGTATGGAGTAAAATCAGTGTCAATTCATGATACCACTTCTTCTTTACTGAGAAAAAAAACATTATTTGGATCCTATGACTTTCATGTACATGATGAGTAAGATATATAGAGATTGATATGATAGATATAGATATAGGAAGAGAGAGAGAGAGAGAGAGAGAGAGAGAGAGAGAGAGAGAGAGAGAGAGATTATATAGAGATAGAGATATATAGATATTTTAATACCTTAGTTTTTGATGCTAAAGATTCTCTATGCTCATGCTATATATTTTATGGCTCTACCCTAGCAAGTAATTTCTTCAAGGATCTATTAAAAATTGGAAATTGATGCTAAAATCCAAGTTTCAGGTATTCACTTTGATGCCCAAATAACCAACTAATCTTGTAGTTGATATTTAAGTGCAATACAAATGGAAATGCAAGAGTTCTCTTGTTCTGGACCTGGCGGTTCATACCATTAACCCTAACATGGAGGAAGCAGAGGTAGTAGGACCTCTGAGAGTATGAGGTCAGTTTGGTCTACATAGTTAGTTCTAGCACATCTAGGGTTACAGAATAAGATCTCCTCAAAAACAAACACACAAAAGTTATTGAAGGATTTCTCCTTGGATTAAAATTACTACCAATTTCTGACATTGAAAGTTTTTCTAAAATTTTATTTAAACAAACTGAAATATTCACTATAAGGAGCCGTAGAATGAAAGTTATTTAGTTAAGAAAAAAATGTTCCCTTTGGTCTATGTAGAACTAAGTGTTAAATTCGGAACCATAAATTCAAAGATGATATGTTGCAACATACATATTCATTTTTTAGAAAAATTATAGAGATTCATAAAGGACAGCAAAAGTACTTCAGTGGTTATTCTGACATTCAAATAAGAAAAGGATATTCATTTAAAAAGGAACTTCATGTTCTATATTTCACATACCAGGTATCAATATACATCAAACTGAATGATACATTTTCAGAAATCAAGCAACAACTGCATGAATTATACATTATATATTTGTTATAGAATCAAAATAATTCAGTGTACTGGATAAGTGACAAAATAAAACTTTTAAAAATTCATTTTCAAAATGTCCGTTACAAAATTAGATGATAAGTGTGTCATCCACATTTGATATCAAAATTCAGGTTGTGGGGATATGAACAGATAATTCATGAATTTTCTTCAATTGCAATATAATATTTGATACATTACTTTACTAATTTTATTTGACATAAAAAGTCCCTTTAATTATTTACATAGTCTCATTATGAAATATGGAATGAGTAATGTGATTAGCTACAATTACTGTGGTAGGCACAACCAGTGAATAAGAAATATGAATTTAGCTAGTCAATCTATGCATTCATATTCCCTGAGAGAAAAGTGCTTCATTGCATGAACTTTGAGACAGAACTTTTAGCAGGTTTGACAAGGATAAGAAGTCAAAAATATTCATGGCATGAAACCTTAGAAACTTTAGGATGAATAGTTCTGAACCATAATACGTACATAATAATTGAATGCTTTGTTTTATTATTTATTGCTGGAAGACTCTACTTTTATTCAGGAAACCTTCTACCTCTATGTATAATCTGAATTTTGAAGGCTAATTTATAAAGGAGAAAGTAACAGATCACAGATGTACTCAAATACTTCTAATTGTGATCCTGTTAAATATTATTATGTAGTATAGAATTAGAATTATTTATTTTTTTGCTTCCAGATGCCCAGTACTTAAATTTTAGTACTATACTATTTAATAACACTCATCTTTTGCTATAGATTTCTGTGACATTACCTGTTGTCAAAGTGTTTTTCTGTTATTTTTTACATTTAATGGCTTTTTTGTAATATATAAATTTAAAATACTGAAAATCACCACACACATGTATCTTTATGATACCTTATTTTTTCCATTAAGAACATAATTTTACTACATGCAATATATCACTGAAAGAACAGAAAAAATAATACAGGACCTGGAATATCCTGGCTTCTGCTTGGAAATGATTCTCAGAAGTGCAAAGTAAAGAGATGAACCTATAGCCTAGCAATGTTGACAATCTATAATTAGAAAAACAGTGATGTACTGAGATACATAAGGACAAAATTCTGGAAAAAGGTAATGCCAGTGTATCAGAAGTCAGTAACAAACTCTTTAAGTCTCTGATTGAATGCCGTTGTGCATATCTGTGAATTTAGGGACAGAACAAACACAAAGGCATGCTGATTCTTAGATTTCAAACTACTAGTGTTTCTTGGAAGACAGGCTAGCTTGTGAGTCATGTATGCTCACAGCAGCCAAAATGACACAATAATTATATAAACCATTTACTTGACAACAGGAGGATTAAACCAATAATATGGATTAGTCAATCATGTATTACATATAAAATTGCAAGCTGCAAATTTTATTGACTACAAAGAGAAAAATGCTAATATAAGTAATGATTTTGAATGACAAAGATTGTGAATGTGTTTAAGAATTAAATGAAAACCAGAGAAGAAAATTCAGAGTAGACTAAAAAAGTAATATCTAAATACTGGCAATAAATATTTTACAAGATGGAATTATTACCTGGGTACAAAATTGAGAAGTCAATAACAATTAACTTGAAAAGGCATCTATAGGAATTATCCAAATTCAAGACAAAAAGGAAAACAATGAAAACACACAAAAACAACTAAATTAAAGACTTTGGGTCTAGTGTTGTTTGTTCTAGTGCATGTATAATTGGAGATTCAAAATATACAGACTTTAAAAAAAGCGTGTCTGTAGAAGTATTAGGAAGTCATACATAATGTCAAAAGATTCTATGCATGAAAATCAATTTTACAGTATGCAAAATAAAAAAATGGCATATCAATGCAGTACAGAGCAGAACCTTGACTAGGAAAAAAATTGAAAATTCTGATTTCAAACAACTGAAAATGTAAATCCCCTTGTCTGATAGTTTTGATAAAATAAGTGGTGCTATTGAAGAGAGGGAAAAAGAATTTATATTTTCAAATCTCTGTGTTCACTGTTTGTTGAGAATAATGGCAAAATTTATTATTTTGATTATATGAGTTTTTTATCTTGGTTGTGAAATAGTTGCAAAAAATAAAAGAGTAAATTGGACATGGCTACACATGACACACATAAATTTAGGATTGAATATTAAGACAACTTAACATTTAGTATGCTAATTATGTACATTTGAATATATTTTGTGGATGTTAAAAATTTCATTTCTAGGTAGAGTCATTTTATTTTAGATATCTATTATATAGAGAGCACATATATAAATAAATGTTTATAATATGGAGTGGTCTTTGATTCATTTGGAGTTGACTTTTTTGCTATGAGGTAAGTATGGATATATTTGGATTATTTAATATGTAGCCATTCTCTTTGAGAAGTTGAAGATCCTGTTCCTCTCATAACCACCCCTGGAATTTTCTTTCTTTGTTTCTTTGTTTCTTTCTTTCTTTCTTTCTTTCATTCTTTCTTTATTTGTTTTCATTTTGTTTCTTTACAAATTATCAGGTTTCCATAGGTATGTGGGATTTGTTTGTGAATATTCAGTTTATGTCCATTGATCAACACAGTTCTATAGATTGTAGCTTGGTTATCATTATCTTAATGGCCAATAGTCATATATGAGCAAATACATTCCATACTTGTTTTTCTGAATTTAGGTTTCTTCACTCAGGAATTTTTTTGAAGAATTTTTTTATTTACCTGAATTTATCCTTTTATTTTTCTCTTTTTTAATATGCTTAGTCATTTTTATTGGATATTTTATTTATTTACATTTCAAATGTTATCCCCTTTCCCGATTTCCCTCCGCCCAGAAACCGCAAATCCAATTCACCCTCCTCCTGCTTCTATGAGGGTGTTCTCCCACATACCCATGCCCTTCTGCCTCCCTGCCCTCACATTATCCTTCACTGGGGAGTCGAGCCTCCACAGACCAAAAGCTTCTTCTCCCCTTGATGCCCAATAAGGCCATCCTCTGCTACATACATGAAAGGAGCCATGGGTCATTCCATGTGTTTCTCCTTGGTTGGTGGTTTAGACCCTGGGAGCTCTGCTTGGTTGATATTGTTGTTCTTCCTATCGGGTTGAAAACCCCTTTAGCTCCTTCAGTCCTTACTCTAACTCTTCCATTGGAGACTCCATGATCAGTTCAATGATTGACTGCGAGTAACCTCCTCTGTATATGTTAAGCTCTGGCAGAGTCTCTCAAGAGACAGATATATCAGGCTTCTGTCAACTTTCACATCTTGGCAGTCACAATAGGGTCTAGGTTTGGGGATTGTATATGGGATAAATCACCAGGAGGGGCAGTCCCTGGATGACATTTCCTTCAGTCTCTGCTGCACTCTGTCTCTGTAGTTGCTCCTGTGAGTATTTTGTTACCACTTTTAAGAAGGACCAAAGTACACACACTTTGGTCATCCTTCTCCTTGAGCTTCATGTGGTCTGTGAATTGCATCTTGGGTATTGAGCTTATCAGTGAGTGCATACCATGTGTACCCTTTTGTGATTGGGTTACCTCACTCAGGATGATATTTTCTAGTTTCATCCATTTGCCTAATAATTTCACAAATTCATTGTTATCAATAGCTGAGTAATGTACATGTACTTGTGTAAATGTATGACATTTTCTGTATCCATTCCTCGGTTGAAGGATATATAGGTTCTTTCCAGCTTCTGTCTACTATAAATAAGGCTGCTAAAAACATGGTGGAGCATGTGTTCTTGTTATATGTTGGAGAATTTTTGGATATATGCCCAGGAGTAATATAGCTGGGTCTTCAGGTAGGACTATGCCCAATTTTCTAAGGAACTGCCAAACTGATTTCCAGAGAGGTTGTACCAACTTGAAATCCCACCAGCAATGGAGATGTGTTCCTCATTCTCCATATCATTGCCAACATATGTTGTCACCTGAGGTTGTGACTAGGCCATTCTGACTGGTGTGAGGAGGAATTTCAAGGTTGTTTGGATTGCATTTCCCTAATGACTAAGGATGTTGAATATTTCTTAAGATGCTTCTCGACCATTCAAGTTTCCTCAGTTGAGAATTCTTTGTTTAGCTCTGCACTACAATTTTAATAGGTTTATTTGATTGTCTGGAATCTAACTTCTTGAGTTCTTTGTATATATTGAATATTAGCCCTCTATTGCATGTAGGACTGGTAAATATCTTTTCCCAGTCTGTTGATTTCCATTTTGTCCTATTGACAGTGTACATTGCCCTACAGAAGCTTTGCAATTTTATGAGGTCCCATTTGTCAGTTCTTGTTTTAGAGCATAAGCCATTGGTGTTCTGCTCAGGAACTTTTCCCCTTTGTATTTGAGGCTCTTCCCCAATATTTCTTCGTTAGTTTCAGTGTATCTGGTTTCATGTGGAGGTCCTTGATCCACTTGGACTTGAGCTTTGTACAAGGAGATAAGAATAGATAGATTTGCATTCTTCTGAACCAGCACCATGTGTTAAAAATGCTGTCATTTTTTCCACTGGATGGTTTTAGCTCTTTTGTCAAAGAACAAGAGACCATACATGTGTGTGTTCATTTCTGGGTCTTCAATTCTGTTCCAATGATCTTTCTGCCTCTCTCTGTACATATACCGTACAGGTTTTATCACTATGGCTCTGTAGGACAGCTTGAGGTCAGGTATGGTGATTCCCTCAGAAGTTCTTTCATTGTTGAAAATAGTTTTTGCTATCCTGGGTTTTTGTTATTCCAAATGAATTTGCAAATTGCCCTTTCTAACTCTATGAAAAACAGAGTTAGAGTTTTGGATATGGATATGGATTGCATTGAATCTGTAGATTGCTTTTGGCAAGATGGCCATTTTTACTATATTAACCCTGCCAATCCATTATCATGGGAGATCTTTCCATCTTCTGAGACCTTCTTTGATTTCTTTCTTTAAAGGCAATAAATTCTTGCCATATAGGTCTTTTGCTTGCTTGGTTAGAGTCACACCAAGGTATTTTGTATTATTTGGGACTATTTTGAAGGCTGTCATTTCTCTAATTTCTTTCTCATCCTGTTTATCCTTTGAGTAAAGTAAGGCTACTGATTTGTCTGAGTTAATTTGATATCCAGTCACTTTTCTTAGGTTGCTTATCAGGTTTAAGAGTTCTCTGTTGGAATCTTTGTGGTCACTTAAGTATACTATCATATCATCTGCATATAGGGATATTTTGACTTTTTCTTTGTATACTTTTGACCTCCTTTGGTTGTCTAATTGTTATGTTAGGACTTCCAGTACTATATTGAATAGGTAGGAAGAGAGTGAGCAGCCTTGTATAGTCCCCAATTATAGTAGGATTGCTTCAAGTTTCTCCCCATCTATTTTAATGTTGACTACTGGTTTGCTGTACACTGCTTTTACTAGGTGTAGATATCAGCCTTGAATTCCTGATTTTTCAAAGGCTTTTAACATGAAGTTGTTGAATTTTGTCAAATGGTTTCACGGCATCTAATGAGATGATCATGTTTTTTTTTTTTCCTTTGAGTTTGTTAATACGGTAGATTACATTGATGGATTTCCATATATTCTACCATCCATGCATTCCTGGGATAAAGCCTACTTGTTCATGATGAATGACTGTTTTGATGTGTTCTCAGATTTGGTTTGTGAGAATTTGATTGAGTATTTTTGCATTGATGTTCATAAGGGAAATTGTTCTGAAGTTCTCTTTCTTTGTTAGATCTTTGGGTGGTTTAGGTATAAGCTCTTGTGTTCAAAGACATCTAATTTGTTTCAAGTTTTTACTCATTATAACTACAGCACCACTGGAAATGTTTGATTATGTGTCTTTGTAGCAGGAAGAAGTTAAGAAATGCTTTTGGGTAGATGCCTAAGAGTGGTACAGTTTGATTTTGAGGTAGATTGATTTCCTTCTTCCTTAGGAAGTACAACAGTGATTTTCACAGTGGCTGTACAAATCTTTATTCCCACTAGCAGTAACTGTGTGTTTTTTTAAACTGGATCCTCAATAAATAATTGGTGAAACAGAGTACCAGATAGCCATCTCTTGTCAATAAATGAAAAATGTAGTACCTGGATTGGGTTACATCTAACTGAGTCCTTAGCAGAAGTGGGACATATGAGAACTCTCCAAGAATCCAGGCTGTTGGGAGACTAGAAGTTGTACTCCTCAAATTGATAGCAAGGCCCTATTGCCAAGAACAACTCACTGAATATTGAGAAGTCAATCTGGTGTCTGGAGTCTTCATTCATAAGTTCTTGGTATTGGACTGTACTAGATAGTATACTATCATATAATCTACAAATAGTGATATTTTGACTTCTTGATTTCCACTTTGTATTCCTTTGATCTCCCTTTGTTGTCTAATTGCTCTAGATAGAACTACAAATCTGATATTGAATAGATAGGGAAGCAGTGGGCAGCCTTGATAGTCCCTGATTTTAGTGGGATTGCTTCAAGTTTCTCTCCTTTTAGTTTGATGTTGGGAACTGGTTTGCTGTATATTGCTTTTACTATGTTTAGGTATGGGCATTAAATTCCTGATCTTTCCAAAACTTTTAACAAGAAAGGATGCTGAATTTTGTCAAATGCTTTTAGAGCACCTAAAAAAACAGAGCTAAAAACATCCAGTGGAAAAAAGACAGTATTTTTAACAAATGGTGCTGGTCTAACTGGTGGTCAGCATGTAGAGAAATGCAAATCAACCCATTCTTATCTCCCTGTACACAGCTCAAGTCCAAGTGAATCAAGGACCTCTACATAAAACCAGATAAACTGAAACTTATAGAGGCAAAAGTGGGGAAGAGCCTCGAACACATGGGCATGGAACAGAACACCAATGGGCTATGCTCAAAGATCAAGAATCAACAATGGAATCTAATAAAATTGCAAAGCTTCTATAAGGCAAAGGACAATGTCAATAGGACAAAACGGCAACCAACAGATTGAGAAAAGTTCTTTACCAATCCTATATCCAATAGAGGGCTAATAGCTAATATATACAAAGAACTCAAGAAGTTAGACTCCAGAGAATCAAATAACCCTATTAAAAATAGGGTACCGAGTTAAACAAAGAATTTTCAACTGAGGAATAACGAATGGCCGAGAAGCATCTAAAGAAACGTTCAACATCCTTAGTTATCAGGGAAATGCAAACCAAAACAACCCTGAGAGTCCACCACACACCAGTCAGAATGGCTAAAATCAAAAATTCAGTTGACAGAAGACGCTGCAAAGGATATGGAGAGAGAGAAACACTCCTCCATTGCTGGTGAGATTGCATTCTGGTACAACCACTCAGGAAATCAGTTTGGTGGCTCCTCAGAAAATTGGACATAGTACTACCAGAGGACTCAGCCATTCCACTCCTGGGCATATACCCAGCAGATGCTATAACATGTCATAAGGACGTATGCTCCACTGTGTTCATAGCAGCCTTATTTATAATAGCCAGAAGCTGCAAAGAACCCAAATGTCCTTCAACAGAGGAAGGGATACTGAAAATACAGTATATTTACACAATGGAGTAATACTCAGCTATTAAAAACAATGAATTCGCCAGGCGGTGGTGGCGCATGCCTTTAATCCCAGCACTTGGGAGGCAGAGGCAGGTGGATTTCTGAGTTCGAGGCCAGCCTGGTCTACAGAGTGAGTTTCAGGACAGCCACGGATACACAGAGAAACCCTGCCTCGGGAAAAAAAAAAACAAAAAAAACAAAAAACAATGACAATGAATTCATGAAATTCTTAGGCAAATGAATGGAACTAGAAAATATTATCCTGAGTGAGGTAATCCAGTCACAAAAGAACACACATGGTATGCACTCCCTGATAAGTGGATATTTCCCAAAAGCTCGGAATACCCATGATACAGTTCATAGATCACATCAAGCTCAAAAAGAAGGAAGACCAAAGTCTGGGTGCTTCGGTTCTTCTGAGAAAAAGATCAAAATACTCACAGGAGTAAATAAATTATAGAGCAGAGTCTGAAGGAAAAGTCATTCATGGACTGTCCTACCTGGGGACTTATCCCATATACAGTCACCAAACCCCAACACTACTGTGGATGCCAAGAAATGCTTGCTGAAAGGAACCTGACATGGCTGTCTACTGAGAGAGCCTGCCAGAGCATTGCAAATAAAGAGGCAGATTCTAGCAACCAACTATTGGACTGAGCATGGGCTCTCCAATGAAGGATTTAGAGAAAGGACTGAATGAGCTGAAGAGATTTGCAACCTCATAGGAAGAAAAACAATATTAACCAACCAGAACCCCCAGAGCTCCCAGGGACTAATCCATCAACCAAGAAATACACAGGGCTTCAGCTGCATCTGTAGGGGAGGATGGCCTGTCAGGCATCATTGGGAGGAGATATCCTTGGTCCTCTGAAGGGGCAACAGATGCCCGAGAGTAGGGGAATTGAGGGTGGGGAGGTGGGAATATGGTGGGTGAAGGAACACCCTCATAGAAGCAGTGGGAGGGAGGATGGGATAGTGGATTCCCAGGAGGGGATAACTGAGAAAGTAGATAACACTTGAAATGTAAATAAAGAAAATATCCAATACAAAACATAAAAAAAGAATATGAGAATCATTCATCATAACTAGTTTATAGATATTAAAATACAAACAAGAAAATAGCAGTCAGACACACAAACACACATACACACATACACACACACATACACACATACACACACAAATGCAGACACACACATGCGGAACCTCAGATTGATAAAATAGGCAAGCTTTTTGGGAGTTGCATAGTACAGGTATCAAATCAAGAATAAATAAGAAGTCTTCTTATTGCTGTATCTATCAAAGAAATTGAATTATTATTCTACAATATTCTGCAAAAGGAAGTCATAACAAAACCCTTAAAATCAAATCATTTAACTGACAACTTTTAAATTTTTAATTATATACTTATAAAAATATAAGAATTAAAATACATTTAAGATTATTTAATGAGTTCATCTTTACACTGATTATATACTCAGAATTAATCCAAAATAAAACAGTTCAATAAAGTAGTACCAAATTAACACAGTATCCTATGAATATAGATGAATTAACTGAAAGTGAGTAACAAACGCAAACGTTCATCTAATTATCTATGACAAAACATAGGTGGAAATATGTATGACTTTGAGGGGAACAAATGGTGTTGCATTTCATATAACTTGCATTAAATGTTGACAAACATAAATTAAAACTCATCAATTAAGTAATACAATTTCTGTTTGATTAAAAGATACATTTAAACTGGGCAGTTGTGGCTCACACCTTTAATCCCAATACTTGGTAGGCAGAGGCAGGCATATTTCTGAGTTCGAGGCCAGCCTGGTCTACACAGTGAGTTCTAGGACAGCCAGGGCTACACAGAGAAACCCTGTCTCGAAAAACCAAAAAAAAAAAAAGCCATTAGAAACAAAATATAGGTCAAATTGAAATATCAAAATGACATATCTAAAAATAATTCTACCTATGTAAATCAAGAAATCAATGATTCAATTTTCACGTCATTAAAAAAAAAAACAACAGTTGAAACCAATCAGTACTAGGAGAATATTACTACAGGCCTTATTTCATTACTCTTCTAAATGAAAAAGAGAACCATCCTGAACCATCAGTTAAATCTAAGAAAGACTGCACAAACCTGAAAGACATGGTGAACTTAGTAGAGGCATTTTGAATGTTGGTAATGTGGATTGTAAATTTTCTTTACATTGCATGTAGAAATCCATGATGTTATAAATCTTTGGGGAATAATTTGCAAATTATGAAGTTGCACATATATTCTACGTGGGCAAGAACTACATTCCTAGGTATTTATTCATGAAATATGAAAACATAGACTTAGTAGAGATTTATTCATAAAAGGGCATCAAAGAAGATGCATGATGAAGAAAATTCGAAACAAAAATTATCTTGTCTTTTAAGGTTATATGATGGGTTTGACATGAACATCACAATATAACTCATAAATATTTATCAATATTGTATAAAATTTTGACATTGATTAAATACCTTCATGTAAACTTTAAATGTAGATATATCAATTTAAAAAGAAATAGAAACAAAAATTAAGAAAGATTTGTTATTTCACATTGTTTTACAATGAAAATTAATGAATCACACATACATATAGATAAATCAAGGCTACTAAAGCACATAAGAGTCTAGCCAAATGATGTACACAATATCTAATTTAAATTGGATGATATTATGTACATGTCAATATTGCTTGCAATAACCAATAGCTTGACTTTCACAATGGTTGGTGTGCTCTATACAGAATAGGCTTAAAGAAGGTTTTGGTGTGTGAAAATAATTTCAAGATAATGTGAATATTTCTAATGGACACATGCTGTATTCAAATTTTGATTTTACCTACATTGAATCAACATTTAATTTCTCCAAGCATTTTCAACTGATTTTTAAACTTTGGATAATTTTTTTTGTGTGTAAATTGATCCTGAAGTGTTTGATGAACTTTGGGAAAATTCCTGACATTCTTCCATGACATCCAAAGAATTTATTGAAAATAATGCATAAAAATCACAGCAGAAACTCTCTTATAATTTCAAATTTTTCTTACAATTTGCCACAGTACTCTTCACATCTAGATTAAAATCTCCTGAATTTTGCTATCTTCCAACAATCTAGATGTTCATGTGTTATGTGAACTCAGAATTACAATTTTGTAAAATAAACTAACACTTCACAGATTACAATTATCAGAAGACACAAATCATGTTAAATCAATCAAAAGACAGTAAAAGAGAGATAAAGATGAAAGTAAGGGGGAAACTATACAGAAAAGGAGCTAGTGGCTTAACGTTAGATTGTAAATAATTATATTCATGTTGGTTTTCTCATTACTTATATTCTTATTACATAGCATATATTTATTTTATGCTACTCCAAGATACAAATGAATAAACTAAGAAGTCTCATAAGCTAATACATCAGTGTCATAATTTTGCAGTATTGTTTCTTTTTCATTTTCCCTACATATTTAGAGTTTTCTTGAGAGAGTGATGGCTCCAATTATCTTTAGCTTTCAGAACCTTATTACCAGGAAGTATATGATAAATGTTTACTGCCATATGGACTATTTCAAGAACTCTTCACCATCATCTCCTCCTTCTGCTTCCCGTGATGCTTTGGGTATCATTACAGCTCTGTTATGGCTCTAATCAAAGGCTGCCTGATGAAGCTGACCATCTGGTAAATGTGTAAAGCAGTCATTTAAAATCAATGCATCATGCCTCTTGGCTGGGTTGAAGTTGAGGCACACTGTCTGAGTCATGTTCTGGTCACACTGATTTTCATGGATAAAAACAATCTTTGTACAAAAAAAGAAACCTCTTATTTACTATGTAAGTACAGAAAATAAGATTGATGATACTATTGGACTCTGTAATGCTAAAATGAGGTTTCATTGCAAACAAGAATATATTTTTTAAAGTTTAAAAAATGACCTATATTCAGATCTCTGGCATGTTTCAGAAGACATACAAGAGCTCATCAATGAGCAGAAGTTTCTGAGAGAGAACACAAACGTGCTTAAGGGAGAGTTCTCTGAGGTATCATCAGCAAGCCTTTTCTAATGAAGGAACAAACTCTGTAGAGAGACTGTGGTAGTGTTTTACCTAAGTAAGTAAAATAATCTCCCCTGCAGACTCAAGCACTAGCAAGCATGAAGAATTTGTTCTGTTGTCAGTTAGAGATTACACACTTGTATGTAAAATTTGTGTGAACTTCTCTAGGATATTCATTGTGGGGACTTCAGAGATACAGAGAATAATTTTCAAAATATGTTTCCCATGTCAAATTATTGCCACTGATACTATTATTAATTAATAATCATAATAAAGGAAATATATTGCATAAGCGAAGTCCACCAGGAATCATACGTTTGTTGAGCATGCTGAGAACCAAACTTATTTTTTTCTGATTTTATAATCTTTAATATAGTGTTTTAGTAAAAGTTTATTATTTCAACAATTTAACAAAATGTGTATTTTACCAAGAATACATCATTCTTTGAAGCAGAAATCTTGTATTTCATAATAATGTCTTAATAAGTAATATGTCATACAATAACTTGAAGTATAGCATAGTACAAACATTGCAATCACGTATACTAATATTGTTTATTTTTCATTTAAGAAATACCATGCCAGTATTATTTGAAATATATGACATATAGTATTCAAAGTAATGTCTCTATTATTCTAATAAGGGTATCTGTATATAAACAGTACACATAAGTTAATTTTGCTATTATCAATAAACGCTCGAGTTGTTACACTATTAATTTATATTATTATATGAGTGTTTAAATAGCATTCCCATTTATATTTATTATTTATATTTATATTTATTTCATATGTAATTTTAAATTCAGCTTTCTTTAATGCTCTATACAAATAAGTTTCCTGCTTTTTGTTATATGAATAGTACATTTGAGTTTTCAGTGAAGTATACTTTTGAGGGTGACCAAGTTTGACAAAAATAGTTTTGTCAAACAAATAAATTCTGCTTACAGCTATTTGTCTATGCAGCAACTCCATTCCAACATAACATTTCTTTCTGTAATATAAGGTACTATTAGGTTATTAAATATATACTCTTAGTTTTAAATGTTCACTTACATAATTGCAGTCTAATTAAAATGACCACCATTAAAAAATCACGTTTCAATATTTTGTATGAAAATATGTGACTTGTTGCTATTAGCCTAGAACTGCAAGACATTACCAGAACTGTGTTTATCTGTTGTCTCAACAGTTAAGTTTGCTTATATTGGCCATTCCTCTAAACCTATACTAACACTTTATAACAGAATCATTTAATCAGTGGCCTAGGTAAAACAAGTGATTTAATAAAAACTCAAATAAATAGCTCAATAGCATTACAGCCCATATTTATGTGTTCAGACCCAGTAACATCTAATAGAAGAGTTAGGGAATGCCAGGACAGAGAAGTGAGAGGGGGTTGAATGGGGAAAAGAGGGAGGGAAAGGGGCTTATGGGACTTTCGGGGAGGGAGGAAATGGGAAAGGGGAAATGATTTTGAATGTAAATAAAAAAAATTTAGAAAATAAAATTAAAAAAAAGAATTCAATTTTTAATGTGCTTGTATACTTACTAGGGAATACGAACCATATTTCCTTACACACACTACATTAGCCTGGCTTAAAGTGATATCGAATGTTTAAAGGATTCTTTGTCAAAAACCAAGTGTCCAAAGGTATATAGATTCATTTCTGAGTCTTAAATTCAATTTTATTGTTTAAACTGTCTGTTTCTGTACCAAGACCATGTAAATTTTATCACTACCTCTCTGTAGCATATAGCTTGATGTAGAGATGGTTATTTCTCTAGAAGTTGTTTTTTTTAATTGTTCAGGACTGTTTTGGTCATCCTAGATTTTCATCTTTCCGTATGAAGCTGAGAATTGCTTTCAAGGTCTCTAAAAAATAATGTGTCGGAATTTTAATGGGGATTTCACTGAATCTGTAGATTGCTTTTGGTAAGATGGCGATTTTCACTCTGTTAATCCTACCTATCCATGAACATGGGAAAACTTTCCATCTTCTGATATCTTCTTCAATACCTCTCTTAGAGGATGTGAAGTACAAGTTACATACATCTTTCACTTGTGTGGTTAGAATTACAGCAAGATATCTTCTATTATTGTTCTACACATTTGCCTGCAAAGTTCATGATATCCTTATTTTTTAATATCTGAATAGTACTCTATTGTATAAATGAAGCACATTTTCTGTTGTGAAGTGTGCTCCTAAATTCTTTCTCTGTCAATTTATCATTTGTATAAAAGAAAGCTATTGATTTCTTTGAGGTAATTTTACATACAATTGGCAAAAAAAAAAAAAAAACCAGCATCTTCAGGGAATAGTGCTGGCCTATCTGGATGTCTGCATGTAGAAGAAAGCAAATACTTCCATATTTATCATAGTGCACCAAATTCAAATCCAAGTGGGTCAAAAAGATCAACATAAGATGGGATACACTAAATGTCATAGAAGAGGAAATGTGGAATAGCCTTGAACTCATTGGTACTGGAGACAATAGCCTGAACAAAAGACCAGTGACTCAGGCTCTAATAACGACAATTGTTAAGTAGGATGCCATGAAACTGAAAAGCTTCTATAAGGCAAAGGTCACTGTCAATAGGAAAAATCATCACCCTATAGATCAGGAAAAGATCTCCACTAACCTTACATCAGACAGAGGATTAATATCTAAAATACATGAAGAATGCTAAAAGTTAAGATTCAACAAACCAAATAACTCACTTTAAAAATGGGGTACTGAATTAAACAGAGAATCCTCAAAAGAAGAATCTTGAATAACTGAGAAGCACTTAAAGAAATGTTCAACATCCTTAGTCATCATGGAAATCAAAACCAAAATGACCCTCAGATTGCACCTTAGACCAACAAGAAAAGCTAAGATCAAAAACTCAAGGGACAGGAGGTGGAGAAAGTAATGAGTACTCCATTGGTGATGGAATTGTAAACTTGTACAATACTCGGGAAAACAATCTGATGGATTTCCAGAAAATGGAAAACAGTTCTACCTGAAGACCCAGATATACTGTTACTGTGGCATATAGCCAAAATATGCTCCACCATACCACAGGTACACGTACTCCACTATTTTTACAACAGCTATATTCATAATATCCAGAACCTGGAAACAACCCAGATGCCCTCCAACCAAATAATGAATATAGAAAATGTGCTTCATTTATACAATAGAATACTATTCAGGTATTAAAAAATAAGGATAAAATGAACTTTGCAGACAAATGGGTAGAACTAGAAAATATGATTCTGAGTGAGGTAGCACAGAAGCTAAAGGACGTGAACGTTATGTATTCACTGATAAGCGGATATTAGTCATAACATACAGAATATCCATGACATACCCCAAAGAAACCAAGGAAGTTAAACAATAAGGAAGACCCAAGCAAAAATATTTGAAACACATTTAAAAGTATAAAAAATATAGTCATAGTAGGCAGAGGGATGGAGGAAAGTATGTGGAAGAAAGGAGGGGAAAGGGTTGGGGGCAGGATCAGGTGTGGGATAAGATAGTAGAGAGAATCCCAGGACCAGGAGAATGATTAGAAATCTACACCTGACAGACACAGGGCATAAGAGTATCTCTATGAAGTCAGAGATATCTGAGATGTGTGGGAGCTCCTAGAAATCAATGTTGGTTACCTTAGCCAAGGTGCCTAACAGTGGGGACTTGGAACCTGAAGAGGCCACATCCCATTGCCAGGCAGGACCCCAGTGGACTGTTTAAGGACATCAATCCACCCATAAAACTTTTGATTCAAAAATTTTCAGGTCTAAAAGAAATTCATGGACAAAGATGGGGCTAAAACTGAAATAATGACCAAGCAATAACTGACCTGGCTTGAAACTCATCCCGTTGGCAAACACTAATCCCTGACATTATTAGTAATGCTCTGCTTTGCTTCCAAATGTTAGCCTAGCATATCTGCCCTCTGAGCGACTTTACCTAGCAGCAGAGGGAAACAGATGCACATGGTCAGACACTGGACAGAGGTCAGGGACTCTTGTGAAAGAGTTGGGATTGAAGGACCTGAAGGTGATGGGAATCCTATGGGAAGACAAAAAGAATCACCTAACTTAGATCTCTTGTAGCTCTCAGAGATAGAACCACCAACCGAAGAACATACAGGCTTGAACCAGTTACCCTTCAGATGTGCAGCTAAATCTCCATGTAGACGCCCCCAACCAACAACTGGAGCAAAAGCTCTTCCTAAAACTGTAGCTTGACTATGGTATTGGTTCTTCAACAGGGCTTCCTTCTCTGGGCAAGAGGATGCACTTACCCTGACAGAGACTTGATGTGAAAGATTAGGGGTATACAATGGGGTACCCTCTCAGAGGAGAAGTAGATGGGGGGATGAAGGAAGGGTTTCTATAAAGGGGAGACCAGGATGGGAAAGTGTTTTATTGGAACTATATAGGTATAAGATTTCAAAAGAATTCCAAGTCTCTTGCTTCCATTTTGTTAATGTCCTCTCACATATTTAGGCAATATTTAGGGAATAGATATGGTATGGGGATTTGGTTCTCTATGTAAGGAAGTAATGGCCTACAGCTCTATAGCAGGCATTATCAGTCTAGAAATACACAGTATAGTCTCCGCATAAACTTTTCTTTAAATTACTAGGCCATAACTATACATAAATTACTTTCAAAATATTTATTGCATATTTTGTTAATGAGTTTTGCATGCATATTTTTTGTGAAGTACATATATGCCTGCTTTTTTCAGAGGTTAGAAAAGGGTATTGGATCCCCTGGAAGTAGAGTTACAGTTGTTTGTAAACTGCCATGAGTTTGCTGAGACTGGAGCTGAGATTCTCTGAAAGAGTAGCCAGTGCTCTTACCTGTTCAATAAATTACTCACAATGTATGTTTCTAGAATGGACAAATACTTTTGTTAATATATTTTATTAAACATATTCTATATGTTTAAAAATAATGAACCCATGTGTAACTTTTGATAGGACTAAATACACTGGATGAAGGGAAGTTAGCTCACCAAAATGGAGAGGCTATGAAATAGACATCACTTCGAACCATATGATCCTGTTATCAAAGTAAAAAAATAAAATTAAAAAGTTATAACATGCATCACTGAAAATATTTCTCTTTGATGTTAGGTCATTTACCAAAATCCCCAATGTCAGGAATGAGATAACTATGAAACTATGAGCTGGTAAACCTGTAGGTACAGTACAAGCTCTTGTGTTTTATCTTGGCGTACATCAAAACTTGATGATAAGATTATTATTGCAGGCACTACAAGTCTTGATTTTATGATACAGAGGTATCAAACTAGAAGTAATCTGGTTCCCACTTGCTGTCTTGCTTTTATAATTCTGGAAGGTGCTGTAAAAGATGCTGGGGGAGAAAAGGCATTAGCAGTTTTACCCAGCTTTGAGCACTACAAATGAAATGAAATGAAATGAAATAAAATAAAATAAAATAAGTAAAATAAAATGGTTATTGCCTGTCAGACTAGTTGGTACAAAGTGACATGAATATTATTAGGATAATCAAAACAAAACAACAAAATATTCTGATTGATTTGAAGGTCTGTTGCATAAGAGAATTTTACCACTAATATTGAAAATCTGTTGAAAAGTCCCTGTCAGTTGATGTCATCAATTATTGTGGGTGGTGGTGAACTACATTTGTTTATTTAAATTGAAATGAAAACAAATTTTCTTCTAAATATTTGTCCTTGTATCTACAAAAAAATAACAATGTCACTTTCTGTCTTAATCAGAGAAATCTCTTTCCAGAGAATGATGATCTACGCAGTTATTCATGATTTTACAAGGTACTAAGAATAAAAGATAGATGAGTGCCCAGCCTGAAACAAGACATTTTATCATGTCCTTCAAGTCTCAAGGAACATTGTAGAAGAGGAATCAGAAAGAATGTAAGATAGAGATAAATAGAAAGACTATGTAGGGCCTTTCCTTTAGTCTCTGCTCCAAACTTTGTCTCTATATTTCTTCCCTTCTAAGAAGGACTGAAGCATCCACACTTTGGTCTTCCTTCTTCTTGAGCTTCATGTGGTCTGTGATTTGTATCTTGAGTATTCCCAGCTTTTGAGATAATATCCACTTATCAATGAGTATACACCATATGTGTCCTTTTGTGATTGGGTTACTTCACTCAGGATGATATTTTCTAGGTCCATCCATCTGCCTGAAAAAGTTTTATTGCAATGAACAGACACCATGAGTATCTCACCTAATGTCATCCCCTTTGGGTTCTGGAGCCTCTTGCTTTCCTGGCATCTGGAACTTTATTGTGGCTACCCCCAGTTCTACCTCCCCCATTGTTCCACATTTCCCTTCAATTTCCTGACTCTTTGTCTATCATTCCTGTCTTCTCCCATATCTGACCTTATACCCTTTTCCCCTCCCTCTCCTTTCTTCCAAATCCCTCTCACCCTCTAACTCCTGTAAGTATTTTGTTCCACCTTCTAAGAAGAACTGAAGCATCCACACTTTGCTCTTCCATCCTCTTGAACTTCATATGGTCCATGAGTCATATCATGGTTAGTTTGATCTTTTTGCCTAATATCCACTTATCAGTGAGTACACATCATTTGTGCTCTTTTGTGACTGGGTTATCTCATTTAGAATGATATTTTTTAATTCCATCCATTTGCTTAAGAATTCCATGAATTCATTGTTTTCAATAGCTGAGTAGTATTCCATTGAGTAAATGTTCCAAATTTTCTGTATCCATTCCTCTGTTGAAGAACATCTTGGTTGTTTCTAGTTTCTGGTAATTATAAATAAGACTACTATGAATATAGTGGAGCCTGTGTCCTTGTTATACATTGGAGCATCTTTTTGGTATATGCCCTGGAGTGGTATAGCGGGGTGTTCAGGTAGTACTATGTTCCATTTTCTGAGGAACTTCCAGACTGATTGACAGAGTGACTGTACCAGCTTGCAATCCCACCAACAATGGAGGAGTGTTCCTCTTTCTCCATATCCTCGCCAGCATCTGCTGTCACCTCAGTTTTTGATCTTAGTCATTCTAACAGGTTTGAGGTAGAATCTCAGGTTTGTTTTGATTGTATTTCCCTGATGACTAAGCATATTGAACATTTCTTTTAGGTGCTTCTCAGTGGTTTGGTATTCCTCAGTTGAGAATTCTTTGTTTAGGTCTGTATACCATTTTTTAAATAGGATTATTTGGTTTTCTAGGATCTAACTTCTTAAGTTCATTGTATACATTGGATATTAGCCCAATATCGGATATAGGGTTGATAAAGATCTTTTCCCAATCTGTTGACTGCAGTTTGGTCCTATTGACCTCAGGATCCATCCCATAGACAGACACCAAACCAGAGATTACTGCAGATAACAAGAAGTTCTGGCTGACAGGAGCCTGATAGAATTGTGTCCTGAGAGGTTCTGCCAGAGACTGACAAATACAGAGGTGGATGCTTGCATCCAATGATTGGACTGAACATGGGGTCCCCAATAGAGGAGCTATAGAAAGGACACAAGGAGCTGAAAGGCTTTGCAGCCCATAGAAAGAACAACAATATCAACCAATCAGACCCCACAGGAACTAAACCACCAACCAGAGTACACATGGAGGGATCCATGGCTCCAGCTGCATATGTAGCAAAGGATGGCCTTGTTGAACATCAATGGGAGGAAAGGCCCATTGTGAATGCACAATGTCCTTGTGTAGGGGAATGCCAGGACATGAAAGCAGGAGTGGGTGTATGGGTGGGTGAGCGCCCTCATCGAAGCAGGGGGAGGGAGGATTGGTTAGGAGGTTTATGAAGGGGAAACTAGGAAAGGGGATAACATTTGAAATATAAATAAATAAAAAGTACAATAAAAAATTGAAAAATAAAAGAAAAAGTGTATGAAATGTTCCCTTTTGGATAAAACACAGTCACTGCAGTTACAAACTCAAAAAGCCTGCATCAAAGCTCTACAAGTTTAAACCTATAAAACAGTCACATATGGAATATGGGTTCAGAGGGGGCTACTCCTCACTACAGAACTGTTTTCTATTGATGAATTCAGGAAGAGGAGTCACTTGCATGAGTTATGCAACTCTAATGGACATGCCAGGCTCTAGATTAACTTGCAAAAGAAATACAAAAGTTATGAAAATGGGAAAGAAATTTGTAGATAAGAGAGAAGTTTCAGAGGTCTCAGAAGGAAATAAAATACCATTAGGTGAGAAAACTGTATGGTGTACATCTAGAAAACTATCAAAGAACAAACATGAGTATTTCTTTTAATGGTATTATGGATGAATGGATGGTGAAGGTGAAGATGTTCACTGGTTAAAACATGTTTTCACTTAACACAGTGAAGAGGCACAACATTTCCTAAATCATCCTCATCTTATCTTCTCATTAGTTTTTCTTTGGCCTTCCTTAGTGTAATACACATGGTATTTCTAATACTTAGACTGAAAATAGATTTTTTTCATTTCTGCTGCACAAGATGTCTAAAGTTTTCTTCCTCTCTCTGAGTTTTAAAATCAGATATCTATTGTTTTGACCAATTCTTTGGTTTTAAGGTTACTTGAAAATATAATGTAGTTTAATAAACTTTTTAAGCAGTTTATTATTTATACAAATAAATATTCAGTGATGACTAAGGTAGGCTTTTCAATGCCAGACAGAATATAATACACTGCTTCTACACAAGGACAGTTTCTAATGAAACAATATACAGTGCGCTATAAGAAAAAAATACAATAGAAATAGAATATGCAAAGCAGGGAGTAAAACGAGCAATGTTGAGTTCATCTGTGTGAAGTTGCAAACACATGAAAGATAATAAAGAATAGACATTGTTTGGATAACAGTAATTATCATAGTCATTAGACCCATGAAATGTTCATCCTTAGAGAAAACACTAGAGAAGAATATTCTTGGCAAAAAGAACCAATCTGAAATAACCCTCAGGCAGGTCTACCAGTAAGGATAGTGTTTTAGGAAAAAATAAGAATACAATCAATCAAATATAGCCATTAGCCAACTTTCTTTATCTTGTTTCCCGATATGTATCATGAAACTAATGTTGACGGAGGGCACGGAAGTCAAATTGATGAGTAGTATAGGGAATAAAAATCTATCCAAAGGTTAAATGTCATCTAGGGTTAGAACCACAATCAGTTCTGATTTCTCTGTTCACACCAAAAATTTCTGTTACATGTGAAATTATGAAAATCATTTAGAAATAGTAACCCATTTAAATCAATATTTAAACAAATTTGTGAAAATTGCTTTTCCTGAAGGCAATATTCTGAAATGTGATTTCAGTTTCTTCCTTCCTTCTTTCCTTCCTTCCTTCCTACTTTCTCTTTCTTTCTTTCTTTCTTTCTTTCTTTCTTTCTTTCTTTCTTTCTTTCTTTCTTTCTTACTTTTCTTTTTTTAAATAGAGATGAATAAAGATATAGTGTATAATGGGCATAATAACCCTAAAACCTGTCAAGTCTTTCATGAGCTAGAATCATTATACTGAAGTGAAATTTCTCGCTGTTTTAAAGCTATTGAACATGTATGTACATGGAAGAAACAAAGTTCAACATTTCATATAGAATGAGAGTTTGGCTAAAATATTGTCTGTTTGATATAGAGTAACTAGTAACTACCATTTGTTTTTAATATTTTGGTAAAATAATACAGAATCATAACAATAACCTTCATCTTTGCATAGGGTTTTTTTTTTAATTCAAAAGGAAGTAAGGTCAAAAAAGTATATTAGAGGTAAAAAAAGAGTAAAAATGATATAATTATATTTTACTTTTTGTTTTACTTATTAGATATATTATTATTTACATCTCAATTGATTTCTCCTTTCCTGGATACCCCCTCCCTGAAAGTCCCATAAGCCCTCTCACCTCCACCAGTTCTCGAATCAACCACTTCCCACATCCCTGTCCTGCTATTCCCCTACACTGCTGCATTGAGCCTTTCCAAGACCAGGGCCTCCCCTTCCTTCTTCTCGGGCATCATTTGATATGTGAATTGTTTCTTGGGTGTTCTGAGCTTCTGGGCTAATATCTGCTTATCAGTGAGTGCATACCATGTGTGTTCTTTTGTGATTGGGTCACCTCATACAGGAAGACACTCACCAGTTCAACCCACTTGCCTAAGAATTTCATGAATTCATTGTTTTTAATAGTTGAGTAGTATTCCATAGTATAAATACACCACATTTTCTGTATCCATTTCTCCGTGGAGGAAAATCTCGTTTCTTTCCAGGATCTGGCTTTTATAATTAAGGCTGCTATGAACATAGTGGAGTATGTGTCCTTACTACATCCTGGAGAATACTCTGGGCATATGTCCAGGAGTGGTATAGGAGGGTCCTCTGGTAGTATTATGCCAAGTTTTCTGAGGAACCTCCAGACTGATTTCCAGAGTGGTTGTACCAGGATGCAATCCCACCAGCAGTGGAGGAGTGTTCCTCTTTCTCCACATCCTCGCCAGCACCTGCTGTCTCCTGAGTTTTTGATTTTAGCCACTCTGACTGGTGTGAGGTGAAATCTCAGGGTTGTTTTGATTTGCATTTTCCTGATGACTAAGGATGTTGAACATTTCTTTAGGTGCTTCACAGACATTCGATATTCCTCAGGTGAAAATTCTTTGTTTAGCTCTGTACCCCTTTTTAAATAGGGTTATTTGGCTCTCTGAAGTCTACTTTCTTGAGTTCTTTTTATATCTTGGATATTAGCCCTCTGTCAGATGTAGGATTGATAAAGATCTTTTCCCAATTTGTCAGTTGCCATTTTGTCCTTTTGACACTGTCCTTTGCCTTACAGAAACTGAAATTTTATGAGGTTACATTTGTCAATTCTTGATCTTAGGGCCTAAGCTATTTGTGTTCTATTCAGGAAAGTTTCCCCTGTGCCCATGTGCTCAACGCTCTTTCCCAATTACTTTTCTATTAGTTTCAGTGTGTCTGGTGTTATGTGTAGGTCCTTGACCCACTTGGACTTGAGCTTAGTACAAGGAGATAAGAATGGATCTATTTGCATTCATTCTGCATGCTGACCTCCAGTTGAACCAGCACTATTTGTTGAAAAGGTTATCTTTTCTCCACTGGATGGTTTTAGCTCCTTTGTCAAAGATCAAATGATCATAGGTGTGTGGGTTCATTTCTGGTTCTTCAATTCTATTCCACTGATCTATCTGTCTGTTACTGTACCAATGCCATGCAGTTTTAAACACGATTGCTCTGTAGTACTGCTTGAGTTTGGGAATACTGATTCCCCCAGAAGTTCTTTTACTCTTGAGAATAGTTTTACCTATCCTGAGTATTTTGTTATTCCTTATGAATTTGAGAATTGCTCTTTCTAACTCTATGAAGAATTGAATTGGGATTTTGATAGGGATTGCATTGAATCTGTAGATTGCTTTTGGCAAGATGGCCATTTTTACTATATTAATCCTGCCAATACATGAGCATGGAAGATTTTTCCATCTTCTGAGGTCTTCTTCGATTTCTTTCTTCAGAGACTTGAAGTTCCTGTCATACAGATCTTTCACTTGTTTGGTTGTTCAGCTATAGGAATTCTCTGGTGTAGTTTGTTGGGTTGCTTAAGTATACTATCATATTATCTGCAAATAGTGATAATTTGGCTTCTACCTTTCTAATTTGTATTCCTTTGACCTCCTTTAGTTGTCTAATTGTTCTAGCTAGAAGTTCAAGTACTATATTGAATAAATATGGAGGGAGAGGTCAGCCTTGTCTAGTCCCTGATTTTAGTGGGTTTGCTTCAAGTTTCTGTCCATTTAGTTTGATGTTGGCTACTGGTTTGCTGTATATTGCTTTTACTATGTTTAGGTATGGGCCTTGAATTCCTTTTCTTTCTAAGACCTTTAACATGAAAGGATGCTGAATATTTCAATTGCCTTTTCAGTATCTAATGAAATGATCATGTGGGTTTTTTTTCTTTGAGATTGTTTATATAGTGGATTACATTGATGTATTTGCATCGATATTCATAAGGGGAAATTGGTCTAAAGTTCTCCTTCTTTGTCAGATCTTAGTGTGATTTTGGTATTAGCATAATTGTGGCTTCATAGAATGAGTTGGGTAGTGTTCCTTCTGTTTCTATTTTGTGGAAAAGTTTGAAGAGTTTTGATGTTAGGTCTTCTTTGAAGGTCAGATAGAATTCTGCACTAAAACCATCTGGTCCTGTGCTTTTTTTTTTCATCGGTAGTCTGTCAATGACCACCTCTATTTCTTTAGGGGTTATGGAACTGTTTAGATGATTTATCTGATCCTAAATAAATTTTGGTAGTTTGTATCTCTCTAGGAAATTGTCCATTTCATCCAGATTTTCCAGTTGTGTTGAGTATAGACTTTTGTAGTAGTATCTGATTATTTTTTTGAATTTCCTCAGTTTCTGTTGTTATTTCTCCCTTTTCATATCTTTGACTCAATTCCCAAATAAAAAAACATAGACTAACAGACTGTATACATAAATAGGACCCAACATCTTCCTACACATAGGCATGCATCTCAGTGTCAAAGACAAACTACCTCAGAATAAAAGGCTGAGAAAACAGTTTTCCAAGCAAATGGTCCCAGGAAACAAGCTGGAGTTGCCATTCTAATATCCAATAAAATGGGCTTTCAACAAAAAGTCATCAAAAAAGACATGAAAGTACACTTTATACTCATTAAAGAAAAAAATCTACCAGGAAGGACTCTCAATTCTGACCATCTGTGCTCCAAATACAAGGGCACCCTCATTCATAAAAGAAATTTTACTAAAGCTTAAAGCACACATCACACTCCACACAATAATTTTGGGTGACTTCAACTCCCCTTTCTCCTCAATGGACAGATCAGGGAAACACAAACTAAACAGAGACACAATTAAACTAGAGAAATTTTGGACCAAATGGATTTAATAGATATCTATAGAACATTTCATCCTAAATCAAAAAAATATACCTTCTTCTCAGCACCTCATGGTACCTTCTCCAAAACTGACCATATAATTGGTCACCAAACAGACCTCAACCAATATAAGAAGATCGAACTTTTCCATGTCTCCTATCAGATCACTATGGAGTAACGGTGTTCTTCAATAGCAACAAAGACAACAGAAAGCCCACTTACACATGGAAGCTGAACAATGATCTACTCAACGATATGTTGGTAAAGGAAGAAATAAGGAAAGAAATCAAAACCTTTTTAGAATTTCATGAAAATGAAGACACAGCATATCCATGTTTATGGGACACAATGAAACCAGTGCTAAGAGGAAAACTCATAGCTCTGAGTGCCTCCAAAAAGAAACTGGAGAGAGCTTTCACTAACAGCTTGACAGCACACCTGAAAGCTTTAGAACAGAAAGAAGCTAATACAACCAATAGGAGTAGAAGGCAGGAAATCATCAAACTCAGGGCTGAAATCAACCAAGTAGAAACAGAACTATACAAAGAGTCAACAAAACCAGGAGCTAGTTCTTTGAGAAATTCAGCAAGATAGATAAACTTTTAGCCAGATGAACCAGAGGTCACAGAGAAAGTATCCAAATTAATAAAATCAGACATGAAAAAAAGAGAAATAACAGTATAGGTTAACATAATATGTTTCAGATTTACTGATAATGTAACAGCAACACTTTTTTTTATTTTATCTATTTTTAATTTTTTTACTACTTTTAGTTTTTACAGTCCAGTTTTTGTCACCTACATAATCTGCCTTCCACAGTTTCTCATCCCATTCCTCCTCCCCCTGTCTCCAAGAAGATCTCCCAACAGGTCTTCCCACTCGCGGTGGCCTCAAGTCTCTTCAGGATTACATGCTTCTTCTCCAACTGAGGCCATATCAGGGAGGCCTCTGCTGTATATGTGTCAGGGCCCTTGGACCAACGCCTGTATGTGTATGCTGTCAGATAGTGGCTCAGTGTCTGAGTGATATCATGGGTCCGAGTTTGTTGAGACTGCTAAGAGTCTTACTGTGGGGTCATCCTCCTCCTCAGCTTAATCCAGCCTTTCCCTATTCAACCACAGGGTTCTCCAACTTTAATCTGATGGTTGGGTGTAAGTATCTGCATCTGTCTCAGTCAGTTGCTTGGGCCTCTCAGAGGATGGTCATACTAGACTCCTCTCTGTAAGCACCATAGCATCAGTAATAGTGTCAGGCCTTGGAGCTTCCCCTTGAGATGGATCCCAAGTTGTGCTGGTCACTGGACCTCCTTTCCCTCAGTCTCTTCTCCATTTTGTCCCTGTAGTTTTCTTTTAGACAGGAACAATTCTGGGTCAGAATTTCTGACTGTGGGATGGCAGCCCCATCCCTCCACTTGATGCTTTATCTTTCTACTGGAGATGGGCTCTGCAAGTTCCCTCTCCCCACTCTTGGGTATTTCATCTAAGGTCTCTACCTTTGAGTCCTGAGATTCTCTCACCTCCCAGGCCTCTATTACTTTCTAGACGGTTCCATCACCTCTGACACCTTGAAGTTGCATATTTCTATTCATTCTGCTAGCCTTCGGGGCTTCTCTCCTGTCTTCCCTGGACCCCGGCATACTTGACTGACTGTGTTCCCCTTTTTCCCTCCAGCTTCCAGGTCCCTTGCTCCCTCCGCCTCCTCCTATTATTTTCTTCTCCCTCCCAAGTGGGACTGAAGTATTCTCACTTGGCTTCTACTGCATGTTAACCTTCTTGAGTTCTGTGGATTGCTTCCTAGGTATTCTATAATTTTTGGCTAGTATCCACTACTAATGAGAATTTACCATGCATTTCCTTTTGGGTCTGAGTTACCTCATTCAGGATGATATTTTTGGGTCAATCCATATGTCTGAAAAAGTTTTATTGCCGTGAACAGACACCATGAATACAGCAACACTTATAAAAGAAAACATTTAATTGGGTAAGTCTTATAGTTTCAGAGGTTTAGTCTATTATCATCAAGGAGTTGATAATTATACATCTAATTTCACAGACAGAAGAAGACTGCCACACTGGGTTTAGTAAGCAAGGGACCTCACAGCCCATCCCCACGGTGACACTCTTCCTCCAAAAATGCCACAGCTACAAGGCCATGCATACATCATAGTAGTACAAATCCCTATAGGCCAAGCCTTCAAACACAGAAGTGTGTGATAGCTGTACCTATTTAAACCACCACAACACATACAGAGGCATATGTTGGGTTGTACTTATTATCCATGTGATACATAGAAACAGATTAATCTCTATGGTTGTCTGGCTAACCAATTTAGCAAACTTGGTGAGCCTTAGGTACTAGTTAGACACTTTATTTCAAAGGAGAAAAATAATAAATGGCCCTTGAGGATCAATGTTTGAGGCTATGATCTGTTTCTACATACATTTGAGCATAAATTAAATAATCAAAAGGATAATGGATTGCATTTCAATGCTATATCTGAAGCCACCTGAGGACCCTGACAAATACACAGCAGAAGACTGCCTGGTGTAGCTTCAATGGAAGAAGACAAGCCTAACCCTGGAGAGACTTGAGGCCCCAGGGAGCAGGGAGGCCTGGCATGGTGGAGTACATCCTCTTGGAGTCAAGGGGACAGGGGAGAAATGGGATGAGGAATTGTGGGAGGAAGGACTGAGAAGGGGGCAAAGACTGCACTGTAAAAAAAAATAAAAAGTCGTGTACGTACTGGGTATGGAAACGATTTCCATCCTCATGCTTGTTAGGAAACCAGTTTACTGACTGTGTCCACTTATTTATATTCCTGGGTCTTTGTGTGAGCATTTCTACATGAAGTAAAATGGAATATATCCTCTCAGTTGGTTAAGAGTATAACACTGCACATTAACTACAGTCAATGTGTTATACAGCTATGCTCTTAGATTGATCCAGCATAACTAATGCTATGATGACAAATGGATAGATTATGAAAATATGAAGCTTGTGTAAATTATGCAACATTTATTTTAAAGAAAGAGGTTTAGATAAGTGTATAGCCATCGAGCCTTAGTAACTTACATGTTGTATATAACAGGGCTTCAATCCTATTTCAAACAATCAAGATGAGCATAGGAATCTTCATGTTAAATAACACTTGAACTGTTGAAATGAATACTGAAGCTGAGAAGTCATTTAACTCTCTTCTTTGTGAGGATGTACAATGAGGGAAGATACTACATCTTAAAATTTGTGTGTGTGTGTGTGTGTGTGTGTGTGTGTGTGTGTGTGTGTGTGTGTTTAAAGAATCCAAATATGAGTACAATAGGCATCAAGGCAAGAAGAAGCCCTCAGATTTCCAAGGGATTGGAGTTACCACTGATTGTAAGCCACAATATGGGTGCTGAGGATAATACCAATGTGTCCTGAAAGAAAACCAAGTGTTCTTAATCTTTGAGCCACTTTTCCAGCACTATGTACCTGTTGTTTTAATCATTGCCATTGCTTCTTCTAGAAAGTTCTTAGGTAGTTTCTCAATATTTTTTCAGTCGGGGAATCACAGCAAAAAGAATAGTTAACACTGTTATATGAGACTGAAGAGCTGCCATTGCTCTAAGGAGTCACCTAACACTATATTATAAAGAGGCACTCAATATTTCATTATTAAAGACAGATACATAAATGCTAGCATATTACAGTACAAGGTCTAGTGTATCATATATGAAATACTTAGAGTTGAAATGAAAGCAGGACAGAAAGTAACAATTTTAATACTATTCAACGATTTGGCGTTTTATTATTTGCAAGACCCATACTCAAAGAGACCCATACTAAAATGTCAATTTATTTGACTAGCATTATTTGAGTTACACTTTTATTCTACTTCTATAAAACTGAATCAAATTTTTTTCTGTTGTGGATGAACAATTAACCATCTACTGCTTGTGATCACTCATGAGCCAAACCTGCTTACAGAACTAATTCATAAGGATGCATTCTTAGAAGTCACACTATTTTGTCTCCAGCATTACATATTGACATGCTTTTTCCGGGAACAAAGACCATCACACAGTATTTTTTCATTCTGAGAACATATTTTAATACAGTATTTTGCCCTGCCCTTTAGGAATTCATTTATTCATATGTCCCTAAGCCCTTCCATGGCTCTCATCTCTCTTTCTTTTCATGAGCATGTCACAGGCATTGCCAATCTTCTTAGTTACTTTTCAATATTTCTTTGCCTTTCATGGCCTCACCTTCTTCAGTGAGTAAAGAGGACAGTTTCAGGTACACATTTTGATGCCTTCTTTCTTTGTTTCATATCAGACAATTACATTGTATTAGAAAACCCATTCTCCCTAAATTGTGGCTAGCTTTATTTCATATTGTAGTCATGAAATTGCTTTAATTGTTTTTCTTTCTTTTTATATAAAATGATTTCTGCTTTGGCATGCTGGAAAGGTTTTGCCTTGCTTTTAACCTTATAATCATTGGTTTAAAAAAGAGTGGGGATAAAGCCGGGCAGTGGTGGCACACGACTTTAAACCCAGCATTAGGGAGGCAGAGGCAGGAGGATTTCTGAGTTCGAGGCCAGCCTGGTCTACTCAGTGAGGCCCAGGACAGTCAGGGCTACACAGAGAAACCCTGTCTCAAAAAACAAACAAACAAAAAAAAAAGAGTGGGGATAAATTTACTTTATATAATTGATTAATATATACATTTATGGATTATGAACTTTTTAAAATGCTACTATTGTATAATTTTAGATTTATCTTTTCATATAATTTTTGACATACTAATAAAATACACCAATATTTAGTACAAACATAAAGTTATTTAAAAATTTAAAACTTAACATTTCTGTTTGTTAGATTTATACCTACTTATATTTTGTAGAGCCTTGCTTTCAGAGGAAACTGTGTTTCTGTGTTCATACTGCTTTTGGTAATATGCTATTGATTCTCAGTAAGAGCAGTTTTATTTTTATTTCTACAATACCGAAACAATCTTACAAAAACCAACCAATCCCACTTCATGTTCTTCTAATTAGAATAACTTACAGTGCCTTATTTATTTTATAATATCAAAAATATTTTCAAATAATTAATTTAAACATCACCACTGTTTTCTAATCTTGCTAAGTAAAGTATCTTTAAGAAGCAGCAAAACCAGTTCAGTCCCTGATAAGTCTAAAGTTAGAGATGTACAAAGAAAGCGTCTATTAAGTTTTCAAATAATGATAAAAATTTCTTGGTGTGCATATATTTTTATTATGATAAAATACATATATGGGCTAGTTTTGCATACAGTATTTTTCCATATATCACCAAATAGAAATTAATAATAATGTTGTTACCTGATAACCAAAGACAAGGAAGATTTGAATCTGATTCTTTAACTTATACTTTTATAATCTGATTTGGATCACTATTTATATTATGTAATTTATACCTACTATATAATTACAGCAGCTATTTAATTGACTTATTTATTTGGTTAAACATTATTTCATTTTTATCAATATATTAAAGGTCCTTTTTGTCTCTTAAAATTATATAATATTTTAATACAGTGAAGAGACTGTAAAATCAGTAAAACTTCTTAGTCCTGTTTAACCCATAGCTTAACCACTAAATAACAACTACTCTCCACAGAACCTGGTATTCACCATTCTATTATCAATCCCATGATATAAATATTTTTAAATTTACATGTCATAATGATATTTCATTCTATTCACAAAATTGGAAATTATAGGAAAATCGCCCAATTGTTATGGCTAAGTTGAATTCAGTAGGGCACACATATGTGCATATTCAACTATTCACCTAAACCTCACTGATCATTAAAAATTGATATTCACATACTCACGGGAGGAAATATGGACACAAAGTGTGGAATGGAGCAGAGACTGAAGGAAAGTTCATTTAGAAACTGGCCGACCTGGGAATCCATCCCACATACAGATATCAAACCCAGGCATGATTTTGGCTGCCGAGAAGTGTTTGCTGACAGGAGCCTGATAGCCTGATAGAGCTGTCTCCTGAGAAGTTCTTCCAGAGCCTGACAAATACAGAGGCAGATGCTGGCAGCCAAGCATTGGAGTGAGCACAATGTCCCCATGAATTACAGAAAGGTCTGAAAGAGCTGAAGGGGTTTGTGACCGCATAGGAGGAACAACAATATCAACCAAGCCCCTCAGTGCTTCCAGGGACTAAACCACCAAATAAGGATACACATGGAGGGACACATGGCTCCAGCTGCATATGTAGCAGAGGTGGCCTTCTTGGACATCAATGGGAGGAGAGACCCTTGGTCCCGTGAAGGCTCCATCTCCCAGTGATGGAACACTGTGATGGTGTTCCCAGAGGGAACACCCTCATAGAAGCAGGGGGAGGGGGAGAGTATATGGAGTTTCTGGAGGGAAACCGGGAAAGGGGATAACATTTGAAATGTAAATAAAGAAAATATTCAATAAAAATTAATATAAAGGGCTGATCATTTAATGTTGGATAACCAGCTGTTGTGCTCTTCTTTTTAGTAGAATATTTCTGGTGCTCTAAGCATTCCTTAGTTGCCTGCAGTGCTTTGTGAAGGGATGAGGCCTCATGAGATAACCCAGCCCCACACTGCATTTGTGTTTGCAGGTTTATGGATGGCATACTTGTTTAGGTCAGCTCTAAAATATACACATGTAAGTAACATTATTCATACATTAGCTGATGGTATTTGAGTATTTAGGAATAAAAAACACAACAATAATTTTTGTAAAGGCCATGAATTTGAAAGAGAGCAAGAGGGTATATATGGAGGATTTTTAGGGAAAGGAGAGAAGAGAAAAATGATATAATTATATTATACTCTCAAAAATGACATTCAAAACTACAATGAGAGAGCATTTCATTTCAATAAGAATGGGTATTAACGCCGCCATCTTTGCTCCAGCAATAGGGCAACTGGGACCTCCAGACACAGGGACAATCAAGCACAATATCACTTGGGTTTCAGCCAGGTTGTGTTCTCCCTGCTCCCAAGAGCTGGGCAGTTCTGCAATCACCTATGTGCCAGCTCTGCTGTGGGACATCTGCCCTGCAGAGGGACCCACCACCCCCCCGGACTGGGTGAGAGCGCACCCACAAAGGGCGGGAGCATACCAGCCTCCCCTTGGCGACCTCTGCTCCTGGGATCGACTACACTGAGCCTTTGGATGTGCAGGGATTCCCCAATATAACATCACTTGGGGCAAGGCACATAAGGGTTCCAAAGTCACTCAGGAGCAAGGTAGGACCCAGCAATCGGTGCCAGGGGGAATTCTGGTAATCCAGGGGCCAGAAATATCCTTGCAGGCTCACAGGAAGTCCAACCAACAGTCATTGACAGCAGGACCAACTAACACCAGAGGTAACCAGATGGCAAAAGGCAAAGGTAGGAACGTTACTAACAGAAATCAAGGCAATATGGCAACATCCGAACACAACTCTCCAACAGCAGCAAGTCCTGGATACCCCACCACACCCGAAAGACAAGATCTGGATTTAAAATCACTTCTCATGATGCTGTAAGAGGATTTCAAGAAGGACACAAATGAATCTCATAAAGAAATACAGGAGAACATGAATCAACGGGTAGAAGCCCTTACAAAGGAAAAACAAAAATCATTTAGAGAAATGCAGGAGAATATGGGTCAACTGATGGAGGCCCATAAGGAGGCAACACAAAAATCTATTAAAGAAATGAATCAACGGGTAGATGCCCTTACAAAAGAATCACAAAAATCACATAAAGAAATGCAGGAGAATATGGGTCAACAGATGGAAGCCCATGAGGAAGAAACACAAAAATTGCTTAGAGAAATACAGAAGAACTTGGGTCAACAGGCAGAAATCCTGAAAGAGGAAATGAAAAATATCTTAAAGAAATACAGGAAAGTCCAAACAAACAAGTGAAGGATCTCAGCAAATCCATCCAGGATCTAAAAACGGAAGTAGAAACAACTAAGAAATCACAAAGGGAGACAACTTTGGAGATAGTAAACCTTGGGAAGAAATCAGGAGTCATAGATGCAAACATCAACAATAGAATACAAGAGATGGAAGAAAGAATCTCAGGTGCTGAAGATACCATGAAAAGCATCGACTCAACAGTCAAAGAAAATGCAAAATGCAAAAAAGAAGTAACCAAAAACATCCAAGAAATCCAGGAAAAAATGAGACTAACAAACCTAAGGATTACAGGTATAGATGAGAGTGAAGATTTGCAACTTAAAGGGCCAGTAAATATCTTTAACAAAATTATGGAGGAAAACTTCCCTAACCTAAAGAGAGAGATTCCGATGAACATAAAAGAAGCGTACAGAACTCCAAACAGACTGGACCAGAACAGAAATACCTCCCGTCACATAATAATCAAAACACCAAATGTACTAAAAAAAGAAAGAATATTAAAAGCAGTAAGAGAAAAAGGCCAAGTAACATACAAAGGAAGACCTATCCGAATCACATCAGACTTCTCACCAGAGACTATGAAAGCCAGAAGATCCTGGGTAGATCTCATGCAGACTCTAAGAGAACACAAATGTCAGACTAGACTACTATACCCAGCAAAACTCTCAATCACCATAGATGGAGAGACCAAGATATTCCATGATAAAACCAAATTTATACAATATCTTTCCACAAACCCAGCCCTACAAAGGATAACAGGTGGAAACTGCCAATAAAAGGAGAGAAAAAACACCTTGGAAAAAACGAGATAGTAACCTTCTTGCATCAAACCCAAAAGTAGATATCCACTCAAACATAAAGATAGCATCAAGAATAGCAGGTGGCAATAATCACTATTCCTTAATCTCTCTTAACATCAATGGTCTCAATTCCCCAATAAAAAGACATAGACTAACAGACTGGATATGTAAACAGGACCCAGCATTTTGCTGCATGCAGGAAACGCACCTCAGTGTCAAAGACAAACACTGCCTCAGAGTAAAAGGCTGGAAAACAATTTTACAAGCAAATTGTCCCAGGAAACGAGCCAGAGTAGACATCCTAATATCAGATAAAATTGACTTTCAACCTAAAGTCATCAAAAAATACACAGAAGATTTTTCCTTGATCAAAGGAAAAATCCACCAAGAAAAACTCTCAGTTCTGAATATCTTTGCTCCAAACACAAGAGCACCCTCATTTGTAAAAGAAACTTTACTAAAGCTCCTCACACAATAATAGTGGGTGACTTCAACACCCCACCCTCTGAAATGAAAGATGTGTATATAAATAGAACATCTGTCTTTTTGTTTGTTTGTTTAAACTTAAAATTAGTACACTAATTATGAAAACAGTGTACAGGCTCTTCAAATAATTAGAAAAAGAGTTAATATATGATCCATAAATCCTGTTGCTGAGAACATAACCAAAGATAATGCAATTAATGTGTCAAAACCATATCTGTGTTTCTATACATTTTCAGTGCTGCTTACAGGAGATAAAGTAGAAAAACAATTCTCCATTGTGTTATTATTTCCTGTACATGATGTGTTTGCCTGTGGTGTTGTGTGTGATGTATATACATGCAACAAGAGGAGTGCATGTGCATCTAGAGGCACAAGTTGGTAGATATTTAATGTTTCCTTGTTCATTCTTTATATCTTCATCTTTATTTATTGTTACAGACTGTTTTACCAAACCATGAGATAATGGGTTCTTTTAAGCTGACTGGACATTGCACTTCAAGGGTCCAGCTATCTCCTGTATCCTTATGACTATGTGGCTGATATTATAGGCATATGTGTTGTGTTCACCCTACTGTATAAGCACCAAGGATTTAAACTTAGGTTGTCAATTTTATATAGGAGTAATCTGACACCTATAGCCTGGCAGAGGACCTGGGTCAGATTTATACAGGCTCCATCATCTGTATGATCCCACTTGAGTACCATTCATGTGATTTTGTGGGCCATGTTCTCTGTGTGCCCTTGATCTGTCTGGTTCCTCCAGTCCTTCCTCCTCTTCTCCAGGGGTCTCCCCAAGATGCACCTAATATTTGACCGTAGGATTATGCATCTGCTCTCATCAGTTACTTGTTGAACTCTCTTTGCTCTCTCTGATGATGATGATTATGCTAAGCTTGGGAGATTCCTATCTGTGGGAGTGGGACTGTGTCTGATTCTTTGTCTGTCGTTGAGAACCTTTTCCTCATACTGGGTTGCTTCTCCCAGACTTGATGTGAGAATATGTGCCTGGTATTAATTTACCTTTTTATGCCATAGATTGTTGTTGTCCCTGGAAAGCCTGCTCTGGTCTGAGTGGAAGTGAACTTGGATTTGAGGAAAAGGGGAGGTAGTAGGGAGAGACTGGGCAGAAGGGAGGGAGGAGCAACTGCAATCGGGTTATAATATATGAGAGAAGAATAAATAAAAATGATAACAAAGAAGCAGATTTGCAAAATTAGGATCTCTCCAGTTCCTAATATGTTTGCTTTATTTTACTTTATGCTTTAATTTTAGCTAAATTTTATTTTATTTCTGAGTTTATACCATAATAACAGCATTTTGTTATCTCATGTCCTCCATCCAAACCTTCCCATATGTTCTACCTTGCTCCTTTTCACTTTTGTTCTTTTTGTTTATTGTTATTGTATGTATACATTTATACACATGCATATTACTAAATATATCCTTTTCAATAAGAATAATGTTACTTGTTCAAACATGGTTCAAAAATGGTGTCATGCAAGGAGAATTTTTAGTACTTCAGAGAAAAAATCAAAGAAAGCATGTGATCTTTGTTTCTTAAAAAAAACATGAAATTGTTGTTGGAATGTGTTCTTGTGCCCTTCCCAGGTGAATCACCTAGGAGTGAGTTTAACAAGTAGCTGGTATTTGTTTATTTGCCTCTAAGGAAAAACATGCTTTGGCCACTTGCAGCTTCCTGACATGTGTGACTTGTCTGCCACAAATGGCATGTGTGGTTTGACCTTGTGATTGGACGGCTTACTCATATGACTCCTCTTAACCTGCAGTGTATATACATTGTGTAAAACTCTGAATAAAGTTGAATATTTCATGATACTTCAGTTTGTCTCATTTATTGGCTCCATTCCCCAGTGCCCCACCACCAACTAGAGCAGTAATCAAATGTGGCCCAGAACAGAGACCTAAAGTTGGCAGTGAGATAAGGGAGTAGAGATCCTCACAGAAGGAAGAGAGTGAGAATAATGGAGCACAAACAAGAGAAGGATTTGTACTGAATCAAGCTTATGCATCATTTTTAAGGAAATAAAGAATGTTAACATTAAAAGGAATATTATTAGAGTGCTTGCAAATTTTTTATAATTGTAATCCATGGTTTTTAGAGGAATTTTGGATGAGAAAGTATGGGACCAAGTCCAGAAGAATTTTGAAAAGCTATATAAGCAAGAAGAAAAGTTCCTCATTCAATTTGGGATAACTTGGGTATTAATTTTGGCTGTTAGCAACATACTTAAGAGAGATAGTAGGATATCAAGCATGATGAGTAGATGGCTAATTTGTTGAATGAATATAAACTGGATTATCAGCCTTAAAATTGGCAAAAGCAACAAATAAGTTTTCCCTCATTCAGGCAAAATCCAAAGTAAAAATAACACCAGAGATAACTATGCTGGTGACAGTTCCCTTACCTTCCTCAATAGAACCTTGGTTACATATGTATCCTCCATTTCCTAAAAATGATCTAGAAGCATGGGGTAAGGCATTTGATTATTAGTTTAATCTTATATTTTTTCCACTTCCTGATTAGGGTTTAAGAAAGTCTATAAGAATGTCACGTTTACAACTTAGTCAAGTTAAGGGAGCAGAGGTAAGAGGAATTCATTTACCAATTCCTTTCTGGTTCATGAGCTCTTCTTGGTGTTTCCAGTGCACTAAGCAATGTTTGTAAAACCCTAGATGGAAAGATGGTGTTGGACAATTCTTTTGTGTTATCTTGAAAGACAAAGAATAAAAAACAAAACAAAATAGAGCTCTTTGAATACAGACTAAAAGAAGGATTTGTGTATCACCTGGCTCCTTCTTTTCCCTTAAACTTACTTATTTTCCACAATAAATTGACTCCTATGGGTATTATAACATTAGATTAATCTTTGGAGTGGATTTACTTACAACATAAAGACTATAAAATTTAACTCTTTGCATTATTCTTCTTGCTCAATTAGTAACTCAAGAGGACCCATTGCCAAGAATTATAACGATCTGATCCTTGCTGTATTATATTGCTTTTAACTAACAATTAATTTTTAAGCTGTGTTACTGTACTCTATGGATTTTGAAATTTCATCTGCAGATCACTACGTAAGGCTAGAAATTCATTTTCCAGGTGACAAACTATGGGGTTTTCTCGTAGGAAATGAATTTGTGATGATCTAATCTTCATCTATACAAGGCAGATATTTATTTTATTGATGGTTCATCTAAGAGTATAACAGAGCCTTTTGATCCAGAAATTCATCAGTCTATCTATACTTCTTTTACTCAGCCCATCAGGTGGAACTGTCTGATCTGACTCATCTATTACCGTTAATTCAGAAACTCTAATATTTCCTCAGATTGTTTATGTTTTCAGATCATTTCCAGCAATAGATTTGTACTCACAGAGACTCTAACCTCCTTGATTTTATTGTAGTAGGAAATAAACATGCTGATGCATTAACTTATCCCATAATTACATGTCCAAAAGAAAACTGAGAAGAGGATGTCATTGCATGTGGACATAGTTTAGAAGACTATTCTTTTTTTCTATATTTTTTTATTTACATTCTGAATGATTTCCCCTTTCCTGTTTCCTCCCTCCCCGAAAGTCCCATAAGCCCTCTTCCCTCCCCCTATTACCCAACCCCCTCTCACTTATTCTTGATGGAGAAGTATTACACACAAGCCTTTAACTGTTCTAATATCATTATGTTTATAATTTGTTTATAGCATACTCAAACATTAAATTAAAACTAGATTTATCTACACCATCTCTATCAAAATCATAAAAATAATATAAAAAGGGGGAGATTGTTGGAACATGGTCCAAGAAGGAAGTCATGTGAGGAGAATTCAAAGTACTTGAGGAAAAAACTCTGAGAAAATAAGACAAGATTCTTGTGATATCAGTTTCTTCAAAAACACAAAATTATTTTGGAATTTTTTTCTGCTCCTTTCAGATGTATAGATAGGAATGAGTTTACTTCAGATTATTCATTAAAGCTGGGTATAGCCTTTATGGAAAAGCATGTTTTTACTCTGTGTAGCTTCCCCAACACATGAGGCTTATTAGCCATGTGCAGCTTGCCCTTGTGATTGTGCAATTTACTCACGTGACTCCTCTTAACCGTCAGAGACTAAATTGCCTGAAGCTGATGCTCCCAATAAAGTTGAGTAGTGCAAGATACATTAGTCTGCCTCATTTTTCTGATTTATTCGCCCAGGTCCCACATCCTGGGTACAGAGATTTACTCAAATGTATGTTCTCAGTGCTGACCATTTCTGCCCTGTTATTAATTAATTTTATTTTTTGTCAATTATAAACAGGTATAATATAAAACATGCATGTATACAATATACACAGATCACTCTTATTGCTTCCTCTCTTATCTGCCCCTGTTTCTTCACTATTAATCTCTTCTCACATTCATGTTTACTTGTTTTATGTTTGTAACCCACTAATTTTAATCAAGACTGTCTGTACAATCATGTCTGGAACAATCAGTTGCAGACAAGTGGGTTCATCATTATATATGCAACAAAAAACAATGACCTTTGCTCACTATATGTATTACTAGCTAATATGTCAGTAGAAAAACATAGAGACCATTGAGTCTTTCTACATTGTGTAACTGATTGCAAGGTTCATGATTCCAACAGTTTCAGGGAAGTCAAACAATCATATTTTCAGACCTTCCCAAGTCCTTTATATTTTATATACTTCTTATATTTAACTTCAATGTTCTTTGAATGTTAAAGAAGATGATAGAAATACCTTGTTTATAGCATAGCCATCAATCATAATTTATTCTCAGTATGCTGGGTAACTGAGTCTTTGTATCCACTGCTATTCAATTAAAAGAGAGACATCTTGAGTTTTGTATAGGAAGAATTTGCACCATTTGTCTTACAATATCTGTGTTAATTGACTTATTATAATTCTTTTATAGCTCTCATCATTTACCTGCATTTTTCTCTAATTAAAAAAACCACAAATAAAGCTTATCTGCATACAAATAACGCATTTCACATTCATTGACCAATTCATAGCTATCTAAGCTGCTTCCATTTGCTAGCTATCAGACATAATGTGGCAATGAACACAGGTACAAACGTATTTATAATATGATAGAGGATTTTTTGACTATGCATAAACAGGAGTGGTGCAGCTGGTTAATATGGCAGATTGATGTCTAGTTTTGTGAGAAACATTCAGTAATTTTTAAAGCGTAAAGCCTCACTTTTCTTTTTTCATTAACTACCTTTATTAAATCATATAAATAATCTAAGGGGCAAATTGGGTACAAGAAATTAATCATCACCTTGATCATCAGCCCAGCTTCATCAAGAAAGACATATCAGCTTGGACTCATACTAGTTGTTCTGCCATTCTTTCTTTCTTTTTTTTTTTTTTTGGATATTTTCTTTATTTACATTTCAAATGTTAGCCCCTTTCCAGGTCTCACCTCCAGAACCCCCTATCCCATTCTCTCTCCCCCTGACTCTCCACTACCTACCCACCCATTCTTGCCCTGGCATGGAACACCTCCCCTCCCCATCCTCTGCCACATATTCAGCCGGAGCCATGGGTCCCTCCATGTGTACTGTTTGTCTGTTGGTCCAGTCCCAGGGAGCTCCAGAGGTAGTGGCTAGTTGACACTGTTTCTCCTCCCATGGGGCTGGACACCCCTCACTCCTTCAGTCCCTTCTCCAACTTCTCCATCTGGGACCCCACACTCAATCCAATGGTTGGTTGCAAGCATCTGCCTCTGTATTTGTCAAGCAAGCTCTGGCAGAGCCTCTCAGGAGACTGGCATATCAAGCTAAAGCTTCACTCTTTGATAGATAAGTAACAAGTGCATTATTTCTTAAAGAAGATATATACCCAGAATAGCTACGATTAAACAAAAATAAAGTTTTCATGTATCCAAAATTTTATCTAACTTTATAAAGGAGATATAGAATTTTAATGAATAAAAAGATAAGATAAAATCTTTCTGAAAAATTATAAAATATTAATTGTTTCAGGATATTTGATAATGCTATGTACCCCAAAATTGCACTATTTACTGAAAGAAAACATTTCCAATGTGTGGCTCAGATGTTAGTGCACACCTTTAGTTTCTTTGACAGGAATACATACATGCCCTTTGTACACACTTTTAATCCCAAACAATGAAGGTAGCACCTTCTGTGGAAGGAAGCACCTATTTTGAACATGATGTCTAATTGAATGGCAGAAAAAGTGGTGAATCAGAGAAAGATTTTACAGAATTGGATATGCCCAACTCTATGGAGAAGAGAGAAGAAAGAAAGGCAACAAAGAAGGAACTACAGAGAGGAGAAAAAGAAGGAGGAAGTTTTCCTAGGAGAGTTTTATAGAGAAAGGTTAAAGAGAGAGCAAGCTAGACACAGGAAAAGACTGAATGAGCCAAAAAATGAGGAATCAGAGGACTAGAACAGATTGTTAGAGTTATTCTGGAGACCAAGCAGAGCAATTGAGTCAGAGGACAAGAAAGCAGTCAGTTTGAGTTAGGCAGATTGGGTAGAAGTTTGAGCTAGAACAGCTGAAATGTAAAAATCCAGCTAGAGCTCAGAAAGAACTAGAATCGGTGAGCTTTTTCAGCAGTAAGTCTCAGAGGCTGAAAACATTCTAGGTATAGATTAGATTGTACAGAATTTAGATGCTTCCAGGACTAGGGCTAGGTTTGCAGATGGATACTGTTAGCTTCTGAGAAGACAGTTATCTCTGGCAAATAATAATTACTGTAACAACCAATGATATATGGTTTAGTTTTATGGAATAATATATTTTGCATATTCAGATGAGGCTAAAATTCTTTAGTGTTGACAACAAAATATTAAATATTTATATATCTAAAACAATTTCACAATGTGAAATGCTGACCCCCAGAGTTTTAGGAATTTAAAAATTAGTCCCCAATTGGTAACACTACTGCGCTGGAGAAAGTGAATGGAATTTGGGAGTTTAAATGTTCACCCTACCTTCAGTCAAAGATGAGCCTAAATATAGCACTCCTTCTATAAGTAGTCTTCTACATGGTACCTTATTTTATAAATAGACAATTCTTGTTCATAATATTTTATCACATCAACAAAAATTTACCTAAGGCAACTGTCTAAAACCTTCAAAACCATAACATGAAATCACATTCACTGACAATGCCTTTGCTTTTAATTTAATAAGTTTGCTATTTTCAATTTTCCCCAAAATTCAGTTTTTAGATGAAGACTTCTCTTTAGAATTCCAGTTTTATAGCAAAATTATCACTATGTTTAAAACTTTAAAATACATTCTAATATACATAGTGTGCAGAATGGCACTCCTTTTTATTATGAGCAAAATTGCAGAAGAAGGTTATTTATAAAAAACACATGCTCCACTATGTTCATAGCAGCCTTATTTATAATAGCCAGAAGCTGGAAAGAACCCAGATGTCCCTCAACGGAGGAATGGATTCAGAAGATGTGGTATATCTACACAATGGAATACTACTCTGCAATTAAAAACAATGAATTCACGAAATTCCTAGGCAAATGGTCAGAACTTGAAAATATCATCCTTAGTGAGGTAACCCAATCACAAAAGAACACACATGGTATGCAGTCACTGTTAAGGGGATATTGACCCAGAATCTCGGAATACCCCAGACACAATCCGCATATCAATAGATTTCTAAAAAGATGGAAGGAGAGACCCCTGGTCCTGGAAAGACTGGATGTAGGGGAATGCCAGGACAGAGTAACGAGAGGGGGTTGAATGGAGAAAAGAGGGAGGGAAGGGGGCTTATGGGACTTTCGGGGAAGGAGGAAACGGGAAAGGGGAAGTGATTTGGAATGTAAATTAAAAAAATTAAAAAAAAAAAGAAAAATTGATCCCCCCCCAAAAAAAAACAGAAGCATTGTCATTGCTGCATAAGTATACACTTAATCATATAAAGTATTCCACATTAAAGATAGCTAGATTTTACATTTACAAATAAGTGCTAATATGAGATTCTTAGTTTTTTTTCATTCTTTCTGCTTTTGCTTTTGGTTTTTGTTTATATTTGTTTTTGATTTTTTTTTTTGTGGTAAAAACTGGTACACTTTCTTTTCTTGTGTTCTCATTACTCTCACTCTTCAGATATTGTTATTTTTATAAACTAAATACTTGTTGCAATAGCGTACCAAAGCTAATATATTACTAATATCTTTGCAACATCTCATGGGCTTGTTTGAATTTATGGCAAAGTATTTTAATTAAAGCATGTATGATCATTTTCAGACCCTTAGCTATTGTCTTCCTAATAAACTATACTTAAATATAAAGATGACTTATGCATGCATTGGGAAACAAAAAAAAATTACTAGCTAAGCTGAAGTATTACCCAGTTATTATGAAAAATTAATATCTTCAAGTTGTCATATAATTGGTATTCTATTTTAGAGGTTCTGCATTTGTTGACATGTGCTGCCTTCCTTTGTTCTCTCCCTGGAGACAACCTTCAGAAGAAGGTCATCTTTTTTCTCTGGAAGAGGAACATGGCATATTTACAAGTTGAAAAATATGTAACCTTGTAGCAAGATGCCAAATGGAGCATAGCAGAAACAAATGAAACAATTTGACTGTCTGATAACCGTTTCAATATGCTAGTATCATGGCAATTACAGTAGTTAGAATATATCCAACTATTCAAATACTGACTGTATTTCTGTTAGTACAAACCCACAGCCATAACATAATTAGCTTAATTTCCAAGGCAATGAAACAATTCCCATCACTCCATGTGGCATGCAGAGCTAAATGGCAAAGAATACCTATGAAACTGTGTAAGAAGCTGTTCCTCAATTTTACCACAGAAATTTCTGTTGTTTGTGTTAGGAGTCCAGATTACCTACCTAAACCCACTAATTTTATCAGAAAAGGAAACAGAATGGCACAAAAATCATCTTTAGTGATGGAGAAACTTATTACTAGGAAGTCTTCCTTGTGAAATCAGTTTACATGAGTACACAGTTTAACTGCAGAGTTCCTTTTGTGAATACTGAACAATTTTAACAAATGACATAAATTATTTAAAATATGCTGTTGAAAACTACAACACTATAGCACAAACTTTGATCAGGTACATATTTTAATAGTTTCCAAAATACAAGGGTTTATCTCTACATAAGTTAATGAAATTATTAGAAAAGTTCTTTCCTAATGAAGAACTCCCTGCTTCTGCAGTACACTGCACATTTCTTTATGCAACCATACAGTCACTGAGGAGACGTAAATAATTTACAGTGTTTGTCTTTGAAGTTTTACATTCTGTAGGAAAAAAAAAGCACACCAAGAACTTAATATCTGAATTTTCTTATAGTGTGCAGAATAATAAATTTCTTTAATGCAGAATAATAAAAAGAATGAAATGAGATAATGCATTGGTAATTTAGTGAGCAAGGCAAAGACAGAAGCTTTAGTTTGTACTGTTTGACGTGAGATTTGAGAGATGAGGTAAGAGTATATTTTTAAAAAGCTAATAAATTATAAAAAATATTCTGTGTTATTTTTCTTGTGGAAACACAAATCAATATCTACTCAATCCATACAGGCACATAGCAACAGACCAATGAAATCATTTCACCAAAGTTCAAATTGCTAGGCCAATTATTTTATTAGGTTTTTTTTCAGGAGGGTGGGTGAAGAATTACAGGAGCATGGATTATACAAAGGTAGCTTCTCACCTAAAAGTACACCCTGTCATGGGAATACCTCAAAAAAGCTGTAGCCATGCAGATATCTGCATGACTTACAGTGTGCCCTTCAGGCAGCTTGGCTAATCAGAAAATCTTTCCTTACCCCAGGAATGCTCATTCTCTATATAACCTTAGGGATAGATATATTGCAAGTTACACAGACATTTTAGACATGTAAGTTGTTAACTTCCTTTATTTAGAGTTAGAACTTTATGTATGCATGTATATAGCTGTGTGTGTATATGCACATGCTGAAGATGCCCTTGGAAGACAGAAGAGGTTCTCTGAACCTGTGGCAGTTAAGATGAGAATGGTTCCCATAAATTCATTGGCTTGAGTACTTGGTCCTGAGTTGGCAGAACTCTTTGTGAAGGATCAGGACACGTAGCTTACCTTAGGAGGTGTTTAACTGGTGGTAGACTCTAACATTAAAAGAAAAAAAAAGATTTGTAGGGTTTCCAATGCTTTCTGTCTTCCTGCCTCATGGTTTGAACCAAGATGTGAGCTTTCTGCTCTTCTGGCCACAATTAATTTCCTCCATCATCATGGACTCAAACTGTATAAACTGTTAAGTGTAATTCAAAACTTACTTTTATAAATTATCTTAGCTCTTGCATTTTTTCACATCATTTGAAAAATACTTTCAGCAAATTTTCTCAAGTTAGATTTACAGGAAGTTGTGGGCTGTCCAACATGGATACTGGAATTCATATTCCATCCTTCTGAAGGAGCAACAGTTACTTTTAGATACTGAACAATATCTCTAATACCATTTGTGTTTGATTGAGCTGTTCTGTAGGATGCAAGGTTTCTAGTTGGGAATGCCTGGTCCTAAGGGGCTTTCCTTTATGGTAGCATTACCATATTCAAAAGGTAATAAAAGAGGAATAGAAAACAAAGACATAGAAAGGAGCTCTTATGATAATAAGATTAGCAAACACGAAGGTCAGTTCAGTACGTTCTATAATGTAGCTTTTAAAATTTAGCATTCACAATCTAAGATTCAGAATCTAGGATGCATGACTCTAATTTCTGAAATCATATCAGAGAAAGTTGAGTTAGAATCCTACTTCCAGTTATGTAATATTTTTATATATTAAAACTCCAGAGCTATATATTTCAATTTCCACTTACATAAACTTATATGACTAAATTGAAATATTATGTTAAATATATGCTGTGAATAGAGGGCCAAGTTGTATAAGTAACTAAGAAACAAGCAAAATCAAAACAACAACAACAACAACATTATAAAAAGAAGGAGGAAACCTAAAATAAAATTGAGAATTTTAAACTAGACATGGTTCTGTGGTAGTTTAGTAATTATTAAACAGTTAACTCACAGTAAGAATTGAGAGAAATGGGGAGGTATTGTTTGCCAATCAGATTATTAAGTTTTTTATATGATTTTTTTTAGCAATTGACAGTTATTAAGTATTTATACTTAATTATTATTTTTAATAATAATTTATTTATTATTTATTAAGATCAATTTATTCCAGAACCATTGACTATTAGACCATTTCTTCATCTTCCCATAAAGTAATAATAATTTAATACCCACATGTTGAAAACAATCCTAGAAATAATTGGAAAGTGTAATTAAGAAGCTACAGAAACAGAATAGCTACTAAACAAAAGATGATTTTAACAAAAGGTATTAAAAAAAACTGCCCTGGTTAGTTTGCTCTTCACGTGAAACAAGACAGTTTTATCTAGGATGAGTAATATCAATCTAAAAACTACTTCCATCGGACTACCTGTAGACAAGACTAAAAGTTATTTCCTTAATATTGATAGGTGTGGGAGAGTCACAGATAATGTCACTCCTAGGCTGATAGTCCTGGGTGGTATAAAAATGAAGCTGAATAAAAACTTGGGAGCAATTCAGAAGGTGTATTCTTCCATGACTTGTTTCAGTTTCTGCCTCCAGGATCCTGCCTTGAATTCCTACCCTGAATTCCCTCATGAAATAAGATGTGGATGTGGAAGGCAAATAAGCCCCTTTCCTTTGCAAGCTGCTTGTGGTCAAGTATTTATCACATCAATAGAAAGTAAACTAGTACAGAAGCATTTTACGTGCATTAACCTAGTACCTACCCTGTCATGATTTGAAATTTACAGAATTCTATGGCAGTAAATTTCTCAAGATAATTATTCCATTGTGTATGTTGATGGATATGATTATTTTTACTCCTTATTAATTCAGATTGTATTAGTTTAGAATACCTTGTTTTTAAATTTCACTATGACTTTTGTTAAAACTTTTCTTTCACATTTTCAAATATTTCTCCAATACATGCCGGCTACTTTAGCTCCTCCTACCCTAATCCACGGGTTCTTTCCTCACTTCTATTCCTTTTAAAGCTTGTCCATCTCTACAAGTCTGTTTTCTATATTCATGTGTTTTCGTCTTATTTTGTCTGTAGACTTGGAATTCTTTGGAGACTTGTGGGCTCTTTAGCTGTTACTAACTTATGACTGTTTTTCTTAATTCCCACAATCTATCTATGGCCACCAGATATTTCAGCATATAGATGAGCCTTGATCTCCTGACAAAACCTGATTGATTATTGACAGGCCGTACCTATATGGGTTCAATATAAAAAGTGAAATTGCTCTGAGTTTACACTTGAAATGACTATGTTCTGGCAAGAATATGACATTAATAACCCTTTTTATAGTTTTGGTATCTCATATTCTTTCTACCCCTATTACACTACATTCCTTGTGCTTTACAGAGTATGGTATGACTTATTTATGACTGAGGACACAGCCTTCACTTATTCTCTTCACTTGTCGTCTGTGCATTGGTAGCCTCTCTCACCCAAGAGAGGCTTCTATACAAGAGGACATGAAAAGCAATTATCTGAGTGTATAAGCATAAATAACTTGACAGTAGCTTTCCAGGATGTTACCTCATAAAAAAGAGTTGCTGAGTTACTCTTGAGGGATTATATTTTTCCAGGAGTGGGATTTTGGCCAAAAATTTACAGTATCTAAAATGGATTCTCTCTTATGGAGTGGGCCTCAAGTCCAATCATGGAATGCTGGATTTTCTTCATATCCATTGTATCCCTATCACATAGTTTGACACATTTTGTCTGATCTGCTGTTATTACAGGTTGTAAAGTTTACAGAAAGTTAAGTCCATTGGTATCTTTCCCAACAAGTAGTCTGCAGAATATTTGCCAACATTCTGAAAGGTCATTTATATAGTTTATCACTCATTTTGTGTGTTTGCAGATGAATGTCTGCAAATGTCTTTAACACTGACGTGTGTATTTTAAGAGGGCTAATAGTTAGATATTAGTTTTTAACTCAAGGAGCCAGTCTGTTCTGATTTTAAAGGAGAAGTAAATCTGTTAACATTCAAGTTATTTGTGAAAACAGATCAATATATTCCTGATCTTATTTATGCTGACAGTTTTAAATTATCTATATTTGTTCTTCTCTTTTATCAGCTTAGAGGTTTGTGGACACTAAATTAATCCTATTTGATTCATTCCTAATTCCCATTTCTTACACACTCTTAAGGTAAGATTTACTATTCCTTATCCTCTTCTCATCTGTCTCATATTTTTCTTCTCTCCTTGGGATTACCTTAGCTATCTTCTGTTATATTTATTCAGTTGTCATTCATTCATTTAAAACTTGTCCCTTAGATCTTACTTTAGGTAAGTAATTTTCCCACAGGCTATGAGAGTTGCTACTCTTGGTACATGAATCTAGTTAGTCAGGAATTTTCTTTCATGACGTAAAATATAGCATCCTATTTCCATGTAGCCTACACAGTTCTTGCTTAGGAACCTATTGCTGAACTGATCTGCTTCATAAGTGACTTGTTTCACTTCTCTTGCAGCTTTCAGTATTCTTTTGTTGCTTTTCTATTGCTGTGAAAAAACACTGTGACCAAGGCAACTTAAGGAAGAAAGCTTCTTTTGATTTATGTTTCTAGAGTGATAAGAGTCTATGATGGTGGGAGAGAGGCATAGCAGCAAGCTGAGAGCTTACATCCTGACATAAAAACGCACAGCAGAGAAACAGATCTAGAGTGGATGAGAGATTTGCTCTTTTTTTGCTTAATGGATATTTTATTTATTGACATTTCAAATATCTCCTTTCCAGATTTCCCCTCTGAAGAATACTTTTCCCATCACCCTCCACCTGTTTCTATGAGGGTGCTCCTCAAGACACCCACCCACAATCTCCTGCCTCCCCACCATCACATTCCATTACTTTGGGGCATCCAGACTTCACAGGACCAAGATCTTCTCACATTAAGGCCTTATAAGACCATCCTCTGCTACATATGCTGATGGAACCATGAATTCCTCCTGTATATGCCTTGGTTGGTGGTTTAGTTACTGAGAGCTCTGTGTGGTTTGGCTGGTTGATGTTGTTGTCCTTCCTATGGTGTCACAAACCTCTTCAGCTCCTTCAGACCTTTCTCTAATTCATCCTTTGGGGACCCTGTGCTCACTCCACATGATGTACTTCACATCCACATGGATGGCTGCCAGCATTTACCTCTCTATTTGCCAGGCTCAGTCAGAGCCACTCAGGAGACAGCCGTATCGGTCACCTATCAGCAAGCACTTCTTGACATCAGCAATAATGACTGGGTGTGGTGTCTGTATATGGGATGCATCCCCAGATGGGACAGTCTCAGGACGACTTTGCCTTCAGGTCCTGCTCAACAATTTATCTCTATATTCCTCCTATCCCATAAGTATTTTGCTTTCACTTCTAAGAAGGACTGAAGCATCCAAACTTTGGTCTTCCTTCCTCTTGAGCTTCATGTGGTCTGTAAATTGCATCTTGGGTATTCCAAGCTTTTGGGCTAATATCCACTTATCTGTGAGTGCAAACAATTCTGATTGGGTTAACTCTAGCTCTTTCCACTTGACTAAGAATTTCATGATATCATTGTTTTTAATAGCTGAGTAGTACTCCATTGTGTAAATGTACCACATTTTCTGTATCCATTCCCATGTTGAGGGACATCTGGGTTATTTACACATTCTGGATACTATAAATATGGCTTCTATGAATATAGTGGAGCATATATCCTTATTATATGTTGGAGAAACTTTTGGGTATATGCCCAGTAGTGGTATAGTTGGGTCCTCAGGGAGTACAATGTGCAAGTCTCTGAGGAACTGCCAGACTGATTTCCAGAGTGGTTGTACCAGCTTGCAATCCTACCACCAGTGAAGGAGTGTTCCTCTTTCTTCACATCATTGTCAGCATCTGCTGTCACATGACTTATTCTTCTTAGCCATTTTGAGTGGTGTGAGGTGGAATTTCAATGTCATTTTGATTTGCATTTCCCTGATGAGTAAGGTTGTTGAACATTTCTTTAGGTGCTTCACAGTCATTCAAGTTTCCTCAGTTGAGAATTCTTTGTTTAGCTCTGTACCCCATTTTAATAGGGTTATTTGGTTCTCTGAAGTCTACCTTCCTGAATTCTTTGTATATATTAGATAATAGCCCTCTATCCGGTGCAGGATTGGTAAATCTCTTCCCAAACTGTTCATTGCCATTTTGCCTTATTGACAGTGTCCCTTGCCTTACAGAAGCTTTGTAATTTTATGATATCAACTATCTATTGTTGATCTTAGAGCATAAACTGTTGCTGTTCTGTTCACGAAATTTTCCCCTGTGCCCATGTGTTCAAGGCTTTTCTTCATTTTCTTTTCTATTAGATTCAGTGGATCTGGTTTTATGTAGAGGTCCTTGATCCACCTTGACTTGGACTTTTCACAGGGAGATAAGAATGGATTAATTTTGCAATCTTCTACAGGTGTTCAATACTATTCCCTTGATCTACCTGTTAGTCACTGTACCAATACCATGCAGTTTGTATCACTATTGCTCTGTTATACAGCTTGAGGTCAGGGATGGTGATTCTTCCAGAAGTTGTATTATTGTTGAGAATACTTCTCACTATTTTTGGTTTTTTGTTACTCAAAATGAATTTGAGAATTGCTCTTTCTAACCCTATGAAGAATTAAGTTGGAATTTTGATGTGGATTACCTTGAATCTGTGGATTGCTTTCTGCAAGATGGTCATTTTTACTATGTTAATACTGCCAATTCATGAGCATGGGAGGTCTTTCCATCTTCTGAGTTTTTCTTCAAATTCTTTCTTAAGAGACTTGAATTTATTTTCATAAAGATCTTTTGCTTGCTTAGTTAGAATCACACCAAGATATTTTATCTTACTTGTGACTATTTTGAAGGGTTTCTCTTCCCTAATTTCTTTCTCAGCTGGTTTATCCTTTGAGTAGAGGAAGGTTACTGATTTGATTGAGTTAATTGTATATCCAGCCACTTTGCTGAAGTAGTTTATCAGGTGTAGGTGTTTTCTGGCAGAATTTTTGGGGTACCATAAGTATACTGTCATACCATCTTCAAATAGGAATATTTTGACTTCTTCCTTTCCAATTTGCATCCCTTTGACCACCTTTTGTTGTCTAATTGCTCTAGAATTTAAAGCACTATATTGAATAGATAGGGGGAGAGTGGCCAACTTGAACACTGTGATTTTAATGGGATTGCTTCAAATTTCTCTCCAGTTTCTTTGATTTTGGCTACTAGTTTTCTGTATATTGCTTTTACCATGTTTAGGCATTGGCCTTCAACTCTTGATCTTTCTAAATCTTTTACAATGAAGGGGAGTTGAATTTTCTCAAATGCTTAATCAGTATCTAATGAGGTGATCATGTAATTTTTCTTTGAGTTTGTTAATATATTGGATTATTTTGATGGATTTCCATATATAGAGCCATCCCTAAATCCCTGGGCTGAAGCTTACTCTATCATGATGGATGACCTTTTGATGTGTTCTTTTTTTTCTATATTTTTTATATTTACATTCCGAATGATTTCCCCTTTCCTGGTTCCACCCTCTCCGAAAGTCCCATAAGAACGCTTCCCTCCCACTGTTCCCCATTCAACCCCCTTGCTTCTCTGTCCTGGTATTCCCCTACATCCAGTCTTTCCAGGACCAGGGGGTCTCTCCTTCAATCTTCTTGGAAATCTATTTATATGTGAATTGTGTCTTGGGTTTTCCGAGCTTCTGGGTTAATATCCCCTTATCAGTGACTGCATACTATGTGTGTTCTTTTGTGATTGGGTTACCTCACTAAGGATGATATTTTCAAGTTCTTACCATTTGCCTAGGAATTTCGTGAATTCATTGTTTTTAATTGCAGAGTAGTATTCCATGTGTAAATATACCACATCTTCTGAATCCATTCCTCTGTTGAGGGACATCTGGGTTCTTTCCAGCTTCTGGCTATTATAAATAAGGCTGCTATGAACATAGTGGAGCATGTGTCCTTATTGCATGCAGGTCTTTACTCTGGGTATATGCCCAGGAGTGGTATAGCCGGATCCTCCGGGAGTGTCATGCCCAGTTTTCTGAGGAACCACCAGACTGCTTTCCAGAGTGGTTGTACCAGCTTGCAATCCCACCAGCAGTGGAGGAGTGTTCCTCTTTCTCCACATCCTCGCCAACAATTGCTGTCTCCTGTGTTTTTGATCTTAGCCATTCTGACTGGTGTGAGATGGAATCTCAGGGTTGCTTTGATTTGCATTTTCCAAATGACTAAGGTTGATGAACATCTCTTTAGGTGCTTCTCAGCCATTAGATATTCTTCAGGTGAGAACTCTCTGTTTAGCTCTGTACCCCATTTTTAATAGGGTTACTTGCCTCTCTGGAGTTTAACTTCTTGAATTCTTTGTATATATTGGATATTAGCCCGCTGTCAGATGTAGAGTTGGAAAGGATCATTTCCCAGCTAGTTGGTTGCCGCTTTGTCCTTTTGACCGTGTTTTTTGCCTTACAGATGCTTTGTAATTTTATGAGGTCCCATTTGTCAATTCTTGACCTTAGAACATAAGCTATTGGTGTTCTGTTCAGGGAATTCTCCTCTGTGCCCATATGTTCAAGGTTCTTCCCTAGTATCCTTTCTGTTAGTTTCAGTGTGTCTGGTTTTATGTGGAGGTCCTTGATCCACTTGGAATTGAGCTTAGTGCAAGGAGATAAGAATGGATCAATTTGCATTCTTCTGCATGTTGACCTCCAGTTGAACCAGCACCATTTGTTGAAAAGGCTATCTTTTTTCCACTGGATGGTTTTAGCTCCTTTGTCAAAGAACAAGTGACCAGAGGAATGTGGATTCATTTCTGGATCTTCAATTTTGTTCCATTAATCTACATGCCTTTCACTGTACCAATACCATGCAGTTTTTAACACTACTGCTGTGTAGTACAGCTTGAGTTCCGGGATATTGATTCCCCCTGTAGTTCTTTTACTTTTTTTTTTTTTTTTTTTGGTCTTTTTCAAGACAGGGTTTCTCTGTGTAGCCCTGGCTGTCCTGGAATTCACTCTGTAGACCAGGCTGGCCTCGAACTCAGAAATCCGCCTGCCTCTGCCTCCCAAGTGCTGGGATTAAAGGCATGCGCCACCACCGCCTGGCAGTTCTTTTACTCTTGAGAATAGTTTTAGCTATCCTGGGTTTTCTGTTATTCCAGATGATTTTTGAATTGCTCTTTCTAACTCTATGAAGAATTGAGTTGGGATTTTGATGGGTATTGCATTGAATCTGTAGATTCCTTTTGGCAAGATGCTCATTTTTACTATATTAATCCTGCCAATCCGTGAGCATGGCAGATTTTTCCATCTTCTGAGGTCTTCTTCAATTTCTTTCTTCAGAGACTTGAAGTTCTTGTCATACAGATCTTTCACTTGTTTGGTTAGAGTCACACTAAGACGCCTCATAAAATCAGGTGGAGGGGGATGTGATAGGGTTTTCAGTGGGAACAGGAAAGGGAATAACATTTGAAATGTAAATAAAGAAAACATCCAAGAAAAAATAAAGAGTATTTGGGTAACTCAAATTTGTCTGTATGTTCTGATTTGTTATTCTTTCTTTGTTTCTTTGCTTGAACACAAATGTCGGTGGATAGGGTATGGAGAATTGAAATGAACCGAGTTGAAATGAAAAAAAAAACATAATATGTTTTTCAATGAATTAAAGAAACTGACATATCTTTCTCCCGACATGTTCAAAATGAAATGCTGTAAAATTAAGTAAAGAAAGAAAAGAAGCAGGAGAGAAATGGGCTATTCACTAGAGATTTATATTTTTTATACCACATATTGCTAATTGGCTCTGAATCTTAACAGATAAGCTATTATTAGGATATAATTATCCACATTATTTTGAGTTAACTAAACAGTTTCTAACTCTTAATCTTACATAAAATTTATTTTATAATATATGATTGATCTGACATTTTTGTTATGCATTTAAATTAGCTAGAAGACATTTAGGTATCATTTTTGATCTCTAGATTTTAAGCTACTCCTAGAATATTTCATTTTAATGTCTACCTTATTAGTTTAGCTTGTTTCATTTTTTCAGATGAGATTAGTTTATAGATTACTCTAACCTTAAATTCACAATGTAGGTGATGCCCAACCCTAATCAAACAGCCTCTGGAAAGTTGAAAATACAGGCAAGCATCAACAAGTCCCTCTTACCTAGGATATTTTAAATGACTGATTTTCAGGCCACAGACAAGAACTTCTTAGGGGGTAGTGTTCTGAAATTATAGCGTCAACACACTTAAACTAATAAAGTATTTTTATACCAGCCTAAAATTTGGTTGTTTTATAGAAATATGAGTTTGTTCCATGATTAGAAAGTAGAATTTTGGGTGTAGTTCCACATACCTATGTATGTAGTCCTGTGGATTTTATTTTTATCACTCAAAAAAGACTCCATATGCTAATTAGAAATAGTTCAAATGTGTTTGTGTTTTTATTTGTGTGTGTGTGTGTGTGTGTGTGTATGTGTGTTTGCTCTACATGCAAATTTGATTACTCAGGATATTGTTGTACTTTCTGTAAAGAGCAAAGATAACAGAAGTTTCCTCTCAATTTCCCCATCTGGTTGACATAGAAGCAGCAGTGTGCTGTTGCTGCTTCTGGAACTTGGTTCTCACCACAGTGTTGGCAGCCACTAACACAGCAGGCTGTGGGGCATGTGGCTCGGAGTCATGGAAATGGTCCAACATCATGTAGACCAAAGCATTCTGTGAGCATGAATTTTCTATTTTAGTGAATTGAAGGTCTCTACAATTGGTGTCAACAGGAACAGAAAGTAAGAAGCCCTATCACGTAAATATATTTGCTCTGAGCTCTCCCCAAATGTGAAAACTCTCATTCCTCACAGATTTTATATAGAAGCCCGTGAGTGAAACAGCTGTTGTTTTGTAGGACGTGGTACACAGCTCGAGGCGTGTGACATTTCAAATACAAACAAAGCAAAAACTATTTAAAAAGGAATGTCTATCATCATTTGCTAAATTTATAAATCAAATGTTTTGAGTTCACCAAATTAAAATACATAAATAATTGGCAATTCCCTATAGAAATGAATAGAAAATTACAACGTGACAACTTATTTTCTGTTCATTTGATGGTACTTTAAATGCCGATATATATAAAAAATAACAGCAAGTTTCAATTTCAAGATGAAAACAAAATAGTGTAAAGATTTTAATCACCTTTCAAATTTTCTTGCACTAAAATTTAATAGCAAATATTTAAATTAATAAATAGGAAAAAAAATTCAGTGAAATGGCTTATCTAGTAAATGCACTCACTGCCAAGCCTGAGCACCTGAATTTATTTCCAGGGTTCACATGGTCGAGAGAAAATCAGTTGCCATGAGCTGTTCTCAGAGAATCAGTTGCCATGAGCTGTCCTCAGACTATCTTGTTTGCTCTGTGGCAGGCACATGTATACTCACACACACACACACACACACACACACACACACACACACGATAAATCTAATCATAATAAAATACTTGAAATTTGATATTCAAAGATAGGAGACATTTTCTCTGTTTTATACAAAAACCATATGTTTGTGAAGATTGTTGGGCATCTGGAATGGATGCTATGATGGTTTATATACTTAAAATGGCACATTCCCCACACATATGACTGTGCCATGGATTCTGCCTATTTTACTTTGAGTGATGTAGCAAAGACACACCCTGATTTTATAATGGTATTTTATATCATACACTTATTCTTCTTACACTACTTTAATTCTAAAGTTCTAGTAACTGGTTAAATATTTTCTGTAGATATCTATATAAAGTAATAAAACACTTTAATTTCATAAATTTTTTGATTTATTTATAAAAGATTTTGCAGTGTGGTTTCACAATAATATTTACAGACTACCTGAATTCTTCCTATAACATTCATAGTCATTCATTTCTTCCAGAATGACGATAAAGCTAAGCTTATAACATTTTGAATGGAGTGTGTTTCTTTTTCATTTTATTTTGAAACTTTACATATTTTGAAATGTAAATGTAAAAATAAACTAATTAAATTGTACTTAATACATTGCTCCTGCTCATGATTTTAGCTTCATATTTTCAGCTTTAAAATACCTGTTTATCAAGTATTAAAATATGCTGTACAAGAAGGATTATCTGAAGGGTGACTTTGAGTAAGACTCCCACAAATGCCTAGACAACTCATTGATGGAGGAGGGGTCTGGGTTCCACTTCTCTCAACCAAAAAGGGTACAAAATCTGAGTTTTCCACAGCATTCTTGGCCTTTTCTGCCTGCAGGTGGATGTATAATCACCTCAGGTTCTGATGGCTTGACTGCTACTGAGTTCCCAGATGCACCTCAGCTGGCTTTCAAAACAACTGTTATAAACAGCAGCAAGCCAAAACAAGGCACTCAATTCCCAGAAAGCAGCATTTTCTTTTTGGTAAATTTCCTTTGCTGACATATGCATGAGGAACAAGAGATTTCAGAGGAAGAGGGCTTTTCCAAAAAGGTCAATACCCATTCATGGTCAACAGGCCAGAGGTTGGAACCCTGTTCCCATAAATGAGAGAGCAATTGGGATATTCACAGTATTGTCCTTGCCTGTGATCTTTCTGCTTTTCAAAATTTATTTCTTAACTCACATCAAAACCCGAGTGACAGATTTTGTCCCAAAGAGCAACCTGTTTATGATAGTAAATATTTTTATTAATTATATAAATCTATTTAGCGAGAGAGCAATATAAAAGTTGGGTCCTATTAAAATAGCATCAAAAGCACATAATAGCATAAAAGGACGTTCTCTTCTGTTGCTTCACTTCACAGCGACATTTATGTTAAACAAATAATTTAAACATACAGAAAAATTTGAAGGATGATACCTGTACTCACTCTTTGTGAAAAGCAAATCAAAGTTGAATGTATCTCTCAATAATTCCATTAATTTTTAAGAAAATCATTGCGCGCCAGGCAGTGGTGATACAGGACTTTAATCCCAGCACTTGGGAGGAAGAGGAAGGTTGCAGGTGGATTTCTGAGTTCGAGGCCAGCCTGCTCTACAGATTGAGTTCCAGGACAGCCAGGGCTACACAGAGAAACTCTGTCTCGAAAAACAAAAAAAAATAAAAATAAAAATAAATAAATAAATGAATAATCTCACATGTAACTAGTAATACATTTTCTAAATCCTATAGCCTCCTCACTTGGTCTACAAGTTACTAAAGCCTGGCATTTGGATCTTTGAATCTGTCTCACACTTTGATCAGGGCCCACACCTATTCGCACAGGCACACTAATCATTTAGGTTATGTCTTTTACAAAGGTGAGAGTTAATGCATCTGATTCCCCTTCAAGGCTCATGAAAGAGAATACCTAAGGCATTTTACTGTCAGTATTTGCAGTGTCCTACTAGATCCTCCTCAAAGCAACAAAAAGTCTCTTGTCATTCTTCTAATCTCATTGTCACCCTTGATTCCTAGAAAAGTAGAGACTTCATCTCATAACATAGTGATGTGGGGATCCATCTCAAGCCTGAGGAAATTTTCCAGCAGTATGCAACTTCCTTCTTGGGGCAGAACCAGAGTTTCTAGTCTGATCAATGCTGTGTAATTATTTATAACCATTATCCCTTGACTACATTCTTCATTTATGTAGCCTTCACGCTCAAGTTAGCCTCCAAAGTTGAGCTGAAATAATTCATTGACATATTCTCCAAATTACCATTTAGATAAAAAATTCCTAACTTTTAATTATTGCTTTAGTTGGTATTTTTTTGAAGTAACTAATCCAATCAAACATGTAGGAACTTCCAGTGAAGAGGCTCTTATCTATGACTGCTGCTGCAGACTAAGTATTTCCTTGTGGAAATCTATAGATATCAATTCAAATGCCTAATGGTTCCTTTGAATAATCCCAAGGTAAGTATGGAGCAGGAGTTGATAAAGAACACAAATGCCTGACCAGTGCACTACACAATAATCATTTCTAACCCTCCTTTGTTTTTGTGGACTTCTTTCAGTACAAATCTATTCACTTATTTTATTTTATGGTAGTCTCAATTAGGAAAGCAAATAACACATTTTTGCATAGAACGTCACACAATTTTAGACAAAATATATTTTCTTTTTCTTTTAATTTTATATCTGTATTTACTTAAAGTAGATGAAAATTTTGCTCACATTTATGTCTGCTCATCACATATGTGCCTGGTCCTGAGGAGGTCAGAAGAAGTTATCAGATCCCCTTGGACAGGAATTACCTACAGTTGTGAGCCACACTTTATGTGTGTCCTGGGAATTAAACTTAGGTCCTCTGCAAGAGCAACCAGGCAGTTAACCACTGACATATCACTCTGCCCTTGACAGAATATATTTTCATCCTACTATTATTTACTATATACAATTTAATTTATGAACTTAACCTTTCCTGATGTGTGTAGTACATCTCTATAAATTTATATTGTAACTATTAATTTTGAAGCTCCCATGCATAATAGCTCCACATTATAAAATTCAATATGCAATGCAATGGTTGTTCACATCTATATATATAACAGACTAATGATAAGAACTTACATGAGGCTTTTTTTGTAAAACAATGAAAATGTTAAACATCTTATTTCATAGTGTTTATATAAGAAGTAATAAGTGTTTTAGAAAGCATAGTATATTTTGAAATTGCACTTAAGTAAAATGCTTTGAATATCAAGCAATTGAGTGTTGGCCTCAGGCACCATTTCAATAAAACAAGTCAGATTCCTTTGTGACTTTAAAAACTCTTTGAAACATCTAGCTTTTTAAGAGCTAAAATTAATAAGTTTACAGTAATTAACTCAAACGTTGTTTTCAATTAAATAGAAAATGGAGCATGGGGTGTATGGATGGAAGGGGAAGTATTAGCTTAACTTAGCCATAAAATAAGAAGTCCATTCCAGTTCCTGTATATTTAGATTGGTCCTTCCACTTCTTGATATTCTGCAAAAAATAAAAAATAAATAAAAAAATCAGTACAAATTATCAGTTATTTATCAGTGTTTAATAAAGACTTAAAGCCAGGAAGCTGCTTCTAACATTTATGTTATCTTCACTTACCTCAGTCAGCATATTCTTTACCATTATTAAAAAGTTAAAAACTCAGCACTATAAAAATCATGTATTTAAAACTTGCTCTAAATGTAACCAGTAAAATTTGCTTATGGTTCATATAGACCATATGCTATAACTTTTCTAAGTTTTATTTAGTGTTTTTGTTGAGCACATGTGTATGTGGGGGGTGTGCATGTGTATGCATGTGTACGTGTGTGGATGTTGCAAGTGTTGTCAGTGTATGTGTAAGAGAGATATCAGTGTGAATGTGATAACATATATGAATGTATTGATCAGAAGTCAACTATATGGAATGGATTTTCTCCTACCTTGACATGGGCTCCAGGGCTCCAGCAAAGCTTGTCAGATTTTTAGAGAAAGTGACATTTATCTGCTAACAGATTTATGTTTGAAAATACAATTAAGCTGTGGTTAATACTTGTTTAGATGACTTAAGAAAATATATATGTATTATATATGGTGTAATTAATGGGCAAATAATTGTAGTAATACAATTTTGAAATATATATTTTTCATAGGATAATTACTTATTAAACACTAGTACTGATTTTCTTAAAATAATGCCATATTTAACATCTGATGTATTACAGACTGCATCATTTAGTCTACTCACATAACGTCCATGATTAATGAGATTATCAGTAAAGGTTTACAGTTCTATTAATGTATGGATGGATTGGCTCTTATAAAATATTCCACATTTTGACTTAAAACCTCTGCTCATTAACTGTGTTATCACTGATTAGTGGAGCATCTGGAGAAAATGGTGGGAATAGCTGACTTTACAAAAATAGCAAAACAAAAACAACAACAATAAAAAAATAAAACAACTACTGTGGGTGTGATTTTGAGTTTTGGATTTGGGAGAAAGTTTTTGTATTTGTGTTTTTAGAAAAAGTAATTAGTGTCTATACACCTTCCAGAATTATATGGATCAGATATGATGAAGGGAAACCCCCCAGAGGACTAGATTCCAGAGAATCAAACAAAAAGGATATCTTGATGATACTAAAACATTGTTTTGAGGTTTGTATATTACAGAATATACAGCCTTGGTGAGTCTCATCATCAGACTTTCTGAAATGACCTGCTTTGTACTTCCAATCTCTTGGACTTTCAGCAGGATCCAATCAGGACACAAACATCAGAGGCTAAGACAATTGTTGGTATGACCTTCTTAAGGCCAACTAACTCCCCCATTTTCCCTATCCTTCTCCCCCTTCAAAGCTATCTCAACGCCCATATTCAGCGTGAAGAAGTTATGAAGAGTCATCACCCCAGTTCTCTAGACTTGGGGGTCTAAAGGTCGTTATTCTAGTTGTCTTTCTGGGGAATGTTGAAATGGTCATAATTGGAAGAGGGAGGAAATAGCTAGAATTGATTGTGTAATCATAAATCACATTTTGTAGAAATCTTTACAATAGTTACTAAGTTGAAGTCATAATTTCTTATTTTGGTGCAAAATTTATTTTGATACAGAATCAAGGTTATCATTGGTATAAATTTCTTCTATTGATGCAAAAATTTTTAAAGTACAAGACTTAGACCCAGTCCTTCTATAATGTCATTACAAATAGATCTGCGATGTTTAAGCCTGTGAGTTAAGGGTCAAATAGCAAATTCATGGTTCTGAGTTTATTGTTAGGGTGTTTTCAGATAATTTAATTAGAAATAGTTGAGAATAGTTAAGGAACAACAGTCTAGATTACATAGATATTTTCATTTTTCCAAAAGTCAGACACCCACAGAATGTGACATTTAGTATTATTTCTTCTTTTGTTGTTGACACATACCTGTTCCTAGAAGCTCCCCTTTTGTGGATTCAAAGAAAAAATTTGAGCATCTCTACCTTCAGGTGAGGTAATACATTGTGGCTAGGTGGCTACTGGGCAGAAATTAGCTGTGTCTCCTGCAGACCTCTGCCATTCTTGAGAGGCACAAGTTACAGGTTAGGACAGCTTAGTCTGCCGAGACAGAATAAGGTAGTCCTTAATAATTCCTGTTCTTCAAAGGTCTGTCAGATGATCCTGGGCCAGAAGGTTGAAGACTGATGCTCCAACTTTCTGACTTACTGGAGCTGTATGGGCAGGCACCTGTCTCTACAACTTGTCTCAGTTCTGGAAGCTGAGTTAGGCTTCATGTATTTTCAGATAATGTTGCTTGTTCTCAGATTTCTGATGGGGTTGAAAGATTACTTATAGTCTCATAGCCAACCCAGGCTATTTATCATTGAGAAAATATATTTGAGAAGATAGTTCTCAGATAGTATACAAGCTAAACCAGTACATATCACATGGATTTTTAAGTCTTTTAAGTTAGGATAGATGACATAGTGCTATTTTTAATTGTCAAAGATGATAGACTCAATGTTAAGTGTATCTTATATCTTATAAATCACAAAATGGTAATAAAAAATAAATAAAACAATGATGTCCTAATCCCAACACATGAATAATAATACTTTATTGGAAGATTATAGTCTCAGTGGTAATGTATTGACTAACTTGAAAGAAAGATCTAATATTATTTGGTATGTTATGGGTTTCCAAATAACTCATCTGTTTTCTCAGTCAAATGTCATGTCTAAAGAGAAACATTCTAAAATTATGGGGCTATTGGGTCTCTAGGTGCTACTTTTTTCTTCTGAAACACCCAGGTGAGTCTATAGTCTTTCCAGAGACTCACTAATAAAGCTTTCTGAATATGATCTCTGTTACAAGAGAAGAATATCCTTTGTAGTTGACATTGTTTGAGAGCTTCCAACACTGCAGTGACAGCAGAACATAAAACAGCAGAGACAGATTAGCTACTGCACTGACAGGAAACATTAAGAGTTTGAGTTGGCTTGGAAATATCACAGTTGGCCAACTCTGTAAAGGGTAGGGCAGGGAACATCTTGAACAAAGTAAAGACTGAACTGGTCATAGTGATATGTTGTTATCGTCCAACTTTTTTAATTGATGGTTAACTTACAGTTTCTGAATGTTGATCTATTGTTATCATGGTGGAAGCAGAGTGAGGTGACATGAAATCAGGAATGGTGCTGAAGATGCAACTGAGAACTTTATATCATGAACCACAGACAGCAGGAGGTGGGAAGGAAAACCAAATAAAACCTGAAAATCTACCTTCAGTGATACACTTAGTCTATTTCCATACCTTCTAATCCTTTCAAACATTTGCACTGTGAATAAAGCACTCAAATATATGAGCTAGAGATTGTCCTTTTTGAGGATTCATCCTATAAACAGTCACCAAATCGCAAAACTACTATGGATGAAAAGAAGTGCGTACTGAAAGGAGCCTGTTATGGATGTCTTTTGGAGGGGCCCTGCCAGACCTTACAGATACAGAAATGAATACTAGCAGCCAACCATTGGACTGAGTGCGGGCTTCACAGTAGAGGAGTTGGAGGGCAGACTAGAGGAGATGGGGGTGGGTGGTTTGCAGCTCCATGGAAAGAATGACAATGTTGGCCAACCCAGGACTCCCAGGGACTAAGCCATCAACCAATGGGTACATGTGCTTCCAGCCAAAAGATAAGCAGGGGAATGCCTCATTGGGCATCTGTGGGAGGAGAGGTCCTTGGTCCTGTGAAGGCTCAATAGTTGCCCCCAAGAAAGGGAAATCAAGTGGGGGTCATGGGAGTGGGTTGGGAGAAGGAGCATATTCTTGGAGGCAGGGAGTAGGAGGATAGGTTGGGGGTTTTTGGGGAGGGGGGAAACCGGGAAGGGGTATAACATTTGAAATATAAATGAAGAATATATTCAATAAAAAATATATGAGCTAGAGGTAGCCATTTTTATTGAAACCACCACTCTATCATCTATCAATTATCTACCTGTCATCAATATTTTTTCTCTCATTCTTTCTTTTCTATTATTTATTATCTACCTTTCCATCTACTATATACCTTTCATTATCTAGATGTAATGTTATTTTTCTGTACTTCTAGTATAAAATTGATTATGTTTATGAAATTTATATATGAAACTCAGGGGTATGCATATATACTCATACAAAATTTAAGAATAGAATATATAATTTTTGTTATATAAAAATATGACTTACATATAATTTTGTTGACAGTTGGTTTGTAAGTTCAATAGTCAATATAGAAACTTTCTACACTGTATTCTATTGGTTTGAGTGCCTATTCATAAATTGATTATTTTACAAAGCATTTTGACCTTTATAATGTCAGATTGTGACTTTCTGCTGTTTTTTTCAGTTTGATTCAATTCTATTCTTTATTAAATTATGGATTTCTTTAAATGTAGCCCAAAATTCTATGCTGAAATCTGCAGGGGTATTTCATCATCTTCTGGACTTATTTTTATCCTCTATAATAAGTACTTTATTTCAAACATGGATATAGTCTTCCCGGTAAAAGAAGATCAAAGGTTTCCTCTATGTAGGCCAAGACTATGGACTCAGAATAAGAAAAAAAATAGATGTAGTCTTAAAGACAGAAACAAAGGACAAACTTGTAAATCCATAGAGAAGGTAAAAGGTCACTAGAAAACAACAAGCCATGGCACATGGCATCAGGCTGGACAGGACTAAGTCACATATTTCTCTTTCTGAAAGAGGGAGTTCAGCTTTCAAGAGTAACAAAAGAAAAGAATGACAATGCCATAGCTTCAGAGTGCTCAAATTAAGTTTTGCATTTCCACAGGACAGTGATTCTCTGGTCAGTGGTAGAGAGAAGTCCTCTTTTTGTCCGGCTACATGACTTAGACTGCAATGATACAGTACCATGTTGAGAGAGGAGTGGGAAATCTTTTACCTTTCTTCATGTGATTGTGTTGTTGTCTTAATTTCCTGGGCTCTTATTTTTCTTTTGTTTTCTTGAATAGTTCTCCACAATTATTTGTTATAATTCACAATGCTTTTCATATCTCTTCCTCAAATAACTGGGCAACTTCCCTGTGTCAATTTGATTTGAATATCTTGGGACATCACATTTCCTCAATAACTATTCTTTGCCAAGGGCATGGATGATTGCTTCAACTCATTGAAAATACAGTTACTGGGGGAAAAAAAGCTCGCAATAAATCAGTTTGTCTGTGAGGTTCCCAGGGAATTGTCACTGTACTGTTTAATTGAAAAGCTATAAGGTACTTAACAGTCTATGCTGACAGTAAAAAAAAAAAAAAAAAACAAAACAAAACTATTTAAAGCACATCCAACAAGCAGAAAAGAAGAGGAGGGGTGAAATTCTGTCTACTGGCAGGAATTTATTAGTTTAGTTCAGAAAAAGACTAGGTGTCTCTCTGGTAAGGATAATAGTCACAAGTAGACCTGGATTATCTCCATCATAATGTATACATAACATAACAGAAGTTACATTATGAATGGTGAGGGCTATCCTTATATGTAGGTATACATCTTGAATGTATTTAGGGAATATTTTAGTTTAGTAAAGCGACTTTATATTTGATTAATTTTCCAGTGCCAGGCATAGTTTCTATCTTGTTGATGAGGTTTAAGTACATTAAAGAGATCTGTTGAATGTTTCCAAGGTATGTATGCTACTACTACAGTCTTTGGATTGTTCTCTGATACTGATCTTTGTTCTAGTTCATAGGCATCGTAGTTGGATGGGGTGTTTGTTTCTTCACTTCTTTGGAAGCTTGCATGAAAACTGATCCTCAGAAGAAAGTATTCAAGTTAGTTGCAACACATATCCTCAGAAGTGCATGGTAACTAATGAAGTGGTGACTTAATTTTTACCTTTGGGCTGACTGAGAATGCAGGAATGGCCTGCATGTTTGAGGAGTTTCTTGGCCAATCATGAGTTAAAATTCAAAAGAGGGCTTCTCTAGCTGGGTGTAATAGTTTTTGTTAGATGATCTTTGGCTATTAGAGGAAGCATTGTCAGCATACACGAGAAAATTTAATCTAAATTATATATATATGTATAAATATATATATATATTACGTATATATAAATATGTATAAATCACCTCTTTTTCTCTCATTTTCTCAAATCAATTTTTATCTTTCTATTGCCCTCTTTGGTACCCCTCATCCTCTTCCCTGACAAAATTTCATTTTACTTTCCTAGTTTCTGTAGTTATTCCCAGATATATACTTTTATTTGCAGACTTTGAGTTAGGAGCCTGTAACAAGAAAGAATATATAATATTTGTATTTCGGGGTCTGGGATACTTCACTCTTTAAGACTTTTCTAGTTCTATTTATTTACTTGTAATGTTTATTTTTTCATTATTGATTATTAGTTTTAAATAGTATATATGTACCACATATTCATTATCCATTTGTCAGCTGAAAGACGCTTAGGTTGTTTCCATTTCCATTTCCTAACTATTGTGTATATAGCAGCAATCAGCCATGGCTGAGCAAGAATCTGTGGATTATGACATCCAATCCTTTGTCCATATGCCAGTATTGTTTGATCATATGCAATATTTACTTTTTGATACTCACTCCTGTTGATTTCCATAGTAAACGCATCAATGTGTAATCCCACCAAAGGTCAATGAGGGCTCCCTTTTTTCCACACCCTTTTCAGCATTTGCTGTATGTTCTTTTATTGATCTTTGCCGTTCTGACTGATTAGAACACCAAGCCTAAAAGTTGCTTTGCCAAAATTGCTAGGGACCATGAACTCTTTTTTTGAAATATTTCTTAACCATTTCTTCTTTTGAGAACTTGTTTTGGTACAATTTATGAATGAATCATTTTCTTTTGTAAAAATATAGTTCTTTATATGTTTTGGGTATTAATCCTTGTCATAAATATAAGTGATAAAGACTATTTCTCATCCTGAGGGCTTACTCTCTACCTAGATAATGATTCTTTAGCTATGCAGAAGTTTCTTTTTTAATTTAGTTTTATGAAATCCCACTTGCCAATTGTTGCAATTGCTGAGCAAACTGAGTCTTATTAAGAAAGTCCTTCCTTACATGTACATTGTGTGAGGCACTATTTTTTTTTCTAGCAGTTTCAGATTTCACATTTAGGTCTTTGATCTAATTCAAAATAGCTTCTTTGTGCAAGGTAACAGATAAGCTATAAATTAATTCTTTTATTTGTTGACATCCAGTTTTTCCAGAAACATGTGTTGAAGATTCTTTTCTCCAGTTTATGTTTTTGGTCTTTTGTCAAATATTAAATGGTTTAAGCTATGTATACTCAAGTTTGAGTCTTTAATTTCTTCTACTCTTCAACATATATACATATGTATATATATGTATATATATATACACACACATACACACACATACACACATATATATATATATATATATGTTCTTTTGTGCCAATAATTTAATTGTTAATTACTATATCTCTTTAATATATCTTAATATAACCCACGTAGCATTGTTTATTTTGCATGGTTCCATATGAATTTTATAACAGTTCTGTACATATCTATGAGGAATGAGACAAAGGTTTTAATTGGAATTGCAGAGAATCTGCAATCAATTTTGGCAAAATGGCTATTTTCACAGTTCATTCTATCAGTCCTTATGGTCCATGTGAAAGTTGGACTAATGTGAAGAATGGTTGTCCAACTTGAACTGTCTTGTCTTCAGTTGTGTGATATTGATAGTTTTTCAGTGGTTACTCTGAAACTAGAGTGGACACTAAAATGTAGTATTAGAACAATCAACATGGTCTGAATTTGCAGAAAATGTTTGCTATTTTTAAACCTTTTTCCTTTGTCCTTTTATAGTGTATCAGTTTTATTTGTAGGATATCATTTCCACCCTATTGGGGGTTAAAATCAAGGTGTTCTCCTGACTTGTTCTACTAACTAGAATGAGAGGTCTTCAGGATATTGGGTTGGAAATCATTTTTTTTTGTCCAATTTTCATCAAAAACAATCAAGAAAGGGTGCTTGACTTTAAAATTTACTCCTGTATATTATTCATTGGACATAGTTTTGGTAAGATAAAGGTAATTCCATTCCAAACTTTTATTTGAGCATATAAACGAAAGTGACTGAAAATGAAGGAAAGGCAATATCCATGCTATTAAGGTCAAACTTCAGCTTTTAAGTGAGGTAACCCAATCACAAAAGAACACACATGGTATGCAGTCACTAATAAGGGAATATGAACCCAGAATCTCGGAATACCCAAGAAACAATTCACATATCAATAGATTTCCAAGTAGATGGAAGAAGAGACCCCTGGTCCTGGAAAGTCCGGATGTAGGGGAATACCAGGACAAAGAAGGGAGAGGGGGTTGAATGGGGAACAGGGGGAGGGAAGACGGTTTATGGGACTTTCGGGGAGGGAGGAAACAGGAAAGGGAAAATCATTCGGAATGTAAATAAAAAAATATAGAAAATAAAAAAAATACCCCCCAATAAAATAAAATAAAATCTAATCATTTGATTTCAGGTTACACCATGATATTTGAATTTTCATACCTTGACCACAAAACTTGTCTGTCTTGCCCTAACAGTCCTCAATGATCCTTATTTGTTTTTAACCTAAAATATGATAACTTATTTGGTAGCATAATGAGAATAGGACTTAGACAGAATTGGTAAGCTGAAGACAAGTGCGAATTGAGATGAGTTACCCATAGTAGGAGGAAAAATACATCGATTAAAGGATTAGACATACCAGCTTAATGCTTCACATATATTGGTATATGTATGTATATGAATTCTTTATTGACCTGTATATGCAATTGAGATGTAATATAAATAAATTTTAAATTATAATAAAAGGAAATCATTCTACCAAATAGTATATAAACTTTCTTATAGAGGCTGAGTCATACCCCTCCCCCATTTAAAAGATTAATTCCCTAAGACAGTTGCTTATAAAAAAAGGTTTGATTAGAATAAGAGAAACTTTTGTAGCTGTTTGGAGAAACAGTCCTAAAAATGAAAATGTACAGAAACTGTATTTTTTTTGTAAGTTTTGTATTTGGATGAGAATAGAAAATCCTAAGAATCAAGAATATTTTATATGGGGTCACTTTAAAAAAGAATTTCTGTGTTCTCTTTTATATTTCTACTATTCAATGTTTATAATTTATAATTCTAAATTTGTATGGATAGAATTGTGTAATATAATAAGTACTCTTCTGGGAAATGAAGAAATGAAGCTAGGTTACTCAATATATTTAGTTTAGGGTGCATCAATATGTCCATGATTGTTCTTTTCATTTTTTTCAAGGTGCACCATCTTTTTATTCACTGGGCTGTGTTTAGTTTACTGTTGTGAGATTCTCAATCTTGGCTGTGAGCAACAATTTGATTTTTGTGTATGTGTGTAGACACATATTGCTATTCTTTGCGACTGAAAAAAGACAGAATGAAATATAAAAACTACAATCACTGAATCATATGGTAGATAGAAGACAAACAACAAAATTGATATTCAATATGATCTGACCAATACATGGGTCAGTCAGAAGTGAAAAGGAATTCCGTGGCCTTTTACTTGTCTACCAGTATCAAAAGGAGAAAAAACTTTTTGAATTTTTTATATACTTGCTATCAGTTTTAAACTTGTTGGGAGAAAGTTCTGCTTATAGATTTTTACACTGTTTCTCAGTTTTTTTTTCCCATATCTGGTGCATTGCCAGTACAGAATACTCGTGGTTACTGTAGCCCTATTAAAACATTGTTACATTTGTGGAAAATATTCTAATTTTGCTTTTTTCTTTGGTTTTTGTGTAAACCTTATATTAGAATACAAATAGTAAGTTAAATAATCTATAATGTCAAAAATATCTTCTGTTATGTTTCAATTATTACTACATCATTTTAGGGGAAGATTAACCTGACAGCATAGACCTTCTATTTAGTTACATTTTATCACAACATTTACTGAACCTCACTAATTTCTGTCAGTAATCTTGAGATTCTCAGTTCATAAATCTATTAAATTTATTTCAAATTTTCTCTAAGTAATCATTTTATTATATAATTTTATATTTGCTTTAATTTCTCTAAATTATTATAGAAATAAAATTTACTTACAATTACTTATAATCTCCAACAATGCTAAATTAATGTATAAGTTTAGTTATGTATAGATTACTTAGATTTTATACTTATAAATATATTTTCTTTTCTTTAACAAGTGTGACACTTTAAGGTGACTTTTATTTACAGTGTGGTTATAGAATTGCCAATAAGATGATAAAAATGATAAGAAAGAAACATCTTCATTTGTTCCAAATTTTAGATAGAAAACAACTTAAGATTTATTTTGCTGTGTGGTTCTTGCAAATAAATCATTTCCAGCACATATCTAGGTTGGTTATGTTGCCAGAAATGGTGACTTCTTATTTAAACTAGGGAAACTGGATAAGCTTAGATATTGCTTTTATCTATTAATTGATTATTGTGAGAATTTTTAGAATTGCCTAAGGATGCTCAGCAGCTTAAATAGAACCATTCTAAGATATTTAGCAAAAAAGAATTTCAATCTAAATTGATGAATTGTTAGTCACAGACATGGAACAAACTATACTTCCCACATGAGTTATGTTAAACATGTTTATACCTAGAAAATGATGTGTGCATATCTGATTAAGCACCCACAATTACCAGGTTTTGATTTGCTAAGTTCTTGTGATTGCTTTAATACTAGAACATAGTCACATTCTCCATGAGTATTTGCATTGATACAGTCATGAGACAGACTGGAATTGAGTTTCTTGTTGGTACAGTTTGTTTCAGTGAACAAATGGCTTTGAACTACCCATGTCTATGAAGTTGTTGGAAGATTTTTTCTTGTTTTTTTTTTCCTTTCTACTTCTTCACTTTTCAATCATAGGTTTTATACAAAGTAAACTCCATTATTTTATTCTTTTTAAGTTGTAGTCTATTGTTTGCTTTTTTGCTGAAGAATAAATATGCATTGCTGTTCTTTTTATTATATAAGTGTCTGACTTACAGTGATGATGCTCAACAGTGATCCCAAGGGCCACTGGACAGAGGGAGGTTGTATTACTTCGAAATCAGGTCTATATTGGCAAATTATGTTTAGGGGAATTTTAAATATAAAAAATGTTTTGTTACTATTGCATATTAATACTAAATTCCCCTATTAACAGCACGATGGTTTTATTTTGTTCTAGAGATGGAGATTAAATAATTTTATAGCATGGAGAAAACAATATTTGACCAAACAAAGAAAAATTATTTAAATTATTGTGATTTATAAAGAGAAATATATAAATAATTCTAAGTAAAGAAATAAGAGCATACATGAAAATTTCCTTTTGTACTGCTTAATAATGAATAATCTTGCATATTTCAATGAGCAATGACAATTATATTTTCTATGAGAAAATGTTAGTTGTGCAACAAAACATTTACCAGTTTTAGAGAGAATTTTGTTCTATATGCTGACTACGAGCAGATGAGAAAATGCACATCTGTAGAACTTTATTTCGAGTCATATTTGAGTATGACTCAGAAAGAAGTATGTGAATAACACAGGCATAGATGTGCAGAGAAGAGGCATAGATGTGAGGAGAACAGACATAGACATAAGCTACCCTGTGTTGGTGAATCTTTGTACCTTTGCATTTCTAATGACGACACTCTTGAAAGAAGCATGAAAAAGATAAGTACAATTTTTTATCTATTGTGTGTTTTATTGAAGTTCAAAGATACCAGAAACTGGGGTTTGCATCCCCATGTGGGAAACAACAGTGTCAACTAGCTGGATGCCCTGGAGCTCTGGGGACTGGACCACCAACCAAAGAGTACACATGGAGGGACCCATGGCTTAGGCAGGATATGTGGCAGAGGACGGCCTTGTTGGAACATCAGTTGGAGGAGAGGCCCTTAGCCCTGAGGGTGTTCAATGTGCAAATGTAGGGACATTCCAGGGTGTCAAGGCAGGAGTAGTTGGGTGAAGGAGCACCCTCATAAAGGCAGAGGGAGGGGAGATGGGATAGAGGGTTTCTGAAGGGGAGACTGGGAAGGGGAAAATATTTGAAATGTAAATAAAGAAAATATTCCAGAGAGAGAGAGAGAGAGAGAGAGAGAGAGAGAGAGAGAGAGAGACCTGAGACTTAGTGGTTTATCCATTGCTGTTGTAAATCATTTTACTAAATTTCAATTTTGAATGGCTTAAAGTGGTTCGAGGCATTCCAATATTAGTTAAGTGTATATGGAGTAAATATCTTGATGAAACTTTATCACTGAATACATAAATTGTTCTGAGCTTTCTAGAAATGTCAGACTGTCTTAATTATTTCTCTGTATGTACACATGTGTGTATGTATGTGTGCACATGCTTATAAGTCTACGGTTCTGCATAAAGTTCTTCGTTCACATAATTGTATATGCATGTGGAGACCATAGGTTGAGTCTATTCCTCTGTTGCTGCATGCCTTGCTCTGTTTATCTTCAACTTATCTTTTGAGACAGGATCTACTCTGAACCTGGTAATCACCAATTCGTCTAGGCTGATAAGCTGCAGCAGTGCATCTCTCTTATTCTAGGGTTACAGATATTCTTCATCAAGTGCTGCATTATGTGAGTATGGGGACATAAACTATGTTCCTCATGAAATTACTTTTACTGAAGGAGCTATATCCACAGCAACCAAATTATTTATTTTCCTAAATGCCAAAGTAGAATTCTTATTAAGTTTTGACTACTCATCCCAGGGATGCAGGAATGGTCCAATATATGGAAATCCATCAATGTAATCCACTATATAAAAAAAGCTCAAAGCAAAAAACCACATGGTCATTTCATTAGATGCTGAAAAGACATTTGACAAAATTCAGCATCCTTTCATATTAGAGGTTTTAGAAAGAACAGGAATTCAAGGCCCATACCTAAACATAGTAAAAGCAATATACAACAAACCAGTAGACAACATCAAACTAAATGGAGAGAAACTTAAAGCAATCCCACTAAAATCAGGGACTAGACGAGGCTGACCTCTCTATATATATTTATTCAATATAGTTCTTGAAGTTCTAACTAGAGCAATTAGACAACAAAAGAAGGTCAAAGGGATTCAAATTGGAAAAGAAGTCAAAGTATCACTATTTGCAGATGATATGATAGTATACTTAAGTGACCCAAAAACTCCACCAGAAAACTCCTAGAGCAGATAAACAACTTCAGCAAAGTGGCTGGATATAAAATTAACTCAAGCAAATCAGTAGCCTTCCTATACTCAAAGGATAAATAGGCTGAGAAGGAAATTAGGGAAATGACACCCTTCACAATAATCACAAACAAAATAAAGTATCTTGATGTGACTCTAATCAAACAAGTATGACAGGAACTTCAAGTCTCTGAAGAAAGAAGTCAAAGAAGACCTCAGAAGATGGAAAAATCTTCCATGCTCAAGGATTGGCAGGATTAATATAGTAAAAATGGCCATCTTGCCAAAAGGAATCTACAGATTCAATGAAATCCCCATCAAAATCTCAACTCAAATCTTCGTAGAGTTAGAAAGAGCAATTCTCAAATTCTTCTGGAATAACAAAATACCCAGTATAGCTAAAACTATTCTCAACAGTAAAAGCAGTACTACAGAGCAATAGTGTTAAAAACTGCATGGTATTGGTACAGTGACAGGGAGGTATATCAATGAAAAAGAATTGAAGACCCAGAAATGAACCCACATGTGGTCACTTGATCTTTGACAAAGGAGCTAAAACCATCCAGTGGAAAAAAGATAGCCTTTTCAACAAAGGTGCTGTCTCAACTAGCAGTCAACATGTAGAAGAATGCAAATTGGTCCATTTTTATATCCCTGTAAAAAGCTCAAGTCCAAGTGGATCAAGGACCTCCGTATAAAACCCTGGGCACATGGGAACATTTCCTGAACAGACCACCAATAGCTTATGCTCTAAGATCAAGAATTGACAAATGGGACCTCATAAAATTGCAAAGTTTCTGTAAGGCAAAGGACACTGTCAAAAGGAAAAAATGGCAACCAACAAATTGGGAAAAGATCTTTACCAACCCTACATCATAGAGAGGGCTAATATCCAAGATATACAAAGAACTTAAAAGGGTAAAATCCAGAGAGCAAAATAACCCTATTAAAAAATGGGGTACAGAACTCAACAAAGAATTTTCACCTGAGGAATATCGAATGTCTGTGAAGCACCTAAAGAAATGTTCAGCATCCTTAGTCATCAGGGAAATGCAAATCAAAGCAACCCTGAGATTTCACCTCACACCAGTCAGAATCACTAAGATCAAAAACTCAGGAGACAGCAGGTGCTGGTGAGGATGTGGAAAAAGAGGAACACTCCTCCACTGCTGGTGCAGTCCCAGCAAGCTGGGACTGCAAGCTGGTACAACCACTCTGGAAATCCGTCTGGGGGTTCCTCAGAAAACTCAGCATAATACTACTGGAGGACCCTGCTATACCACTCCTGGGCATATACCCAGAGAATTTTCCAGCATGTAATAAGGACACACATGCTCCACTACGTTCATATTAGCCCTATTTATAATAGACAGAAGGTGAAAAGAACCCAGATGTCCCTCAACAGAGAAATGGATACAGAAAATGTGGTATATTTACACTATGGAATACTACTCAGTAATTAAAAACAATGAATTCATGAAATTCTTAGGCAAGTGGGTAGTACTGGAGAATGCCATCCTGAGTGAGGTGACCCAATCACAAAAGAACACACATGGTATGTACTCACTGTTAAGTGGATATTATCCCAGAAGCTCAGAATACCCAAGAAACAATTCATATATCAAATGATGCTCAAGAAGAAAGAAGGAGAGGCCTCTGGTCCTGGAAAGGCTCAATGCACCAGTGTAGGGGAATACCGGGAGAGGGAAGCGGCAAGGGCTTGATTGAGGAACAGGGGGAGGGAAGAGGGCATATGGGACTTTCAGGGAGGGGGTATCCAGGAAAGGGGAAATCATTTGAAATGTAAATAAAGAATATATCTAATAAAAAAGTTACAATAAAAGGTTTGACTACCATACTATTTCTATATAATATCAATTATGGATCAAATGACATGATAAAATATTTATCACTTGCAATAGAAAAATTAATTTGGATTATATTTAATGAAAAAAATACATTGTTTATAAATTGCCTTGTTTTGGGATCTTATATTGTCTGAAAACAAATCAGATTTTAGCAATTTGAAATATTCACTTGCAGTATGCATTTTTATTTCAATTCCATATCATGAGAGTGCTTAATTTAATACAAACTTTTTGTTTTACAAGTACAAACATCTCATTTAAGAACAAACCATATAGTGAAAACTTACAAACACATTATTTCCTCCGAAACTTAAGATAAATAATAATGTCATTTCCCTCATATTTTAGTGCCATGTTTATTTTTAGGGAACTATTTAAAAGAAAAGTGGAGGCTGGAGAGATGGCATAGCAGTTTAGAGCACTGACTGCTCTTCCAGAAGTTCCGAGTTCAATTCCTAGCAACCACATGGTGACTTACAACCATATACAGTGGGATCCTATGCCCTCTTCTGGTGCAACTGAAGACAGCTACAGAGTACTCATATACATAAAATAAATAAATAAATAAATAAATAAATAAATAAATAAATAAATCTTAAAAATAAAGTGATTTACTTAATACTTTAGACAAATCAGCCCTAATAATTTTAAATTATTAGTAGTTAAACATGTACGATAAATACATCATATTGTAATAGGTACATTATTATTATTATTATTATTATTATTATTATTATTATTATTATTGTTATTTGGCTTTGCAAGGCATGTGTTTCTCAGTGTAGCACTGGTTCTCCTGAAACTCACCAGACTGGCATTAATTTAAGAGATCCCCCATTCTTTTCCTCTTGAGGGCTGGGATTAAAGGCATTCATAACTGATAGGCTTTTAGTAATTCCTAAGGTGAAATTATCAGATTATCAGACAATAATAGATAATAGAGAAGATATGACAAAAATGATTATATATATTTGTATATTATGATGATGTTGATAATGTTATTATTTTCAGATACATTAAATAAGGATTAAAGTTATTAATGTATTTAGACCTCTAGTCATTCTAGGAAAAACACCCAATATAGGGAAAATAATTAAGAAGTCATTAGCACCTACAATTGTTCTGTCACTATACTAAATTTAGTTTCATATTCATTTTATGCTAAAGTATTATGAAGTAAATTTCCTTTTTACCAAAATATATCAAACAAAAACCTATATTAGTGTCTTACATTAGCTGTGAAAATTAATAATATACAAAAGTTTATAAATGCCTGGAGAACTAGTTCAGTGGGAGCATGCATATTCAATTAGCAAGAAAAGACCATGGATTTGATTCCTGGAAGTAAGACTATATTAATCCAGAAGAATGTATGCATCATAATATTGGGAATGATCATAAATAGGAACCACAGAATGTATGCAGCAGAAATTGTTACAAATATGTTGTCTTTTGTTGTACTTTGTTGTTGTGTTCACACACAGTTTCAAGGCACATAAGTTCCATTCACTTCTGTTTTTTTCTTTGCATAACTTTGAAATCACATTGCATATCTTCACTGTATTATCTATCATTGATGTATACTAAAGTGGGTTGTAATTTGGATGAAAGAATTAAAAAAAATTGACTAAATTCAAAATATTTCCCTACAGAATATTTTCCATAAACTTAACAAAAAATATTAAAATATTAAATCACATTTATGTTATACTTATACAGATTTTCATGACATAGGGGAGTCATCAATCACTGTGTACACAGAGCAGATCGTCTTGCAATGGCATTCCAACCTCAAGGCTCCAAGTCTCTCTCCATCAACACCATAGATTGAGTTCTGTTGTAGTTCTCTTGACTAATTCTTCTAACTTTCCAGTTTTGTAACACATGAATCATTTTCTGATGTATATACCCTATTTAAGTACTATTTTCTCATGCTGTACTCTCTCACACTTCTATAAGATAGCTGACCCCCAATCATAATATAGATCATAATCTCATGTTTTATAAATTAATACTTTATTAAGATAAAATACCTCTTTGCATTTCTTTCTTTTATTTAGAGTGAAGATACCAGGAAAACCGTCTACCCTAGGTCAATGATACATAACTTCCCCTAGTCGTGTGAAATTGGTCTAATTGCATTCTTTCTCAGTTTCAACAACCAATCAATCAGCAGCTTGCCAAGTTCAATAGCAATTTTAAGTATCTACTTTTTTTAGTAGTCAACAAAACTAGAAGGGAATTGATCTCACCCATTTTCCATTTAAATACTCCTTTCTTTTGCTTCATATGCAACTGCTCCTTCCCCAGAGCTTATGGAATGTTCTAGCGGAGTCCCATCCATTGGCCATGTGTCTACTTACACCCTATGCCTAGGTGTTGCGCAGAGTCACTACTCTTAGTCTTTTATTTTTATCTAATTATGCCAGCACTCCTTAGAGATCATTGGATCATTTGAGTTTCATCATTATAGACACTGAAATATTACTAACTTCATAGCATTTCTGTTAAATTAATTAAATTAATATGCCCTCCCTGTAACAAAAACAGTTCCGACACCTAGAAATTAATAAAGGAAAAGCTCTTTTAAAGCTGTAGTTGTTTGAATATGCTTGACCCATGGTGTGCCACCATTAGGAGGTATGGTCTTGCTGGAGGAGGTGGAGCATTGCTAGAGGAAGTTTGTCACTTTGGGGCAGGATGACTTAGGATAGTAAGCTCTTTGATTTCTTTGGATGAAGATGTAGAACTCTTAAACTCCTCCAGCACCATGCCCGTCTGGAGGCTATGGTGTTTCCTACCTTGATAATAATGGTCTGAACCTCTGAATCTGTAAGCCAGCCCCAATTAAATGTCCTTTATAAGAGTTACCTTTGTCATGGTGTCTCTTCACAGCAGTAAAACCAAAGCTAAGACAATAGCCTCTATTCAGCTCAGGCCAATGCTCAAAGAGCAATTGGTCTTTTTATTATTATTATTATTATTATTATCCCCAGATTTTATTCTTCTCCTGGTCCACCCTCTGACTATTCCACATCCCATACCTCCTCCATGCACCTTTGTCTTCTCAAGGATGTCCCCAACACCCAACCACCACCCTATCAGACCTCTAAACTCCCTGGGGGCCTCCAGTATTTTGAGGGTTAGGTGCATATTCTCTGACTAAACCCAGACCGGTCAGTCCTCTTCTGTATATATGTTGGGGGCCTCATATCAGCTGGTGTATGCTGCCTGGTTGGTGTTCCAGTATCTGAGAGATCTCCGGGGTCCAAGTTAATTAAGACTGGGTTACCATCCTTCTTGGCTTCTTCCAGCTTTCCCCTAACTCAACCACAGCGGTCAGTAGTTTCTGTCCATTGCTTGTTACAAATATCTGCATTTGATTCTTTCCGCTGTTTGTTGGGTCTTTCAGAAGGTAATCATGACAGGTCCCTTTTTATAAGTACTCCATAACCGCCATAACAGTGTCAGGCCTTTGGACCTCCCCTTGAGCTGGATCCCACTTTGGGCCTGTAGATGAACCTCCTTTTCTTCAAGCTCCTCTCCATTTCCATTCCTGCAATTCTTTCAGACAGGAACAATTATGGGTCAGAGTTTTGACTGTGGGATATTAACCCCATCCCTTACTTGATGTCTTGTATTTCTGCTGGAGGTGGACTCTACAAGTTCCCTTTCTCCAATGTAGGGCATTTCATCTAGGGTCCCTCTCTTTGAGTCCTGAGAGGAGCAATTGGTCTTAAAAAGAATTCTCGTAGTTAAATGACTTTTCACATCCAGAGTTTACCCTGAAATGTCACAAGAGTCATTTCAAATCACAAGAACCCCGACTTTATTATTGTAACTATAGCCAAAAACCCACGTTAAGACTCCTGATCCATCACCAGAGAATTATCCCTCGGTCCTGGCTAGTTTTATGACAACTTGATACAAGCTAGGGTCATCAGAGAGGAAGGAACCCCAATTGAGAAAATGCTTCCATAAAATAGCTATAGGGCATTTTCTTAACTAGAGATCAATGAGGAGGTCCCAGCTCATTGTGGTGGTGCCATCCCTGAGCTGTGGTCCTGGCTTGTTAGAAAGCAGGGTGAGAAAACCATATGAAGCAAGTGAGCATCTAGCACCCTCCATGGCCTCTCCATCAAATGCTTCCCCAAATCCCTCCCCTGCATTAGATCCTGTTCTGACTCCCTTATGTGATGAACAGATCAGTGTGGAAGTGTAATCTCAGTAAAAACTTTTCCTCTGCCCTGCCCCAAAAAGAATTCCCTATTTATCAACACCTTGGCTATGCATTTCACATAAACTATCAAATGTTGAACCAGGTCTTAAAGTTTGTGGTGAGTATATAATGCTCCATAGATTGTAAACAAGAGACATAATCTTTGACATGGTATGAGCCCAATCGCAAGTTGTGGGTAAGAGATGTATTTATCTTCAATGATAATCAAACTTAATTAGAGGTCAATCTTGGTGAATAAACAGCTGAAACTTTCTCAGCAATCCTAAACCTCTCTTATGGTTCATAGTTTTCTTTCTTACATTTTCAGTCAAGCCCAGTCAGTATGCTACTTATCTTCAGTCATATTAGAGGCAGCACTTCTTTCTTTAAATTCTACTTTCTGTTCTTATTTCCTAAGCTCGTTTATTACTTCATCCTTTATAGCAGCAATTTGACTAATATAGTCTTGCTGAATCAAAAAGTCAAAGGAAATGTTTCCCTTTGACTTAAGAAGTATCCCCCACTTTCCTAATATATGTTCTACTTGACACTGATTTATAAAGGTATGATTTTCTTAATATTACTTATTTTTATATGGAACAATCATTCCACAGTCATTGGTCTCCATTTTAATATTATAAACATGCCCAATAAATTTGATTCAGCATTTCAGTATAAAATTGTGAAAAATAATTCTGAAAAGTCTTATGTTCCTTAGTTTTTTAGGTGTGAATAGATTACACCTGAAAGTTTCCTCCATTGCCTTTTGAATAAAGTTTATATCCTTATGGGTTAGTCACAATGTGCCTCATTTAGTTCTCAATGACTCGCAAAATATTCATCTGAAATTGTGCTACAGGCTCACAAAATAATAATATTGATGAGACAACATCTGGTCTGGACATTTTTTTCCTTAGCTGCAAAGGTTTTTATTATTATTTTAGCATCTTCATTTGTTGTGAATCTGTTTAGGTTGCTGATTTCTTATGTTAATATTGGTGTTTTAGTTGAATGTAGAAATTCACCTATCTCTTTTAGATTTCCATCTTAGGGAAAGGAAATACATGGTTTTAAATGATCCTTTGTAATATTCTGTTTTTTTTCCTTTGATTGTTTGCAATTTTTGTTTCATTCTTTGATTTTTTTTCTGCTGTAAAATTCTCCTGATCATTTCTCACTCAGTTCATTTTAGTCCTCACCTCTTTCTTTTGGTTAGTTACACCAAGGTTGAACCTTGTTCATTTTCTCTGAAAAACAACTCATATTCAATTCTTTTTTATATTGTTTCCTTTGTCTCCATGTCATTGATACTGGCTCTATTTTATTATTATTTCTTGCAAGGAAGTAGTTTGGGTTTGTTTCATTCTTATTTTAACCAATTTAATGACTTGCATCATTAAGCAATTTTCTTGTGCTTGATCAGATATTTTTCTAAGTATAGGTACTTAGAGGTACAGATTTTCCTCACAGAACTCTTTTCTTGGTATTCCAGAGTATTGTTGCAATGTCTTATATGGACAGCAATTATTATGTAAAATAATGAATAAATAAATAAATATGCACTATATAGATAAATAAATAATACAATAATCTATTTTCTCAGAGTGAATCAGTTTTCTATGGTTAGTTTTTTTATATGAGAAGCAAGTTTTCCATGGAAGTGTACAGTGCATTTATGGGTGGTATGTATAAAATGCAACCATAGATGCTTGATTTTAAATTTTAAAACATACATTGATTAGAACATATGAATACTTACCAGACTTATCTGAAAGTAGAAGATTAAAAAATTCTGACTGGGAACTCAGAATTCATATATTTTAGTTTATTTTGTCAGCTAATCTATGCTTCTCATTAAGACAGACTACTTTATAAAATACTTTAACTTATTAATTTTCCAATTAAATTACATTTATACAAATTTAAGGGAGAAGTTAAAGAATCAGAAGAAGACATGTTGCAATTCAGTAATTATTCTTAGAAAACATGGATAAAAAACTATCAAAGTGGCATAAGACATAAATAAATCAAAGGAAACATGCAATGTGTGTATTTCAGGCTAAGTGTAGCCTCAATGCTCATATTTACCTAAAAAATGTCCCGTTCATAATTGTTAGAAATGCCAGAAAAGTGATTATACTTACTGGCTTCTCTGAATCTATTTATTCATACATTCCTAAATTCATTTTAATTCTCAAGAAGTTAAATATATTGTCCTAGGAGGGTGATGAGATCTGGAAGCTTCCATTAAAGTTTAGGAGCAGAGGGTTAACAGCATGCATCTACATTAAGTGCAATGATATTTGCTATTCATTTTAAAATGCATCATTGCTTTTATTATGCAGCTATTTTTGATTCCTCGATAAATGAAGCCACATCATAAATATGTATTGTGTTTATTTTCAAGGAGAATCAGAAGGAAGAAAATGATCCACGTGCACAGCCCCTCTCAGTGGGGTTTTGGAGAGTAACACACATGTGACATTTTAGGAAAGTAAGATTTTTGGTCATCATTCTTCTTTTGACAGTACATCAAAGCTAAAAAGGCAGGAAGTTTTTTTTTATTATTATTATTTTCCAAGGATATTGCTGCTCTCTAGGGAAATTATACATAAAACTGGGTCACTCATTTGTTTTGAATTGTATTGTGCAGCAAAATTGTTTGGGCCCTGATCAGCAGCAACATTTACTAGCAATAGAAACCTTCCAGCAAAAGCACCCTAGAAATTACATGAGGAGAAACATTTCTGGTACATGAGATAACAGTGTCTAAATAACTAAGTCTAAGACTATCTTGGGTGTTAAAGACCTGGTAGCTACAAACCTACCACACCTTCATTTTGTTATGAAATGCAGATGTATGAAACTGTCATAGGAAACCCATTTGCATATACTAAATGTGAAAAATTAAAAAGTGTGACACAGACAATAAAAAATAAGACTCATAAACAAACAAACCCAACCAAGCAAAACAACAACAACAACAAAGATTTTCTAAAGGCCATTACTGAATCCCAAAGTAGCTTGAGGAATGGATCTGGATTAGGGCAGCATGTAATGGGGTAAAATCAAAAGACAGACACATAGAAATATGAACCCAGAAAGAATCTGAGGCCCAACAAATTGAGATCTCTTTAGGAGAAACCATAGGATCCTAGAGGTTCAAAATATTTATTATGTATTTATGAACCCAAAATGTTGTATTGCATACATACAGCTTAATAAATAGGTAGACTATTACATATATATAAACAAGGCAACAAGGTTTTCAATATACAGCTGGATTAAGCAGACAAGTAGGTGATGCCACTTTAGGGGAGCAATCTTTAAAGTATAATATTCAGTCTAAGGAAACTATAATAGAAATTTTCTACAGAGAAAGCTGTGATGGATATTTTCAGCATGCATTATCAAAATTTCAGACTTATCTCTCCTTCAACCATCACTGAGGCTAGGTTTCTTGACATAGATCTGCCAATGTGAACAAGCTTTTAATCACTCACTCATGTGTTCTACACTTCAGAGATTCAAAATGACAATATTGAGAATTAAGAATTATACACTTTAGAGTTACTTCCATGGCATTGATTGATTTTTTAAGTAATATTTTAAATGCCACAATGTCTGAGAATTACATATGATAATGTATAATGCCTGATTAAAATTATTTATAATATGATATCAACATATACTACCTAGACAGACAGCTATATTTTCAAAAGGGGCCACTACAAGCATAGGATGTGAATACAGAAATGTGCCAATTGACATTTTCAAGTCAGTGACATAAAAGCTGGCCTTTGCCATGAAAAACTGTTCAAAACAGTAAAAACATGGCTTAACTGTGTGTTAGAATATAATTCAGAGAATAGACTACAGTTCATACATTTCTCTTAATTGTTCCCTTTTCATATATTGAAAACTGGTAATAGAAGTTCATGGAATTTCATTAAATAATTAAAAACTTTACCCCTTCATTAATTAGCTATATTTGACTGGAAACCAATTAAAATGGAATAAGATAATGATTATTGCAAACATAATCTTAAACATGCCTCTTTGGAAGAAAAATTCAAATAAGGACCAAGAAAGTAAAACCTTTAGCATGGTACTTTGTTCTGTATGTTCATTATCAGCTACCACTGACATCAGTTCAAAATTTCACGAACTTTCTCTCTTAGTCTGCTTTTTTCTTGTATCTTAAAATTATTTTTTCTCTATAAGTGCTGATGAACATATTTTAGCTATTTCTAACTGATATTCCTCAGAAGTATTCTGGATATTTCTACTTTCTACTCTATGCTTGTGTGACCTGGTATAGTACTGGACTGTGTAGAAAAGCACTTGTTACTAAACTTGCTACTTCCCATTGTGGTGTGAACACTCCAGAATATGTGTGACAGTATAGAATGTGTGTTACAACTATTGACAAATAGAGAAGCAAAATCATTCAATTATTCATGTCATTTAAAACACATGGAAAACCTTATTCTTTCTTTTACTTTTTCTTTTTTTTTTTTCACTTAAAATGAATAAAACTGCTTAGTGAATGGTGACAGAAGGAAGTGGCTAGGGAAGAAGCATAAGAAGTGTTTGTCTTCAAAACAAAATGAAGTGAAGAGTACGGACAATCACTAGCCTAACTCAAGCATTAAAACTGTGTTTTATTCAATTGCCTAGATAATCAAAAAAATCAAAGTGCTTGGAATTTAGCCTAAAATTTCCAAGCAGTTTACTTAATCTTTAAGTGTTTTCAGCTGTGCAAAGGTAGGGTTCCCATTGTGGAGTGTTTGTCTTTATAGTGAAAGCAAGAGATTTTGCTAGACTCACCACTAAAATGACTAAATGCTGGGGCAGTTTTCAATTAAGTGAAAAGAAAAAAATAAACGAAAAAGAAAGAATAAGGTTTTCCATGTGTTTTAAATCATATGAATAATTGAATAATTTTACTTCTCCATTTGTCAATATTTGCAACACACATTCTATACTGCCACATATATTATGGAGTGTTCACACTATGATGTGGGACCATGCAAGGCATTCTGTAGCCTGGTTGAGCAAGGCTTACTCTGGAGACCTAGTAGAACATTCTACGAGGGACGGAACCCGTGAGCCATGCTCCCAGACTGCTGACTCCTCAACTCCATAAACCTGTGGCCATCAGTCATGTATGGCCATGCCCCAGGCCCCTAGTTCTCTGGCTGGACTCCACCCCTACCGTCACCTGGCTACAGTCAGTCAGGTAACCCAGTTCACTATAAAAGGGGGTCTCTCTCTCTCTCTCTCTCTCTCTCTCTCTCTCTCTCTCTTGTCCCTCTCTTGTCCCTCTCTTGTCTCTCTCTCGTCTTTCCCCTTGTCTCCCTGTTTCACTTCTTTCCACGTGGTAATGTCCAGCTCTCATCCTGCTATCTTCTTTCTCTCTTTACTTCTCTAACTCCTTTTCTCTTCCTACTTTTCTATAATAAAGCATTGAAACTATGAACTGTCTCTTCTTATCAAAACCAGTCATGTAAGAACATGGAGCAGGCCTCAGCGTTTCCAGCCCCTAGGGAAGGACTCAGCCTCTTCTCAGCCAAGCTTCCTCCACAGGTACCTGGGGCCATGCATATGGCCCCACCTTGTGGTCAAAGACCTCCCCTCTAGCCAGGCAGCCTCTTGCTCCACAGGTATTCGGGCTCTCATTGTCCCCATCTCCTCCACACTGTGTGTGGGCCTAGCCAGTGTTCCCCCAGGCGGCTTTGTCTGCCAGTCTTCTCCTATGCAGGACCTGCTGCTGCCCCTGCTTCTTCTTTTTCCCCACAATTATAGTGTGAACACTCCAGAATATGTGTGGCAGTATAGAATGTGTATTACAAAGATTGACAAATGGAGAAGCAAAATTATTCAATTATTCATGTCATTGAAAACACATGGAAAACCTTATTCTTTCTTTTCCTTTTTCTTTTTCACTTAATTGAGAACTGCCCCAGCATTTAGCCATTTTAGTGGTGAGTCTAGCAAAATCTTTTGCTTTCACTATAAAGACAAACACTCTACAATGTGAACCTTACCTTTGCACAGCTGAAAACACTTAAAGATTAAGTAAACTGCTTGGAAATTTTAGACTAAATTCCCAGCACTTTGATTTTGATTATCTAGGCAGTTGAAGCAAACACAGTTTTAATGCTTGAGTTAGGCTAGTGATTGTGCTCTTCATTTTGTTTTGAAGACAAACACTTCTTATGCTTCTTCCCTAGCCACTTCCTTCTGTCACCATTCACTAAGCAGTTTTATTCATTTATACAATTCAGAAGCTCTAATTGCTTAGTAGTAAGTTTGGATATACAGGCAATAATGAAAGTTTAACGGCCACTTTATAGAAAGTTATTCTAGAAGCTTTTGTTAATTTGTCTCTTGCAATAGAAAACAAGTGAGAACACAAAGATGCTTAAATGTTTTTCAAATCACAATGAATTTTAAGTACAGAATCAATTTGTATCTTTACTCTCTAATTTAATATTCAAGAGGACAGTATTGGTCATGAGAAATGGTTATATGGTTTATCTATGTTTTCAAAAACCTTGTATAATATAATTTGGTCACAAGGTAAGTTTTAGAAATCCCTTACAAATGTAAACATTTTAAATTAGGAACACTGAAATTACTTTCTTACTTTACATAGTAAACTACAATTGCTTCAATTTTGAACTTACTTATTTTAAAATTTATTGACAGACATCTTCATTTAAGACTGCTCTCATTTTCATCCTACTCTAATGATTGATTTTACTTTCTACTGTTTTATATAGCTACTTGTTTTATGTATGACAGGAATATGTCATTATCTCCTTAATTAGCATCCTGATATAGATAGCATGCATTATAGCTTAGAATATTACCGTATGTAGAAAGCCATAGGCTGACTGCCATGGGCTGAACAAAACTGTCTAGCATTGTATAACACCATTCAATTATCTTCATTTCCACATTAATTTGCTTGAGCCTAATTTATTCTAAAATTATTCCTTTCTTGAATACTACCTTAATTATTTTCTATACAAATATATCAGTTGGAGCATTAAACAATAACTTTTATGCATTTTTATCAATGGTGGTTTTCTTAGTGATCTCAGTCCATTGCAAAAAGATGTTTTATTAAGGGGGATGTGATGGGAAGTTTCAGCTGTAAACTTGGACACATTTAGCATGAATTAAAACCTAAGCACCTGTAAGGGATTTTTTTTTTTTTTTGTTAAGTGATTTGACGTGAGAAGACCCAACTTTAATCCGGAACTTTTGAGGTGGGAAGATCAACTTTTAATCAGAGAAAAATCATCTTGTGTCAGGCTGTCAAAAAGATATGGAAGAAGAACACGTTTGTACTTTGTGTCCTTGCCCTTCCTTTTGATTCACTGGTATTAGAGCCTTCCTCAGCATGATTCTGATGTATAATGAAGACAAGTTGATACATCTAGCCTTTTGAATTCAACAGCTACTGGATTCTTGGACCTTTGACTGGGAGACAGCCATTGTTGGACTATCTAGAACACAGCCGGTGAGCTACTCTAAAATATCCCCTTCATAAAAAGGAAAGATTCATTCTATTATTGCCTTTTCTCTAGAGAAATGCACAAGGGCAAAGCTATGCTTATCTGAGTATAATGATAAATTTTTAGATGTAATTGGAAATTATTTTGGTTTAGTAAAATTGTGTTTTTAAGTTCTCCTTCAAGATCCTTGACTTCACTAGTTCTGATAAAACACAACTTCTATAACTAGAATTCAGGGAACAGAAGGGGATGAAAAGATCTTAAGGTTAAGAGGAATAGGATATATACTGTTAGAAATGTCAGAGAAGCCATACTTATGAAGTTCAACAATGTGGCTAAAAAAAAAAAAGAATCTGAAGGACAAAACCAATATATATGCTAACATGGAATTGAGGATTCTTGTGGGACAACATATCTTCTTATGTGGAGTTACTTTTCAAATATGTCTAGTAGTTGCTTGTTATGTTGAAGTGCTCTCAGAATTGGCAATAGATCTTAAATCTAATAGTTGCAAATGTGTACATAGTGGAACAAACTACTAACCAAAGGTGCAGAAAACAAAAGAGCTTCTAAAATACCCATGCAAATGTAACTCCCTCCTAGAGATGCTGCCATCTTCTGCTGTAATATATGTCCTAAATATTTCCTTTCTCTGTAGAGTACTTGGTACCTTAACGTGGTTTTGTAGTATGCTTACCCCCAAGTATGTAACAAAAATGAGATTCAGCCTATCTTATTTTATTTGGCTTTTATAATTACTGCTAGGTAATCTCTAAACTTTTTTTCTAACTGCTGTCCTGGCTCCCTCCCCAAAGGTATATCACAGAGGTATATCCCTTTTTCTCTTGGCCAAACACTTATGGCCCATCTTCCCTCATGGCAGCTTCCTCTTCTCCTCTAATTCTTCCTCCTTCCTGTTCCCCTTCTTTTTTATTAGATATTTTATTTATTTGTATGTAAAATGACATCCCTTTTCAAGGTTTTCCCTCTGGAAAACCCCTATCCCATCATCTTTCCCTATTCCACACACAAACTCCCACCTCACTAGCCTAGCATTCCCCTACACTGGGACATCAAGCTTTCAGAGGACCAAGAATCTTGCCTTCCACTGATGTTCAACAAGGCCATCCTTTGCTGCATATACAGCTGAAGCTACGGGTCTTTCATTGTGTAGTCTTTGGTTGGTTGTTTAGTCCCTGAGAGCTTTTTGGAGGTTTGGGTGGTTAATATTGTTATTTTTCCTATGGAGTGTAAACACCTTCAACTCCTTCAGTTTTTCTCTAACTCTTCCATTGGTGACTACATGCTAAGTCAATGGTTGGATGCAAGCATTCTCCTCTGTATTTGTCAGGCTCTGGCAGAGCCTCTCAAGAGATAGCTATATGAATGTGGGAATGATCCCCAGGTGGGGCAGTCTCTGAATGGTCTTTTCTTCTCTCTCTGCTCCACAATTTGTCTTGGTAGTTCCTCCCTTGAGTATTTTGTCCCCCCTTCTAAGAAGTACTAAAGAATCATCTTTTTGGTTTTCCTTCTTCTTGAGCTTCACGTGGTCTATGAATTGGATATTGGGTGTTCTGAGGTTTTGGGCTAATATCTACTCACCACGGAGTGTGTTCTTTTGTGACTGGGTTACCTCATTCAGGATGATATTTTCTAATTCCATCCATTTACCTAAGAATTTCATGAGGTCATTGTTTTAAACATCTGAGTAGTTATCCATTGTGTAAATGTACAACATTTTCTGTATTCATTCCTCTGTTGAAGGACAAATCACTTCTTTTCAGCTTCTGGTTATTATAAATAAGACTGCTAGGAACATAGTGGAATATATGTCCCTATTATATGTTGGAATATCCACCTCCATCCATTGCCATCTCTCTCCCAAAAAAAAACAGAAAAATAAAATAGTAAGTTAATAAATAAATACCAAAAACAAGAAAGCAAAACAAAACCATCCGGCCATAGACGTTATTGTATCACGATGTGTCTCAGGGTTTACCGTTTTGCTCAAAAAGCCAAAGTGGCCAATAATTCCTGTGGGACCTTAATGAGACATGTGGCCACGCCCCAGGTTCTAGCCTGACTCCGCCTAGGCAGTCACCTGCCTGCAGCCACACTGTCCCTGCCTCCTGGTTACTTCTAATATTTGGGCATTCAGGGGATACTGTATATCCAACCCCTTTCCATGCTGTTTTAAGTTACTTACATCATAAATCATTTACTATATGATAAGTAATGATAATATTATGAAATGATATTGGAATTTTGTTAAATTTAGAGATTTTTTTTTTGTTTTTTGTTTTTTTGTTTTTGTTTTTCGAGACAGGGTTTCTCTGTGTAGCCCTGGCTGTCCTGGAACTCACGTTGTAGACCAGGCTGGCCTCGAACTCAGAAATCTAGAGATATTATTTTATATCGTATTACTTGTATATTACATATGTGTTTCAAAAATTTTTGTTGAACCTTAAATGAAAACTAAGTACTCATGATCGAAAAAGTCCTTTAATCAATATTGGAGACAATTTTGTCTCTAAATGTTGAATTATAGATATTTATTAATTAGTTACACTGATCTGAGTAATCTTTACACTAGAAGTGACATAGTTATTGAGATTCTATATTGAGTGCTTGATTCTACAATCTCATGTAACAAAGGTGGCACACGTAGTTTTGTCAATATATTATAGAGAAATGATGGGTAGCTAGATAGATAACACACACATAACTTCATTTAACTGTTGAAGAGAGAAGACATTAAAAACAGTAATAAAACAAGGTTGGAGGAAACTGTGTGATATGTGATTTGAGATGATTAGTAGTCAAAAAACAAGTAAATAAATGTCGTTTATTTAGATATAGATTTGGCAAGAACTAGGAGCCACATTGTAGGCAGCAGCTACCATTGAGGATAGACTTCAGAAAATCAGAATAGCATGAAAAGGTGCTAAACAGAAACAAGTACGACTTTGCATCTTTATCTGTTTTATAACTTTAACAGGAAATAGGTAAATACAGAATCCATTTTAGTTTCAAGTATTTAAAGTAAAGTTTGGGTAACTTTATGTTGATATTGATAACCTGATCAAAAAATACAATTTTTTTCTCAAATGTAGATACATTAATTAAATCTAAGTTTAAAGTGGTTAAAATGTGCTCCTTATTTTCCATTCCAAATAAAATCAAGTCATACTGCCTTTTATAAATTAAATAAAACACCTATAATGTAAAAACATTCAATTCCAAACAAAACATTTAAAATCAACAGAAGACTTATTTACCAACTGCATTTAAAATAAGTTTTATTTAGAGCAATTTTCACAAAATCTCCTTTTTGTAAAAGTTGTATTTCATTGAGTGCTCTAAAAACATTTTGTTGGTTATTTTAGGAAGTCAAAATCACAATTTCCATAATTTTAATTATTTTCTTTTTGCATAAAGAAGCAAATATAATGCTTATATAGTGTTAAACAAAACAAGTTTCTCATTAATATTTTGCATTACCAGTTACAAAAATAGTCTGGAAGAAAATAGCCAAATATAACCACTCAGTTGAAAGCTTGGAGAATTACAAACATTATCCAATATGTCCTACTTATGAGGACAAACTTATTGGAAATGACCTTGCAGTAGATGATCTGTACAAACTTGAAATCTTGCTTCCACTGCGGATCCAATAGTTGTGGTTTTATTTATATTTTGCCAAACCTTAGCAATTGGACACAAGAGTATTTTCTGCAGTAGTGAAAAATCAATATGATTACCTCTTTGCCACGGGGCTACATCTAACTACAATATCCTGGACAGTACAAATAAGCATCACTCAGAAATAATACTGCATTGCAGGTGGGAGCTGATTGAGAACAAACCACAACACCATTTCCAATTTCTCAAAGTTTCCGGTTATATTTAGTTAACACAGAGCACATAGAAATGTACTATATGGTTGTCCTTGAGGTGTTGGAATACAAACCAGCTTGTTGATGCTGCAATTTCAGATCACATTGAGTATATTGAAGAAAAAAGGCAAACATTTAGTTTTCAGACCTTGAGTGTATATCACCGGAGGAGTTATGACTCACCATAGTTTAAACAAAAAGCTATATGATGTTATCTTTTATCATATTTTCAAAAAAATCATCCCCTTTCATACCAACTAAGTAATGCAGGGCATTTTAGATAATATTGAAATATGAGAACTAGTCTTCAGCAGATAGAAATGGTGATCTTTTCTCAATTGCTAAATTTTGGATTTCAGAGGATTGGAGAAATACTTAAAGCAGAATATTTCAAATAAAAACCTTTTTGAGATTATAATGGATGAATTCAGAGAATTGTAAAACTAAAATTACTCTAAGAAATATTTTTCACATATTATCTGCTTTCATATTTAAATATAAACTATGTCTCAATGTATATTTTGTAGTAAACTTTATTTTGAAAAACTTACTTCAGGATTTATAATGTTTTTAAATAGTGGCATGAAAACAGAATTCATTTATCTTCATCCTTGTCTTACACTTACTCTATTTTCCCAGGGAAGTAGAATCATTATTTAAAATAAAATTATAGAAATGAAGAGGATATAAATTACAGACGGAAGGCATCTATTCTCTTCATGATTAGGGCTCCCATATATTGACCCTATTGCTTTATAGCTATGTTATAAATGGACTGACTTAGAGACATTAGCTTCCAGCTTCACCAGTGACTTTTCTTCAGTAATTTGGACTGTGATTCAGGCTGCTCTGTGTATAAAACTACTTAGAAATTATGTGACAGATTTAGGCCAGAATTCCATCCAAATGAAAAAACTTTAAATCTGAAGACTTCTGTTCTAACTAAATCTATGACTCAGAGCAGGTGGCTATGAATAATTACAAAAACCCATCTAAAGCTCCGAAAAATGTTTATCAAACTAAGAAATTAACCTGAAGAAATAATAAAACACTTCAGCGGTGAAATCATGAAGGTTTTCTGCCACAAAATTGGTGCTGTCATTTAATGTCATCTATTAATACAGATATATAGCAAAATCCACAGAAAATTTTTAGTATTGTGTGAGTGAGAGTTGGAATTAGGCATTTTAGGAAGACTTAAAAATAGTAAATATTTGTAGTGTATGTATTTCAACATTATGTTGCACAAGTCTTATAAGTCCATTCAAACTTTAATAATGAATTGTGCTTTATAGACATGGTTGATAGCATTATAGTAAGTATCATAATATTGACAATCCATAGAACAACATTGACACATCATAGTACTTACTTAAGAGTACATACTTTATGACAGATTCAAACTTGGTAATATGATTCATTGCAGATAAAATGTATGTGTATTCAGTATATATAATATATATGTATATGTATTAGTATAGAAGATAAGTAAATATCAGCACGTAGAATGTGTATATATTAATATATAAAATATATACATATACATATATGTATATAATCATTAGTCCTCAAAGTAATTGTATTAGCAGTAAATTCCTCTTTCCCTATTGGTTCTATTTTCTCACTATCAACCATATCAACTATTAATCATTTTGCTCTCTACATTGTTTTATAAATTCTAAAATATTACATATCAAGAATTCTATAATAAGTGAATTTTCTAATTGATTTATATTATTTATTGATATGCCTACATTTCCTTCATAATGTCTTGTGGTTAGAAGAGCAATTTATTTTAATGTCAAATAATATTCATTGTGTGTGTGTGTGTGTGTGTGTGTGTGCGCGCGCGTGTGTGTACCAAGGACTCTTATTTGCTAAAATATGTTATAGTTATTTCTAATTTTAGATAATTATTAAAAATGTACTACGAATATTCAAGTACCATGTTTTGTGCTGAATTAAACCATTAGTCATTCGGATAAGTACCAAAGAGCTGCATGTCTAAATAGATTTCTAGATATATGTAATTCTGTAAGGTACTGCAAAAGTAGAAATATGACTATATTTTTCATTCCTAACAATGTGTATTTTTTTCTAAAGTTTCACATAAGTCAGTCTCCTTGGAATTTATTAGTAATTTATTTGTGCTTTTATCTCATTTATAATCATGTGGTTCCCCAATAATATATGATATGTATATTTTATGCATCTATTTTTTCTACATATTTTCTTAGATAAATACATATTCAGAACTTTAATAAATTTTCATGTGGTATTTTTTTACTCAACTTTTCAAGTTCTTTTTGTAATGATTTATTTTCATTATTAACTTGAATAGATTAAAACAGACCAAGAGCATTAGTGAATCAGTTGTTTATGTATTTGTGAAATCAAAGGCCAGGAGTCCTGGGTAGAATGAATGAAATGGCAAAAACTAAAAAAAAAAAAAAAAAAAATCACTTAGGATGGGATTCTCCTTTCTCTGCATTTGTATTTCCTTAGCTCTGAGTAAGATGCATGCTTTTCTACAGTCTTAATGCCAGACTTCTGGCTACCATGGACTTTCCAATGTAAGAAGTGTTTTGTGGAAATAAGAGTAAATAGAAATACTTCCCCCTTAAGTAGTTTCTTTTCACCCATTTGTTTTAAGCACTAAGAAAACAATGCAGTATTTGATACTGGGTATTTGGTAATTATTGCTAAAATCCTGGCTCTGTTGTTCTTAGGACACCTAAACTTGTGTTCCATGATTTTGAATACTTTGAAACAAAAATTATAGAATTGCAATGAAGTATGCAGAACTTTCATGAGCTGAATACTAGCATTAAAAAGAGCAAGCTCTCAATAGAAACATGGGCAGGAAAATTTGTTCATGAGTTTCCACAAAAGAATTAAGAGTCTCTTTGTGAACTGACATAAAAGTCTCTCATGTTATATTCTTGGAAATTCTCTACCCATTTTTTTCTAATACTAAGTATATTTGAGTGAATTGAACTATACAAAACATGTTACAATGAATTCTTTCAGCAGAGTAAACTTAAATTAGGTAAGATTCATGCTATGGCATAATTATGTCTCACTTAATTTCTAACTAGAATCATTACAGAAAGCAGAATTGTCAGGGTGTTGCCAAGAGGTCCCCAATCTGCTTGGAGGAGAAGGGGAGGGGCAAGGAGGGAAGGACTGTGGGAGGGGGTGACTGGTAGCAGCCAATGAACAGGATGCAAAGTGACTAAGTAAAAAAAAATAAAATTCAATTTAAAAATAATATTAGATTCCTTTTATGAAGTTCCTGAACAAGATATATATGAAGGTACAAAGATGAGGTCCATGTTTCAATGATGATTTGGGGATATTTGAGATGCTAATAGTGTGGTACATTTGCTGAGGAAACTACAAGTTTCCTCAAGTGCAAAGCAACAATCACTGTATGCAAGAAAGGGGGAACATGTGGCTAAAAAAGCTTTATGGAATCTACATGATTCCATCAAATCCTGGGTGATAGATTTGAAGCTTGAGGATTTGGTGTTTGGAGTCTGAGTTTAGGTCTCCCAGTTCTTTGGTCTTCTGTTACTACCTTCCTTTTTGTCCCTTTCAGAATAGGAGTGCTTGTTCTGTTTCACTTCATGTTGGAAAAAGGTAGTTTTTATAACAGATCAGGGAAGGTTGTGAATGTGAACTTTCATGTGAAGTTGAAATTATTAAGACAATGTTTTTTTTTTTAAAACTAGACTGAATGCATGTTAAATTATCTTGAGTTCATAAGGAGCAAGTGTGAAATGTTATAAACTCTCCTGAACAGGATCAAGTATTCAAATGCTTGATCCTCAGGAGAGATGTTGTTTTGGAAGATAGTAGATCTTTTGGGCAGTAGCAAGTAGGCACTGAGTCATAGGCTTTCTGCGTTATATGTTGGTCATGCTTCCAGGCTTCTTTCTGTTTCTTCTTCTTTATAAATATGAGCAAGTTTCTGTGACATACTCCTGCCCTCCCAAAATTCCTGACAATATGCATTCTCTATCATGGCTGTGCCATGTCAAACCATGAGGCAAAATAAACCTCTCTTCCTTGAAGGTGCTTTTTGACAGGTATTTAGTTAAAGAGACAAAACCAAAAAACAAAAAAACAAAAAAAAACATAGAGTGTATTTGCTAATACAAGAAAAGTACTCAGGCATGTCTTAAGTACCCCAAGTCCTTTGACTACATTGCTCAATATGATATTTTAGGTCCACATCATTACTTTAAATTATTATTTTATTTTAAAATTTAATTTTTAATTTATTGTTTATGAGTGGTGGTAACGTGATGAAGAATGATGAATGACTTGCAGATTCAGTTTTCTTCTTCTACTGTATTAGACTTGGAAATCAAATTCAGATCACCAGTCTTCTTGACAAGTGCCTCAACCAATGGGCAATCTCTTTCATACCATCATAAATATAGTAGATACTTTATAGCTGAGTTTGTACTGTTAAAACCAAAGTTATTTTGAATTAAATCTGTATATTATGTCAAGATTGTATAGCTTTCACCTTGTAGGTGAGTTTATAGCAATTTCTAAATAAAAGTTGAATTTTAGAAAATTAAAGAGTAGAAAAGTACATTTTATAGTCCTACACCTCACTTGCTGTTAAGGTGAAGTTGCTTTCATGTTAAATAAATATTCTCATTCTTATGGAGTGTTTTTGGTTTTGTGTCATGGATCAAGTGAATGTATTTATATATGTTGTTTATAAATTATTCTATTGATTCATTTCCTTAAGACATACAATATGACCATGTCTTCGGCATATGTTCAAAGGATTGAATCTCCTACCACGCAGATATTTGCTCAGACAAGTTCATTGTCAATCTGTTAATAATAACTAGGAAATGAAAACAACCTAAGTGTCCTGTCAGTGATGAAATAGGATTGAAGACCCAGAAATAAATCCACACGTCTATGGTCACCTGATCTTTGACAAGGAAGTCAAAACCATACAGTGGCAAAAAAGACAGTTTATTCAACAAATGGTGCTTGTTTAACTGAAGGTCTGTATGTAGAAGAATGCAAATTGATCCAATCTTCTCTCCCTGTACAAAGCTGAAGTTCAAGAAGATCAAGGACCGTCACATAAAACCAGATACACTGAAACTAATAGAAGAGAAAGTAAGGAAGAACCTTATACACATGAGCACAGGGGAAATTTTCCTGAACAGAACACCAATGATTTATGCTCTAAGATCAACAAAATGCAAATGGCATCTCATAAAATTGCAAAGCTTCTGTAAGGCAAAGGACATGATCAATAGGACAAAACAGCAACCAACAGATTGGGAAAAGATCTTTACCAATTCTACATCCTATAGAGGACTAATATCCAAAATATATAATGAACTCAAGAAGGTAGACTTCAGAGAACCAAATAATCCGATTAAAAATGGAGTACAGGCCGGGCGGTGGTGGCGCACGCCTTTAATCCCAGCACTTGGGAGGCAGAGGCAGGAGGATTTCTGAGTTCGAGGCCAGCCTGGTCTACAAAGTGAGTTCCAGGACAGCCAGGGCTACACAGAGAAACCCTGTCTCGAAAAACCAAAAAAAAAAAAAAAAAAAAAAAAAAAAAATGGAGTACAGAACTAAAGAAATAATTTTCAACTGAGGAATCTCAAATGGCTGAGAAACACCTAAAGAAATGTCTAAAATCCTTAATAATCAGGAAATACAAATCAAAATGACACTGAGATTCCACCTCACACCAGTCAGAATAGCTAAGATTAAAAAACATAGGTGACAGAAGATACTGCAAGGATGTGGAAAAAGATGAATGCTCCTCCATTGTTGGATTACAAGCTCATACAACCACTTTGGAAATCAGTCTGGCAGTTCCTCAGAAAATTGGACATAATACTACCTGAGTACCCGGCTATACCACTCCTGGGCATATACCCACAAGATGCTCCAACATATAACAAGGATAGAAATAACGCAGATGTCCCTCAATAGTGGAATGGGTACAGAAAATGTAGTTCATATACACAATGGAGTACTATTCAGTTATTAAAAACAAAGACTATTTAAAATTCACAGGAAAATGGATGAAACTAGACAATATCATCCTGAGAAAAGTAATCCAGTCACAAAGAAAACCACACAAGATATGTGGTCACTGATAATTGCATATTAGTCAAAAAGCTTGAAACACCCACAATACAGCTCAGATCACTTATGTAGCTCAGAAACAAGATGAAAGTGTTGATGCTTCCCTCCTATTTAGAAGGGGAAACAAAATAATCATGGTAGGTAGAGGGACGAAGGGACTTGGGAAAGAGAATGGAAGGGGAGGGGGAAAAGTATGGCAGGATCAGATGTGGGAAGAGACAGGGGAGAAATACAGAGGGTCAAGAAATTGAACAGAGATATGTTGCAATAGGAGATGGGGAACTTGCAATAGCCACTAGAAAGTCCCAGGTGCCAAGAAAACAAGAAGCTCTCAGTACCCAGTGGGGATGACATTAGCTGAAATACCCAACAAAGGGGAGAGAGAACCTGTAGACACCATATCCAGAGGTTAGGCATGGTCCCTGGTTGAAGTATGGGGACACCCACACATCTCAAAATATTAACCCAAAATCACTCCTGTCTAAAGGAAATGCAAGGACGGAGAGTGAATCAGAGACTGAAGGAGAGGCCATCCAGAGATTGCACCACCTAGGGATCCATCCCAACTGCAGACAAAAAACCAAGACACTATTGGTGAAGTCAAGAAGCACTTGCTGACAGGAACCTGGTGTAGCTGTCCACGGAGATGCTCTACCAGAGCCTGAGCAGTACAGATGCAGATGCTCACAGTGTTCCCTAGATCTGAGCAAGTAGACCCCAATGGAGGAGTTAGAGGAAGGACTGAAGAAGCTGAAAAGGTTTGCAACTCCATAGAAAGAACAACAATATCAACAAACCCGACATCCAAAGTCCCAGGAACTGAACCACCATGCAAAGAATACGCATGGATGGACCCATGACTCCAGCTACATATGTAGAAGAGGATGACATTATCTGGTATCAGTGGGAAGGGAGGCCCTGGGTACTGTGGAGTCTCAATATCCCAGCATATGGGAATACTAGGATGGTAAGTGAATGGGTGGTTGGTGGAGCATCCTCATAGAAGCAGGAGGAAGGGGAATTGGATAGGGGTTTTGTTGAAGGGAAACTGAGAAGCAGGATAACATTTGAAATGTAAATAAATAAAACAAATAATAAAAAAAGAAAATATTAGTACATATATACAATGGAAAATGTTAAAGTTATATAAAATATTAAATGTAATTTGCTGGTAATTTAATGGGAGTAGAAAACATTATACTGAGTGAGGCAATCTAGACCCAAAAAGACAGCCTACAAGTTCATTCTCAACTTTGAATCCTAGTACAAATTTCCAGATACGAGTATATGACCCAGAGAATCCAAAGAAACCAGGAAAGTAAGCATTCACTATGGGGATTGGATTACAGAGTGGCAAATAGAACAAGATGTTAGTGATAATAAGGAGAAAAATGGAAAAATTGGGAGTGTTTAACTGGAAGTGGTGTCAATTCAGAAGTAGAGAAAGTAAGGAGAGTTTGAAAAAGTCATAAGGAAGAATATTCTTTTGTTTTCCCTAAATTATTCCTAAAATGATATTACCACTACCATAAACCATAAACTAACATGAAAAATAGCAACAAGTTATGAGCAGCTTCCTTTAGAGTTGTTTGTCAGGAAAGTATAAAAGACTTCCAAAACAACAGAGGTTATTGCCCCTGCACTTAGTTGCCTCCCAAAACTTGGTAGTCAATTCTGTTGCTCAAGACAACAAACATTTTGGGCACAGGATTCAGAGTATTTGAGGTGGATCTGATTTAAAAGTTTACTCCATAAGAACAAGCTTTCGCGGTACAGAAGGTGCTATACAAGCTACCAAGAGAAGTTATCAAATTAATAGTGATGTCTTTGTATGATATCTCTAAGGTGACAATCGTGGCATTCATAATTTCATTGTAATTAACTGCAGTCTAATTATACTTAAGTCTCACTCACCTAGAAGAAAATCATACTTGATACTGGCAACATAGCCAAAAATCTGTGGGGAGTGAAGTCATACATTTTAGAAGAAAACCTACTACTGAGGTTTACCAAGTCTCTTTACCAAGTCATTGTGACTCCTAACTATATTCTAAATACTTATCTTATTCTCTCAGATAAGTGTGGCTCTCATCTCCATCACCGAACCTTCCCTTAGCAGCTAAGAAAAATCAATGTAGAAAAACAAAACTAGTCAGAATGTAGTGACCAACAGGAGCCTGTGGTGCCCTGACTGATGGGTACATCTACATCCCAAGCTCCACACCTAAGTCTCAAGTTCAGTTTATAATTCTATGGTACAAAAGCATGCAATACCACTTATTTCATCCCATTTGCACTGCTTACTCATGTTGAAAAAGTAGATAAAAATGATGTTTATCAACATTTGTTACCCTTTTAATGCAGTTTATTCTCAGTTCCCATACAGGATTAGTGAGATGAATCATTTCTAGTATTTCTATTTCTTATACATAGTGATGAATACATGTTTATATTTAAATTCTAGTATTTATCCACATTGCTAATCCTTTAATTAATGCCAAGTTTCAAAACAGAGTCAATTCTTGTTTATGATGTATGTGGGATTCTAATATATTATTCAATAGAAGTTTGAAAATACTCAAATTCCCATCAATTTTTTGGTTTGAGGAGAACAACTCACTATAGTTCTATTTAAGGGACACAAATCACAGTTACATTTGACTTCTTTCTACTTCTGTTATCTAAGGTGTAGCCTCTGAGAAAACATGAATAATAATAACAACAAAAAGAATATTTTTAGTTTTAGCCAACTAGGTGTTAGAGTTGATTCAGAATTAAAGGACCCTCTCCTTGGAATATATTATCCTTTCTAGTCTGTGCGTGTGTATATGCTTGTTCTGTTTTGTAAGCTTTTAAATCCTATCTATATAGCATATATTTATATGCTTGTAGGTACATCAATGCTTAATTTATTCTATCATTAAATCTATAAGAATAAAAATATGTTTTATGATATTAGGTTATTATGTTTTGTTGAATTGTAAATATTACAGAAAACAATATTTAATAAGCATCCAAGTGAAACATTATTTTAATACTTTTCTAGCCAAAATAAAATTTGATTCTCACTACTATCATTTAGCTTTATGAATTAATTTCTAATGCCTTAAAAACTTACTTCCAAATATGAGACACATTCTTAAAACTATTCATAATGTTTTACAAAGATATTGTTTCTGAATAAATATCAAATAATCATCCTAGTTCTCCCTAGTCCTTCCTAATTTTAGACATGTGGAGCAATGAGCAAGACTCTCTCATGACGAGCATATTTTACTCTTCATTTTTCAATACTCTGTCAAATATGTCTATAAACCTTCCCAAACAAAGGAAGCCATACCTGTGAACCCCTAAGAGTACCAGCCTATAGCTATGCAAGCTAAACAAAATTTATGCTACCCTGTTCTCTCTCTTAGCACAAATTCTACTCAAAACAAAGCACAAAGGAAGTTTTATCTCATTGTCATCCCGACTCAATACACTGAACTAATCAACTATATACAAATAAGTTTAAGTAGCCTAGTTTGCCTTTGAAAGTATAATGTATTACAGATGATTATAAAAGTCAAAATAATTCCTATTTATGCTTCTCACACAATACTATGAATGGGTGTATGTTTTAAGCATTTGTTTGAACTCTTCTGGTTTACAGATGGTACTTTTGTATTACAATATGTGAATAAACCTTAACTGATCTTATCATTGACAGCTTCTATCAATCTCTGTGTCACTTAGATATGAAGAAAATATGAATGCATCCTTCACAAATATCAATGTTAGTAAAATATAATATTACTCTAATTTCAAAACAAATAACAAAACTGTTGCATTATAAACATATTTAACAAGGAACAGTTACTAGACGTCTGTGCAAATGCGCCTATGGGTGTAGAGGGGAAAATAACCAGCCCCTGTTCAGAAGGAGGGTATGTACACCCCTGCATTTGTGAGAAATGTCTTCAATATCTGTGGAAGGTATAATGGAACCCAAAGGAAGAGCATATGTAAAAACAAAGTTAACAAAGACATAGATGTGTTGGTTTGCCTAGCATGCTTGGGGAATTCAAGGAGTTGAATGTATCAAAAGCATTGTTTGTGAGAACTGAGTACAGAAATAAAGTAGAATATGAGTCAAATAATATGCAAAACAGTGTAAGCATTAGACATTTGAGTCTATTTTCTTTATTCATATATTTTACATATTAGATTTTTCTAATAATTGTCTTCATTTTCAGAACATCTTATAGTCATATATGAATTAGTCAATGGAAATACAAAACTAAAGATTTGTTATTTTCCACAACTCTAGGAAATATGAGGAAATGAAGAGCTTCAGATATATCATGGTTCTTATGTCCTCCCCCAAATAAATAAAATCAAAGTACAAAGTAGCATAGAAAACCAAAATGATATTTCTCCTAATCCTTCAATATTCTAGCACCTCATCCAATTACTTTTTTACTTGACTATCAAAGGTAGTATTTATATGATTAAAATGCTGTGCTATCAACCAACCAGAACCCCCAGAGTTCCCAATGACTAAACCACCAACCAAAGAGTACACATGGTTCCGCATATATAGCAGAGGATGGCCTCTTCTGGCACCACTAGGAAGGGAGGCCTTTGGTCCTGTGAAGGCTCCATGATCCAATGTAGGGGAATGTTAGTGTGGTGAGGTGAGAGTGGGAGAATGGAGAAGGACCCTCATAGAAGCAAGGGGAGAGGAGATGCGATAGGGGGTTTTCAGAGGGTTTACTGGCAAGGGGATAACATTTGAAATGTAAATAAATGAAATAACCAATAAAAAAGAAAAAAGGAAAAACCTCAAATGATTGGCACAGGGGAAAATATAATTTAGTTGAAAGGCTTTTAACATGTAAGAATATTTATAATTTGTTTTTCCCTCAAAAATAGGTCTTTTTGAAGAGTAGCAAAGTGAATTAGATATATTTAGATATTAGTGATTAGAGCTAACTTAATAGAGCAAATGATTAGAATACATAGTAGATATAGAGAAAGATATGGAGGTTTAAATTTAATTAGCATATTAACTTTAAGTATAAACTGGATAAATAGCAATGCTAATCATTTTGTTAGGAGTAATTAAGGATTTTGTAATAAAATTCATATAGCCACTATGAGACTATCAATTTTTCAAAGTATCTTAAAAAATGAAACATATACTCTAAAATTAATTATAAACTTCTAGTGTGATGTTAATATATAATACTTTACTTTAATTGTACTGGGTTTAGACAATTGCTTGATACTTCAATGAAATTTCTATCTTACAATGAATAAAACTATTATGATCTCTATAAATTTCTTTAAGAAATTTTAAACATTTGTTATTTTAATAGCATTCTACTACAGATATCAAGTGTGTTCTGTGGAATGATGGCCATTTGAATTTACTGTAAAGAAGACACATTTCAAAACTGCTTTCTTCTTCACATACTGAAGGTTCCAAATGCCAAGTTTCATGAAGTCTCTCTATATTCCTAACTAGTAAGTATATGGTGCAATACTACCAATTAATATAACTGGAGGAGAAAAGAAAGCATACATTGTTGTGTATCTCAATTATTTTTCTCATATAACTACCTCCATACATTAGTCATTTTAGGCAACAAACAATTATTATTTCACATAGTTTCCAAGGGAAAAGAACTCAAGTCCAGATAAACTAAATTCTTTTTCATCTGGTTATCTTTGGATGTATCAGTCAGTAAATCAAAAGGGATTATGGTCAGCCTAATTCTTGCTGTATAGGAAAATATAATTTCAAGCTGCCTCAGATGGCTATTAAAGACTACCATCTATTCCTATACATTTATATTTGCATTTTGTTGGTTGCAAATGGATCTGGCTCTATGATATCAATGGGAGAAGGAGAGGAAGAAGCAGAGGAAAAAAAAACCTATAATGACTTCTGTTTCCCATGGGTCCATCAAGGTGTGAATGCCAAGTAGCAGAACTCATTCTTAACCATTTAAAGGTTGAATCTTGAATGTGTAGTTCTGATGTGAGTTATGCTGAGTTAGATAAAATGTCACTGTTCAAAAAGTCCTCTTGATTTGAGACACTGAATATAACTTCAAGGCCTCTGAGATTCCAGTACTATGACTGACTAGCTATATTTTTTGAAATTAACTTTAATGAACTCTGGAAAGTGTTATTGTTGTGATAAAGCTTTTATTGAAAAGCACGTTATTGAAATAAAGAACAATGAAAAGATAAGTATAGTGAGTCTGAGAATCTCAAACAAGAAGCCTTTGGGGTCAAGGATCATGAAACCATAAATGAACATTTATATATAAAGAGCAATTGAGAACTTTTATCATGTTCAGGTAGGCAGGATTTCTAGAGTTTCATCATATGAAAGTGGCTAGACCTCAAGTCTCCAGACCTTCCACTTTCAAGAGGCTAGGCAAATGTTATTCAAAACTGGATATCTCCCCACATGCTTAGTCTATCTGGAGTACTCAGCTTCCAACCTTATATTTTGTGCTGGTTCTTCAGCAACACGAGTCTAGTTACTTGTATAAATCATATGCGGCATGTTTTTCCACTGTGAATAATGAAAATAGGTAAAATTCAAAAGAAAGGCCAACCAAATTAGTTATACAGCATCAAAAATTTATCTTCATCTCAGTCTCGTCTGCCAGTGAGTAGATATGTTTTCTCTGTCACTTTATACTCTGCTTTATAGCAGCACAGTTGACATTATCACCTTTATATTTAGGGAAACTTACTTTCAGAAGTCTAAAATGCCATCTAGAATACAATTATACTATGATAACATGGTCAGTGTAAAAATGCAGTGAAGAGAGTAGTGTGGAATAACAAAGTATTAATACTGCCACTCTGATAATGCTTCTGCATTGAAATTTACTGTTTAAATATGGAATGAACATGCTGTTCTTATTTTTTCAATAGACAATCTTAGTATAGCCTACTTCTTTTCAATGTTGAAGGCTGAACTCAGGAATTACCAAATGCTAGCCAGTACTCTGTTACCAGAGAGTATGCTGAGTTCAAATGATGGAAATTTTATAAGGTAAGACTATAGCTTTTACTACATGCTATATTACTGCTTAATAAATATGGATTATTTCATACCTTTCATAATGAGTTCATGGGTACAACTCAAAATATCCTCTCTTGCATCTTAAACCTTTTTATTTTGATGTAAGTAAAAGACTGAAAAACTGGTATTACTCTTTTGTTTAATTGAGAATTTTGTAGAATCACTGGCTGTTTGCTCCCACCATATGCCCTCAACTACTTAAAAGATGCTCTGTCTCCTGAGAATCTAATTTTTCTCTGACTCTGATTCACACCTGCAGAATCTTCCTCTTTACTGTGTGTTGATCAGTGAGAGGTGTTAGCCCTGGCTCAACATTTCCTCTGGTGCCTGCTGTTATACTGAGAAACTTGCTCCTAAATCTTTGATCGTACATGCTGTTAAGAGCAGATGTCTACAGAAGAAAGATTCATCACTTCTCTTTGTTGTTCAACCTTGTAAGTATGCTTTGATATTTTCTAAAGTTGAGAGAATAGAGATTTTAATATTTACCTACAAACTTTTTCCCTCAAGATGTTAAAATTCACACAGATATTCAAGCTAACTCTGTATTTGATTAAAAGTCTTTATGTTATGCCCAGAAATAACCTCTCTTTTAATATTAAAACTTGGTAACATAGTTATTCTATCAATTTTAGTTTTTTCTTACATCAGAATTGGTTCTTTATCATGACAGTCTGTGGTTAAAGAGAAAATATGATTTCATTTTAATTTTATCAGACAATCAGAGTCATGCAGGAAACCCCACTGTCCTCCATTCTAATCCTAACTACTAGTACCCAGGCATAAATTAGGAGAACAGGGTTTATATGATTGTGATCATCTGAGAAAAATCTATTGAGTTTTATTCATATTTTACATTTGGATCATTTCATACTGAGGATTCACAGGTTTATGTGAACTCTAATAATTATTCTATTTGATCTATACTTTTCAATTATACTGAATTATTGATTTTTTTGTGTCAACACATGTTTTTAAATATAATTATTATTATCTCCAAAAGTATTCAGGGTAACTTTTTCTTACCACAAAATTTACAAACCTATTCTTATTTTACCACAAATTAATTCATACTTTGTGTATAATTTAACAGATGTTTATTTTTAAATGGTTAAGAGGCATCATCTATCCTTATCAGAGATTTCATAACCATTCTCTCTTGTTCCAACTCAGCATAAAGAAAATGCAGCGTGTGCAAAGTGGCAATCAGGTACAGGCGACACTCTCTCCCTATTGTATCTAGAGATTGAATGCCCTTTTATTTAAGAGAATTGCATAGAGAGCATTTACATTAAGTTTTAGTTGGCGTCAGTTTCCAAATACTATCCTCAGTCTGTAGAGCAAAGAGTGAAGACCATGACACAGGACCCTTCTGGCCTTCATCACAGATGACACATTGTTCATCTGAGGAAGTCTCAATACTTGTTAAAAACTCTCATGCTGTATATACTGCTACTTCATCTCTTTCCGCTTTGAAAGAACTTCCACCCAGTGAGGCAGTCCAGGCCTCTTCTAAAACACAATCTGATGACACAGTTCTGGAAAAACAATCTAATGGGAGAACTGACTCAAGTGACTCCATGCTGATATCTGACATTCTGTAATTAGGCTCTGATGGACTGAGGCACTTTGCAAATGAAGAAAAAAAGAGCCCTGAGGAACCTCAGAGCTAAGTACACTGGTGACAATAGGAGGGGCAGAAGGTGGCTTTGAAAGACTGCAAAAAGGTGACTCATGAAGAGTATCCAGCTCAGGGGCTTTGAGAGAGAAGCTGATGTCTCTGGGGTCTTGGGAAAATTTTCCAAGATCAAAATCACTTGAACTAGTGAAGCTATCTGAGAAAATGGTACTACCCCTAAAGTCCGTACCCCTAGAGCCCAGGAGAGGCAGCTCTGAGACTTAGATGTCTATACATTTGGCAAGCTTATGGCTATGGCTGAGCTTAAGTGGACCCAACTTACATGGGATGAATCCTATAGGAGAAAAAAAAATTGGTGCCAGCAGGGGGAGGAGGAGAAAAATGGAGGGAGAGGAGGGTAGGTGCCACCAGGAAGAGGAAGAACTGGAAGAAGATAGGTGCTGCCAGGGAGAGGAAGAGAGGGAAGAAGATGGGTGCCACCAAAGAGAGGGGAAGAAAGTTGGATGCCTCCAGGGAGAGAGGACAGGGAGGAGGGTGGGTGCCACCAAAATAGGGAGAAAAAGATGGGTATGGGCCAGAAGAACAGCAGGACAGTATCCATCTATCTGCCAATGGCTTGAGCTGGGTAAAGACTGGGGATCTGCCACAAAGCAACTACTGGAAATTCAGCCCCAAGCTAGCACTTCTCTTCACCTAATTCTACACTACAGTCAAGGCTGAAGCCGATGAAATTGCATTTTAAACCTTTCTCATATTTCTATTGTTTTTGTTTGTTTGGTTGGTTGTTTGCTTTTGGTTTTTCAAGACAGGGTTTCTCTGTGTAATCCTCGCTTTCCTGGAACTCACTCTGTAGATCAGGCTGGCTTCACTCTCAAGGGATTTGCTTGTCTCTACGGTCTGAGCACTGGGATTAAAGGTGTGTGCACCACTGCCCTGCTTTCTTTCTCATATTTCTATGTAGAAGATATTCAAATAGTAAAGGATATCAATAATGGCATGTAATTCGTTTTAAGGGTAGCTGTTGGCCCCTTTAAAATAAAATTAATGAAAAGAATTGATTAATCATGTAACAACAATAAAAATTGTAAGAACTAAAAATAAAAATAAATAAAATGGTTAAGAGACAGTAACAACAACACCATCCTGCCTCAACAATTTTTCATAATGTACTTTTTTTGGTGATCAAGCCATGTAATAGTACATGAATTATTAGCACTGTTTCTTATAAAGAAGAGTAAGTAGATAAAAAAATATAATTTATATGAACAGTGAAGAGGAGGCAGATCTGAAAGCTGGTAAAAGGAAAGGAAAATTAAAATGAGTCTCAAATTTAAAGCAGACACTCCATGTTAGAAGAAATGGAAAAAAAAAGGCAATTCCTGCCACTGCGTGAATTATGGCATCTTTCTACTAAGTTGCTTCATTTTTAACTGTACTCATGAAGAAAAGAATCAGGAGGATGAACATGAACTGGGTGTGAGAAATAGTTTATTATGGTTTTAATGCCCAGACAACAAGATAGAAAAATTTGAATATATGAAAAGTAGTTTGTTTTTTGAAATTTTATTGTAGTTCTAGAAAGATGAAAAATATGAAATCAGAAAGACTAAACAAAATTAGTTTTATTTAGTCTAAGAAAGGGATGTTATTGATCTTAGTCTAGATAGCAATAAAATAAGTAATATGTAAACAGTATAACTTCATGTTTCACAGCTTTCAAGATGGAAAACCCAAGGTCCAGTTTCTATTGAAACTTTTCTACTTACTGCCCACTTCTCCCTATCTTCTTACTGTCATCTTCATTGTCAGAAAAGAGAAAAAAAAACTCCTTGAAGTTTCCTATAAATATGATGATCCAATTTAACCACCATATAATTTCTTCATCTCCTGATATTGCAATTTATGAAGGATACAAATATTCAACTCAATTTTCCACCTTCCTTAATTCTTTTTACTTTTTATTTCAGATGAGTTCATATATCCATGTGAATTGTACTGGGCAGTTACTAAACACACAATTACAGAATCTAGTACTTAAGCAAATGTGTTTGAACTAAGCATATTTTCATTTAAATGACAAGGAGCACAAGAACATAAATTCTATGAATTTTAGATTATTTATTGATAATCAAGGTTGTTTAGAGTAACTATTCAACTTTTTCAATCAAGTGGGTATTGTAGTTTTCATTATTAGTAAATGTCTTATTTTCATACACACAAACAGGGCAGAGTACCTTATCTCAACGTGAACATATAAATAATAGTAAAGCCTATGCCAGTTTTAAGGAGAGCACTTTTTTTAGCTCATAACAATAGTGACTCTCAAACACTTTGCAATGTATTTTGAGATGTACCTTTTAATAATGAATAATTAGAAAAGCCCTTTGACATTTAATGTTTAAGTATATCATTTTCAGAAGAAGAAACTGACACAGTAAAAGAATCTTCAATATTTTCTTCTTAATTTCCACTTTTTCCTTTTCTATTTCATATATGCTTGCTTTTTTATCTTGTATGACTGAACTACTTCTTTTCTGAACCCCAAAGACTTAGTCAGCAGAAAATAAGCTGCATTTTTAGAAAGTGCAAAACCTATTGACAGTAATAATGCTGTGCTCAGCATGAAGGTGTGAGCAGCATAGTGGATTTATTACTTTAAACAGTAATAAACTAAATGTTTATGTTCTATATTTGAATAACTTATGTAATAATTCTATAGCTAAAGTCGAGATTTATGTTGAAATCTATGAGGTGGTTTAGAAGGTGTTTTAATAGGATTTCATTATAGTTTTTCAAAGAGAATTTGAGAAAGAACATAACAGATGACAGGTGGAGTTATCATCTACATATGGACAATGAGGAGAAAATAGTCCTTTCTGTATAGTGTAAATTTAGGGCACATTCATGAGTGAATGATATTGATCCACCGTCTTGTAATTTCTGGCAATTTTGTTTATGGGATTCTCTGAATATATTTTCCTAATCATCGTTACTAAGGGCAGATCGTATCTCTTGACTTTTTTTGTAGTGATACATTTTATATAGGGACTATTACATTTCTTTTTTAAAATGCATTTATTCTATATATATTATATATATGTATATATATATAAATGTATATATTATACTATGACCATAGTTATCCCTTCTCTTCTCCTGCCATTCCCTTCCCCTCCACCCCTCTTTTCCAAATACAATCCTCCTTCATTTCCCTTCAGAAAAGAAAAGGGCAACCAAACCAAATGGTACCAACCAAATATGACATGGCAAGTTGCAGTAAGACTTGCATATCCCCTCATATTTGGATAAAAGAGGCAACCTCCTAGGAGGAAAAGGGTCCCAGAAGCAGGCCAAAGAGTCAGAGACAGCCTCCACTCCCACTGTTAGAGTCTCACAAGAAGACCAAGCTATCATAACTCTAACATATATGCTAAGGATCTAGTCCATTAAGGCTTCCCAATTGTCAGTTCAGTCTCTGTGAGCCTCTCTGAGCCTAGGGTAGTTGATTCTTGTGATATCCTTGAACAATATGGGTCCTAAAATAATTTTTCCCCACTTCCACAAGATTCCCTGAGCTCTGCCTAATTTTTGACTGTGAACGTCTCTTTTGATAACTTGCTATATGAAGTTTCTCTGATGACAATTTGGTTAGGCATCAGTCTATGAATATAGAAGAACATTAGAAATTATTTTATGGTCTTTTTTTTTTCATTTGTGTTTGGTTCTAACACGGGTGTCTAGGCTATCTAGTCTCTGGCTCCTGACCCTCCAAGCAGTGCCAAGAATAGATTCCCACTTGTAGCTTGGATCTTACATTGGACCAGTCACTGGTTGGCCAATTCTATAATTTCTGTGCCAAATTTAACACAGAATATTTTTCAGACAATATAAGTTATAGGTCAAGGAGTTTGTGGTTGGATATCTTAGTCCCTACACTGAAAGCCTGGTTACAGGAAATGGTCATTTCAGTCTCTGTCTACGCCATTACTAGGAATATTCGCTATAATCACTCTTATAGATTCCTCAGAGTTGCCATTGTACTAGGTTTCTTTCTCCCTTATTCCCAAAATCCCTTCACCATTCCACTAGTCTCTCTCAGAAATATCTCTAGCCACCCTCCCCACTGAACTCTCTTTTCCTGCTCCCAATGACAAGTCCTCTCCAAGAGAACTATTTTATTCACCCTTCCCAGTGAGATTTATATGCTTCTTTCCTCCCTGTCCCCCATGAGCCCTCATTGTTACTTTGCCTTTCTGCATCTTGACTAGTAGCATGACTTGCCTTTAAGTTACAGTTAATGTTTATTTACAACTGAGTATATATCATATTTGTCTTTCTGGGTCTGAGCTACCTATATTAAAATGGTTTTTTTTCTAGTTACATTCATTTGCCTGAAAATCCCACAATGTCCTTTTTTAAACAACTGAATAATACTCCATTGTGTAAATGTACCACATTCTCTTTATATATTCTTTGGCCAAATGATTTCTAGGTTGTTTTCAGTTTCTTGCTATTATGAATAAAGTTGCTGTGAATGTGGTTGAACAAATGCTCTTGTGATAGAATTGACCATCCTTTGTATATATGCCCAGAGAGGAAAATTGGGTTTGAGATAGGTCAATACCCAATTTTCTGAGCGAATGCCTTATTGATTTCCAAAGTTGCTGTACAAGTTTGCACTCCCACCAAGAATGAAAGAGTGTTCCACTTGTTCCACATCCTCATCAGCATGAGCCATCACTTGAAGTTTTGATCTTAACCATTCTGACAGGTGTAAGCAGAAATCTCAAAGTAGTTTTTATTTGTATTTCCCTAACATCTAAAAGATATTGAACATTGTTTAAATGCTTCTTTGCTATTTGAGATTCTTCTGTTGAGAATTGTTTTTTGTTTTGATCTGTAACCATTTTTAATTGGATACTTTGCTTTGGTGACATCTACTTTCTTGAGTTCTTTATGTATTTTAGATATTAGCCCTCTGTCTGATGGGGATTTGTTAAAAATATTTACCTTTCTGTAGGCTGATATTTTGTCCTATTGAAAGTGTCCTTTTCCTTATTGAAGTTTTTCTTCTTTATGAGCTCCCATTTATTGATTGTTGTTCTTTGTGTATATGCTACTTATGTCCTGTTCAGGAGGTAGTTTACTGTGCCAACGTATTCAAGGATATTTCTAACTTTCTTTTCTATCAGATTCCATTTACCTGTTTTTATGTTGAGGTCTTTGATTCACTTGGACATGAGTTTCGTGCAGGGTGATAGAAATATGTCTATTTGAATTCTTCTACTTGCAGACATTCTGCTAGTGATGATGCATTCTCTTTTCCATTGTATTATTTTGGATTCATTATCAAAAATTTGGTGTTTATATAAGCATGAATTTAAGAGTACAATGCTAAAAAGTGAAATCCTTTTATTTCTTGAAAATAAAGAACATGGTAATACATGTTGTTTTTCTACAGAATATATGCTGAGATTTTGGTTTCATCTAAGTAAGTCATATACTAGTAAAATAGTGTACATAGTTTCTCATGTAGATACAGATAAATACATCTAAGTTTACATCATTTCACTAAAATTCTCTATATATTTAATGTATGTCAAAGCAAAGAAAATATTCTCTTCTCTAGGTTAATTGATTGTGTGAAAACATTATTTAAATCTTTTTCATTTCATTTATTACATTTTTTCAGTACAATTCTTAGTTTTTAATACATAAAACAAAATTTTATTTGGGGAAATAAATAATGTCAACTTTACTAAAGATGAATACTATTTCACAACTAATTAGAATATCTAACTAGAAAACATTTCCTGCATGAATGTGAAATAAATACTCAAATGATTACAAGATTTATGGAATATGGAAGAAGTAATTCCATATCAATTCATAAACTCAATAAGAATACATTGTTACTTTGAGTATCACTCAATAAAAACACATATATCATTCAAAGATTATACCAAGTGAATAAAATAAATTATCAATGACAAATTATAATTAGACAGAGTTTAGACCAATGAGATTTATAAATGAAATCAGTGTTTTTGATGCAAATTTGGTATATGGGTATAGAGAACATACTTTAAAAATGTTTACAGGTGTTTTACAAAATAGTACTTAATACATCCAATTAAGGATGAAAGAGCAAAATATTATCATCATTTATTGGAAAAAAACAATAATTAAATTTTATGTGATTGTCATTTTATGTTTTAATAAATACCTTGAAATTAAACATTCATTTGCTGATTTATCTAAAAATGAATTATATCTATATACAGATATTATATTGCAAGACATATAACTATTTCTATTTTGCATATGTTACAGATCTTTTAGCAGTGCACACTCACTGGAAAACCATATGACCACTTTAAAACATTCACAGTCTAACTGTTTATATGTATTATCACCAATGTTTTACCAGGTTTTAAAGATGTATATATTAAGATGTTACTAAAATAGAATATTGTGTTTGCATTGTGTCAATTATAGTCTGATTGCATGGTTTTATAAGATACATATATATTCTGAGGAAAAATTCAAAACCTGTGGACTATTCAAAAATATTCATATCTGTGAAATGACAGGTTAAGCTTTTACGAAAAGAAGTGTATAGAACAATGTGCTCTATGAATATTGATGCAAAGCTCTAAAGCATACTTGCAACCCAAAAGCGAACTGCACACTAAAAAATGACTAAAGCATAACCAAGTGATATTTTGCATAAAGAAACAAATATGGCTCAATACAAACAAATCAATTACTGTATTAGATAAACACACCTACAAAATGAGTGGCAAAAGCCTATTAGGGCTGGTTAGGGCCACTTAGCTTGTCACAGAAGGCTCAAAGTGCAGGAAAGATAGGTGGGAGAAAGGAAGCTTACATGTATATTTCAGAATTCTGATGGAGGTAGAGTAGAGGCACAGGCCAAATATCTAAACACTCTCTTTGACCAAAAAGGAAGAAGCTGAGGAGGAGGGTAACCCTATAGGAACACCAGCAGTCTCAATTAACCTGGACTCCTGAGATCTCTCAGACAATGGATCACCAACCAGGCAGCATACAACAGCTGATATGGGGCCCCCAACACATGTACAACAGAGTACTGCTGGATCTGGATTCAGTCAGAGAAGATGCACCTAACCATCAAGAGACTGGAGGTCCCAGGGTGTTTAGAGGTCTGTTCGAGTGGGAACATCCTCGAGGAGAAAGGGGTGTAGGGAGGATGTATGGGATGTGGACCAGTTGGAAGGTGAACCAGGAGGGGAATAAAATCTGGAGTGTAAAAAAAAAAAAAAGAAGAAAAAGAAAAAAGAAAGAAAGGAATGAAGGAAGAAAGGAAGGAAGGAAGGAAGGAAGGAAGGAAGGAAGAAAGAAAGAAAGAAAGAAAGAAAGAAAGAAAGAAAGAAAGAAAGAAAGAAAGAAAGAACGAAAGAAAGAAAGAAAGAAAGAAAAAAGAAAAGAAAGAAATAATAAAAAAACATTTAAAGAAAGAAAAACGACACGAATATTATATATAATTTGGGGAATTAAAATAAATTAGAGAGGCAATAATTACACTGAATATGGATATGGGGAAAGCAAAAATGGGTGAACATGCATCTTTGTAGCAGGACATAGAAATCACTGGTTATGTTTTAGGAGTGGTATAGCTGGGTCATATGTTGTTTTTATTTATAATGTTTTTATGATCTTCATTATGACTTCCATAGTGACTGTATCACACTATCCAATCAGTTAATTACTTATTTTTCTACATCTTCATGAACAATTGATGCTGTATTACTTCTTGATGATGACCATTCTGTCTAAAATGAGATCCTATTGTACAATTGTGGGTGAGTAGAATTGCTTTAAGTTTCTTTCCATTTAACTTGATGCCAGCTATTGGCTTGAATTATAGATAGATAGATAGATAGATAGATAGATAGATAGATAGATAGATAGATAATTGACTTTATTGTGTTTAGGTATGGACATTATGTCCCTGATCTCCCCAACCCCAAGACATGGAGGGGTAATGGATTTTTGTCACAGAGTTTTTCAGCATCTAGTGAGAGATGATCATTTTTTGTAGTTTTTTTTTTCAGTTTTATTGTATGGTGGATTAGATTGATTGATTTTCATATGTTGAGCCACTCCTGCATCCCTGGAACAAAGACTATTTGATCATGGTAGATAATGTCTATGATACTATATTATGATATTAGGATAATGCTAGAGCAATACAACTAAAGGAGATAAATGAGATAAAAATTGGAAAGAAGGAAGTCAAAGTATTGCTATTTGTAAATGATATGATATACATATCATTTATATTAGTTACCACAAACATTCTTCCAGAGAATTTCTACAGATGATAAACTCCTTCAACAAAGTAGCTGGATTCAAACTTAACTAAAATAATCAGTTGCCTTTCTTTATAAAAATGACAAATGAGGTGAGGAAGGAATTAGGTAAACAGCAAACTTCATATTAACAACAAATAATATTAATATCTTGGTGTAACTATAACAAAGCAAACAAAAGACCTATTTGATAAGTACTTGAGGTCTCTGAATAAAGAAATTGGAGAAGATATCAGAAGATGGAAAGATTTTTGCTTATGGATCTATAGGATTAACATAGTGAAAATTGTCATCTTACCAAAAGCAATCTACAAATTCAACACAATCCCCATCAAAACTTCAACATAATTCTTTACAGACTTGAAAGAAAAATTCTCAACTTCCTATGGGAAAGAAAAAACCCAGGATAGCTTAAAAAAATCCTGTACAACAAAAGGAGTTCTGGAGGTATTATCATCTCTGACTTTAAGATATACTACAGAGCAATATTAATAAAAAACTACATGTTATAGGTATAGAAACACACATGTTGATCAGTGTAATCAATCAAAGACCCAATAAACCAACAAACCTACAGACACTTGATTTTTTACCAAAAAGCCAAAACCACACAATGGATAAAAGAAAGGATTTCAATAAATGGTGCTGTTCTAACTGGGTGTGTGCATGTAGAAAAAGACAAATAGATCCATGTTTATCACCATGTACAATATTCAAGACCTAGTGGAGCAAAGACCTCAACATAAAACCAGATGCACTGAATATAATACAAGAGAAAATGAGGAACAGCCTTAAATGCATTGGTACAGGAGATAACTCTCTGAACAAAACATCAATAATTCAGGTACTGAGATCAATAATTAATAAATAGTACCCAATGAAACTGAACATCTTCTTAAAGGCAAAGAAAACCATCAATTGTACAAAACTGTATCCTACAAAAGGGAAAAGTTTTTCAACAACCCTATATTAGACATTTGGGATTATATCCAAAATATATAAAGAACTAAAGATGTTAGAGACAAATAACCCAATTAAAAATGGGATACAGAGGTAAACAGAGAATTCTGAATAGAAGAATCTCTAATGTCCAAGAAACACTTAAAGAAATGACAGAAGCCTGATATTGCTGTCTCCTGAGAGGCTCTACTAGTGCCTGACAAATACAGAGGTGGTTTCTCTCAGCCAACCATTGGACTGAGCACAGAGTCCTCAATGGAATAGCAAGAGAAAGGATACAAGTAGCTGAAGGGCTTTGCAACCCCATAGCAGGAACAGCAATATGAACCAACCAGTACCCCCAGAGCTCCCAGGGACTAAATAATCAACCAAACAGTACACATGGAAGGACCCATGGCTCCAGCCAGATATGTAGCAAAGGATGGCCTTGTTGGATATCAATGAGAGGAGAGGCCCTTGGTCCTGTGAAGGTTCCTTGACCCAGTGTAGGGGAATGTCAGGACAGGGAAGCTGAAGTGAGTGGGTTAATGAGTGGGGGGGGGAATGGGGTATGGGGTTTTCAGAGGGGAAATGAGGAAAGAGGATAACATTTGAAATGTATATGAAGAAAATATCTAATAAAAAATAAGAAAAGAAATTTCAGGTTCAAAACCAACAGTCGCTGGATTACTACCACCCCAACTTCGAAAAAGAAAGAAAGAAAAAAAAGAAAGAAAGAAATATTCAATGTCCTTATACATCAGAGAAATGCAAATCAGAGCAACTCAGATTCCATCATAAAAAGTACAGAATACCCAGGATACAATCTACATAACTCATAAAGTTTAACAAGCCAAAGAGCCCAAGTGAGGATGCCTCAATCCCACTTGGGAGGGAGAGGAAAGCAATCACAGTAGGGGGAGGGAAGAAGGGAGAGAGAAAGGGAGGGAGGGAGGGAGGGACATGGGTGGGAAAGGGGACAGGGAAAGGAAGAGGGAAGAGGGGAATATGGTCAGGTATTGCCTGGGCGAACAGGACTGAAGCTCTGAGGACTGGCAGAAAGAATGGAAACAAGCAACTTCATGAGATAGGAGGTGGGAGGACCCTCCAGAGACTTGGGAGGTCAGAGACTCTCAGGATTCAATAGGAGGGACCTTAGATGAAATGCCTAACAGTGGGGAGAGGGAACTTGTAAATTCCAGATCAAACAGAAAGACAGTGCATCTAGTGAGGGATGGGGTTGTCATCCTACAGTCAAAAACTGTGACCCATAAGTGTTCCTGTCTGAAAGAACTACAAGGACAAAAATGGAGAAGAGACTGATGAAAAGTAGATCCAGTGACAGGCCTAAATTGGGACCCAGCCCAAGGGGTGGCTCCAAGTTCTGCCATTATTACTGAGGCTATGGTGTGCTCACAAAAATGGACCTATCATGACTGCTCTCCAAAAGACCCAACAAGCAGTTGAAAGAATTAGAATCAGATATTTACAGCAAACCAATGGTTGGAAGCAGCTGACCACTGTGACTGAATTAGGAAAATCTGGAAGAAGCTGAAGAGGAGGGTGACCCTGTAGGAGAACCAGCAGTCTCACCTAACCTGGCCCTACAAAATCTCTCAGACACTGGGCCACCAACCAGACAGCATACCCAACTGATATGAGGCCTCCCAACACATATACAGCAGAGGACTGCTGGGTTGGACTCAGAGAAGATGCACCTAACCCTCAAAAGACTGGAGGCCCAAGATGGTTTAGAGGTCTGGTGGAGTGGAGGTTGGGGATGGTTACATCCTCATGGAAACAAGGGTGCAGGGAGGAGGTATGGGATGTGGAACAGTTTGAGGGTAGACCAGGAGGAGAATAAAATCTGGACTGTAAAGAAAAAATAAAGATTAAATATTTTTTTAAAAAAGAGCAAAATGATAGAAACAACAACAACAATAATAATAATAATAATAACACTCAAGGGATAGGATATGGAGCAAACACAACACTCTTCCACTGCTGGTATGAGTACAAACTTATACATCCACTCTGCAAACTAATTTTTCAGTTTCTCATAGTATAGGGAACAGTTCTACCCCAAGACCCATCTATACCATTCCTGGGCATATGCATAAAAGATGCTTCACCATACCATAAGGATACCTGTTCAATTATTTTCATAGCAGCTTTATTCATAACAGTCAGAAACTGGAAATATTCCAGATGTCTCTCAACTAAAGAATAGATAAAAATAAATATACTTCATTTACACAGTTTTATACTATTCAGCTATTAAAAACAAGGGCATCATTGAATATTTAGGCAAATAAAAGAAACTAGAAAATATCCATAGTGAAGTAACCCAGACCTAAAAGGACATGTATGGTATGTACTCACATACAAGCAGATATTGGCCATTAAAAAACAAGATAATCTTCCTACAACTGACAAACCCCAAGCCAAATAAAAAGAAAAGCCCAAGACTCTTGATAGTCAAGAACGCTTGAATCCCACTTAAAAGGGGAAATAAAATCGTCATCTGAGGTGTATGGAGGGAGGGATCTGGGTGGGAGAAGGGATAGTGAAGGTAAGACGAGAGGATCCCATGTAGGAAAGGTGGGCAGGATGGAAATTGATAACTGGCAGAGGACTGGGCTTCTCAAGGACATGCCAGAGACCAGGAAAAGTAAAGGCTCCAGGAAGTCTGTAGGGTGACTCTAGCTAAGACACCTAGTGGTTGGAGTTCTGAAGACTTAAGTGGCCTCCTTTTGTAATCAGGCCAGACCCTGGCCAGGATAAGGACACTCCTGCCCAAAAATCTTTGACTAAATATTTGTATCTAGAAGATGTGGAAGGAAAAAGATGGAGCAGAGGCTGGGGGAATGGCAAAACAATGACTAGTCCAACTTGAGATCCAACCCATGAGCAAGAACAAGTTCTTGATTCTATTAATGATACTATCATGCAGATGGAGAGTACCATACCTATCCTTTGATAGGCCCTACCCAACAGTTCACTGAAACAAATATGGAGACTTACAGTCAAACATTAGATGGAGCTCAGGGAGTCTTGTGGAAGATTTGGGGGAAGGATTGATGGACTCAAAGAGAATAGGGTCTTTATAAGACCAACAATATCAAGTAACCTGGACCTTTGGGGAATTCCAGAGAGTGAACCATCAACAAAATAGCATGAGCTATACCTACCCCACACACACTCACATGTATCAGATGTACAGCTTGATCTTCATGTAGGTCCCTCAAGGACTGGAGTGGGGTGCTGTTCATGATTCTGTTGCATGCCTGTGGTTTCCTGTTACCCAAATTGAACCATCTCAGTGGGAGAGGGTGTCCCATATCCTGCAGTGACTTGATTTGCCAGTGTGGGTTGATATCCAATGGGAGGAGAGTCCCCTTTCACAAAGAGAAGAACTGTGTGAGGGGTGAGACTGGGAGGAGGCAGGAGCTGCGATCTGGATGTAAAGTGAATAAATAAATGAATAAATAAAAGAAAGAGAGAGGGAGAGGAAGAGAGGGAGGAAAGGAGACAGAGGGAAGGAAGGAAGGAAGGAAGGAAGGAAGGAAGGAAGGAAGGAAGGAAGGAAGGAAGGGAGGGAGGAAGGAAAAGGAAGGACAGAAAGACAAAGATAGAAAGAAAGGAAAGAAATAAAGAAATAAAGAAAAAGAAAGAAAGAAAGAAAGAAAGAAAGAAAGAAAGAAAGAAAGAAAGAAAGAAAGAAAGAAGGAAGGAAGGAAGGAAGGAAAGAAAGAAAGAAAGAAAGAAAGAAAGAAAGAAAGAAAGAAAGAAAGAAAGAAAGAAAGAAAGAAAGAAAGAAAGAAAGAAAGAAAGAAAGACAGACAGACAGAGAGGGCTGAGTAAGCCCTGAGGAAAAAGTCAGTAAGCAGCATCTTTCATGACCTCTGCATCTGGTCCATTCACCAGATTCCTGCCCTTCTTTAGTTTCTGTCCTGACTTCCTTTGATGATAACCAGTGATGCAGAAATATAAACCAAATTACCCTTTGCTCTCCAGATTACTTTGGTTGTGCTGTCCATTGTCAAAAAATGATGAACTGGTATCTTCTGGGCATGACTCAGCTTGCCACCAAGAACTCACAAAATCTACAGGTTTTTGCAATACTTAAACTGGTTATATCCAGTGACCCGCAAAGTAAAATAAAATCTGAACAAAGAAGGATGACCTGTAGGGAGTTTCAAGATGATAAGGGTTGCAAGGAAATGAAAAAAGGTAGAAGTGAAAGTAATCAGAATATTTTACACTCGTTATCAATCTGACAAATAACAAACTCAATAACAAAGATAAAATATAATTCAAATAATGCATGCATGAGTATAGATGAGAATTTAGAATAAGAAAGGTTTCAGAGACTGTGGGAAAGTTAAATGGCATGGCTATTTTGAAATTGAATTTATCTAATTCTATAAAAATAAACATATTCTAGTGGATTGTGCCATCATTATTTTTCTTGTATCCCTCTAGATGAGCTGAAATGTTATGTAGAAAACAATTCTATGTGAAGACTATTACAATGAATTTATTCATAAGTTCCCAAGCTGAAAAGAGCCAGGAGCAACTTCAGTGGGTGAATAGATAAATAAATTGTGGCACATCCAGGGCATGGAATATTATTCTGAACTAAAAAGAAATGAACTTTCAAGTGATGAAAAAGCACCAAATAGCCTTAGGAATGTCTGACTGAGTAAAAGGAGCAAATCCGAAAATCCCACAGAAAGCATAGTTATGACAATAGGAAACTGGAAAAAGTAAATCTATGAAGACAATAAAACGGCAGTAGTTTTCAGGTTTGGGGTTGGAAAAATCAAATGTGTGTAGGATAGAGAAAATTATTCAGTATGATGCTATAATGGCAGGTATAAGTTAGTGTGTAAAACTCGCAAAATATATACAGCAGTGATAATGAACTCTAACAGAACAGGAGTGTTAATGTGATACCAGTGCTAATTCATGGATTGTAAAATGGGTCAGTCTGCTGCCAGTAGCGGGGAGATTAAACAGGAGTTCTGGAAGCATTGTGTGGGGGAAATTTGTAATTCTCTGTTTGAAATTTATTATAAAACTAAAAGTATTCTTAAAATAATTTTTAAATTAAGTTAAATGTGTAAACAGGGCTTTGGAAATTGATGTAATACAATTTATATTCTGCAATACATGGGATTTACACACAAATTTGTGGTAATAGGTAACATTTATAGATGAAAATTATAGTAGAAATCTAAACTAATGTACTATGACACATTCACAAATACACAGCACTAATTGCATAGCAAATTATAATGATCTGAAAGAAGCTATATTGGGCTCCACATCTCCAAACCTAAGGTTACTCAATGACTGATGGATTGTGATATTTTGGTCTATTGAAAATTGTGTTCTATTACTGTCAGTGATAATTGACGAGAAGGCTAATAAATTTTTTCAAGTGTACAAGATTATCTTCTTTATACCATAAATCTCTTTTATTTGTTTCAAAAGGATGTCTTATTTATCTCCCATTTCCAGTGATTTTAGTTTATTGTAATGCTGACTATGCTTTTTGTTTTCTAAGTATATAAATAAAGAGAATATAAACTCCCAGATTTTTAGTCAACATGTAGTCCCATTTGGAAAGCATCATATTATATTTACAAAATCCAAGACTAAAATTGAAATTCTCAAAGTATAAATAGAATTAAAAAAAAAATCTGTCCCCAATGGCAGAGTTAGAGAAAGGACTGGAGGAGCTGAAGGGATTTGCAAATATAAGGAACAAAAATATCAACCAACCAGAACCCCCCCCCCAGAGCTCCCAGGGATTAAACCATCGACCAAACAGTACATATAGAGGGACCCATGACTCCAGCCGCATATGTAGCAGAGGATGGCCTTGTTGGACATCAATGGGAAGAGAGGTCCTTGGTTCTGTAAAGGCTCAATGCCCCAGTGTAGGGGAATGCCAGGACAGGGAAGCAGGAGTGGGTTAGTAGGTGAGCAGCAGGAGGGGGGATGGGATAGGGGGTTTTCAGAGGGGAAACTGAAATTTGAAATGTAATTAAAAATTGAAATTTTATTTGAAATGCAAATAAAGAAATTATCTAATAAAAATAATTCAAAAATAAAAAAAATCCAAATCAACATATTGTATAAAAATAATTAAAAAAAATAAAAAACTATTCCATTTTGTATATACTGCAATAGTATTAAGCTTGAATCCAAAATGCAATAAATTAAATAGCCATGACAAGAATAACAATAAAAACCCTTTGAGTTTGGACTGTGATTGTTAATAAGTAATTTCCTTAGCACATATAGACTGACTATGCTTTTAAAACTGGTAAAGTGAAGAACAAGCAGTGTTTGGGGTTATAGTAAATGAAAATATGACAAAATAAGCCTCATCTAAAAGACTGACTAAATAAATAAACACAAACACCAGAACTGTATGGCAACTGAACAACTTTTACCTTACATCTGCATCAAGCAAACCTGTCATGAAACCATGCATGCACAAATGGAGCAGAAACTAGCTGTACTTCATTAGAGTTATTAGTATTTAGTCCATTGTGACCTGATACTATTGCTTTAAGCCTGATCCCAACCACAAATGAACAAGAAAAATTTCCCTCCTGGTCCACACAGGTAAGATCCCTTTAGTTTCTCTAGGTTTCTCCAACTGGTTACTTCAAATGAGTGAAGAGCTGATACATTCTCTTTCTCTTCACTATTGAGCTCCCCCAGTCTCTTACTTGTCTTTGAGTCTCTCAGGATCCAAATGACGATTGTGACAGATGTTTTAGTTTTCTTTTCTTTTCTTTCTTTTTTTTTCTTTTGGTATTATTGTTCCATGGCTTGTTGATAATGATAAGAAATGCAGTTTTCAATATCAAGGAATTCTAGATTAACAAAAATTCAAATTACTCCAAATGAGACAAAAATAGATACTGAATATCAATATCCTAATAAAGGTATAGAAAAATATAAAACAGACTGGTTTTACTAGTAATACAAAATTGTCTTGAGTCTCTATGTTGAACAAAAATAATACTCTTGCCTTCTTTCATATGAAATAATTTGGAACTAAGCAAATTTCTTCTGAGTCTTATTTTAAACTGAAGTAATAAAATGCAAAATTTCCATGCTATTGTTTTTCTATAGAAAAAACCTTGCTAAAAACTCATTCCTGTACAACTGTGAGCATTAATAAATGTAAATACCTCAAAATTGAAGCTTTTCTTTTTAAACCTAACACCAACATTCTTTACTGTATTCCCCAGTTACAAAGCTATTTTATCATAATCTATAAATAGCCCTACGTTATCCCTCTTTTGTAAGTGTCATTTTAAAATTCTTTAGGTAAGATTCTAAAACTATAAAAATACTTCTTTCTTCTACCAAGAAAGACTTGATTTATAGTTCCCCGCGTTGTAGTGAATGTTATCAAATTAGGTTTGCTTATCAATGAAATTGGCATGTTTTCCTGATCAGTTATAGACGTGTTTTCTTTCCAATGTTATGGATTTCCTTAGAAAATGCATCCAATAAATACTTATTGAACCTGTACAATTCATTAACTGTGTGATAACTTCATTATCATAGTGCACTCCTGTTTATATTTATGAGTTTGTTTGCCATAAACACAATAAATGTCCAGGAAATTATTTATTTGAAGGTTCTTATGATGAGTTCCTAATCTTATTTATTTTATTGAAAGTAACATATATACGACTCAAAAAAACTCCACCAGAGAACTCCTACAGCTGATAAACAACTTCAGCAAAGTGACTAGATATAAAATTTAGTCAAGCAAATCAGTAGCCTTCCTATACTCAAAGGATAAACAGGCTGAGAAAGAAATTAGGGAAATGACACCCTTCACAATAGCCACAAACAATATAAAGTATCTTGGTGTGACTCTAACCAAACAAGTGAAAGATCTATATGACAAAAACATCAAGTCTCTGAAGAAAGAAATCGAAGAAGAACTCAGAAGATGGAAAAATCTTCTATGTTCATGAATTGGCAGGATTACTATAGAAAAAATGGCCATCTTGCCAAAAGCAATCTACAGATTCAATACAATCCCCATCAAAATCCCAACTCAATTCTTCATAGAGATAGAAAGAGCAATTCTCAAATTCCTCTGAAATAACAAAAATCCCAGGATAGCTAAAACTATTCTAAACAGTAAAAGAATTTCTGGGGGAATCAGCATTCCAGACCTCAAGCAGTACTACAGAGAAACTGTGTTAAAAACTGAATGGTGTTTGTACAGTGACAGGCAGGTAGATCAATGAAATAGAATTGAAGACCCAGAAATGAACCCACACATCTATGGTCTCTTTATCTTTGACAAAGGAACTAAAACCATCCAGTGGAAAAAAGATAGCCTTTTTAACAAATGGTGCTGGTTCAACTGGAGGTCAGCATGCAGAAGAATGTAAATCAATCCATTCTTATAACCTTGTAGTAAGTTCAAGTCTAAGTGGATCAAGAACCTCCACATAAAACCAGACATACTAAAACTAATAGAATAGAAACTGGGGAAGAGCCTTGAGCACATGGGCACAGGGGAAAATTCCTGAACACATTACCAATAGTTTATGCTCTAATATCAAGAATCAACAAATGAGACCTCATAAAATTCCAAATTTATGGCAAGGCAAAGGACACTCTCAAAAAGACAAAATAGCAATCAACAAATTGGTAAAAGATCATTAACAACCCGACATCAAACAGAGGACTAATATCCAATATATACAAAGAACACAAGAAGTTAGACTACAGAGAGCCAAATAACCCTATTAAAAAATGGGGTACAGAGGTAAACAAAGAATTATCACCTGAGGAATATCGAATGGCTAAGAAGCACCTAAAGAAATGTTCAGCATCCTTAGTCATTAGGGAAAGGCAAATCAAAACAACCCTGAGATTTTACTTCACACCAGTCAGAATGGCTAAGATCAAAACTCAGGAGACAGCAGGTGTTGGCAAGGATGTGGAGAAAGAGGAACACTCCTCCACTGCTGGTGAGATTGCAAGCTGGTACAACCATTTTGGAAATCAGTCTAGCAGTTCCTCAGAAAACTGTGCATGATACTACAGTAGGATCCTGCTATACCACTCTTGGGCATATACCCAGAAGAATCCCCAGCATGTAGTAAGGACACAAGCTCCACTGTGTTCATAGCAGCCCTATTTATAATAGGCAGAAACTGGAAAGAACCCAGATGTCCCTCAATGGAGGAATGGATACAGAAAATGTGGTATATTTACACAATGGAACATTACTCAGCTATTTAAAACAATAAATTCATGAAATTCTTAGGCAAATGGGTGGAACTGGAAAATATCATCCTAAGTGAGGTAACCCAATCACAAAAGAAATATACATGGTATCCACTCATTGATAAGTGGATATTAGCCCAGAAGCTGGGAAAACCCGAGACACAATTCACATACCAAATGGTGCCCAAGAAGGAAGGAGAGGCCCTGGTCCTAGAAAGGCTTGAAGCAGCAGTGTAGGGGAATACCAGGACAGGGAAGCAGGAGTAGGTTGATTGAGGAACAGGGGAAGGGAAGAGGGCTTATGGACTTTCGGGGAGGAGGGAATCAGGAAAGGGGAAATCATTTGAAATGTAGATAAAGAATTTATCTAAGAACAAAAAGAAAAGAAAGAAAATAATAAATATATTTTTCAATTTTATTGATCTTAAAAAGTTCTTGTTACATTTACATAAAATATTCCTTTTTCGTCTAATATTTTCACCTTAATAGTCACACAAAGTAGGAACTATAAGATGAATGGAGTATCATAATTCAAAATTTAACTTCTTATATTGTCTGTACTATTATTCTCTCAAACAAAAATCATTTTATAAATAAATAAAGATTACAAAAAATTTAAGCATGTTTCAATAAATAAAATAATATAAAACACTCAAAGTATTAAGAGCAAATTAATATAATTTGGAAATTGGGATAATTAGATTAAATCATGCTTCTCAGATATTAACTAAACTTTAATTCAGACTTGTATTACAAGCATTTAATGGGTATTTTTAATTAATTGTTGAATATATAATCAAAGTGTACTCAAAGTAAAGTTAAAATACCTTTGATTTTTCATAGGTTTCTTTATGTACTTTGTTTTACTAATAGAATCTAGACTATCAGAAGTTCAATCTTGTTTATGGAAATGCTTTATATTTTGACTTTAAAATATTTAAGTTAAACATAAACTGTTACAAATGTGAGTATCTGTAAAAAAATAAACTTTAAAGTTATTTGCCTTGCTTTGCTTAACTAATGGTGATAATAAATTAAATGAATATCAAACTATTAATTAATTTAACCTCTCAGACATAGTTCAATGATTGTAAATAAGATTCATCTAAGAAAAGTGACTATATTATCCTTTAGTGTTTTAAGGAAATTATTGTAATCTCCCAAAAAGATAAAGTATCATTGTCATTTTTCCACTTTGCTTCTAAGTTTACTGGATTGAGAGATAACTAACAATACTGAAAAACCAGGCTTCAGGAGATGTTAGGATTTTCAGACGCAGCTGGCATTTATTGTGATTGACAGCATGTAGTGTGCTGGAGCACTAAGGCAACAAAAAGGGCACAAAGGAGCAGCTTGCCTCACTCAGATTTTGAGCACAGTGATTACGACTACTGATGCTCCATGGGCCCCAGGTCAGTGGCTTTCACCCCTGGATGTGGGCTACTACCAGCAAAACTCAACTCAGCATCCAAGCCTCCTGCGTCAGACTATATTATTAATCTCTCTTCTAAGGACTGAGATGGAGAATTACTCATTTCGCAGTTTACTCCACATGAAAATCATTACACAACTCTTTAGCATCTAACCATGTAGTCCATCTAATATACCTGCTTTACTTATTGCAAATATATTCTATTGGTTGCATACCTTTTGAATATGACTATCTATCTATCTATCATCTATCAATCTATCTATCTATCTATCTATCTATCTGTCTGTCTGTCTGTCTATCTATCTGTCTATCTATATCTATCATCTATCTATCTATCATTTATCCTATGTATATGTATATGTGTATGTGTATGTATATGATGTATGATGTATGTGTATGTGTATGTATATGTATATATTAATTTATATTACTAAACATAATATCCAACATCTCAATTAAATGACTGTTGTATAGTTTACCCATAGAACTTGTATATGTGCATTTATATTAAATAAATGTATTAATTTGGAAGATTATAATTAATAAAAATTTAAAGACCTTATAACCATAAAATATATGAAGAATCTGAGATATTAAGTTACATGTTATGATTTAGCAATTCAGTAATACTACTCCCATTTGTTAAAAAAAAGGTTTATATTTATAAACTGTCAATTTATATATGGAGAACTTATAAAAATCTAATATAATTATCAAATTTGTCTATATCACCATTATAGATATTAAGATATCATTTCTAACTTTGAACTTTTGCCATATTCTTAAGCCAATGCATAACTAAACTCATTTTCCTTTATCTATTTATCATCGATCTATCTATCAATCTTCTATTTATGCATTATTTACCTCACTTTATCATCAATCTATGTATCTGTCCATCTGTCTTTCAATCTTCTATTTACTCATTATCTATCTCTCTATCTTTTATCAATCTATTCATCTATCCATCTATAATCTATCTATAATCTGTACTCATTATTCTTTTTTAATTAATAAATTTTTTTACACTCCATATTTTATTCCCCCCTCCCCATCCACCCTCTGACTGTTCCACATCCCATACCTCCTCCCCCATCCCCTGTCTCCATGTGGATATCCCCACCCCCACCCCACCTGATGTCTAATTCTGTACTCATTGTTTAAAATGATATGACTAGTTAATAACTCGTCTCCTATGGAAACATTACCTTTTCTATTTTTCTAGTAAACTACATGTGCAACATAAAATCCTACTCAGATCAAGCCAATTTCTTGTATAGATTCACAGTATACTTGTTTCGGATTACAATTCAGTGTTAAAATATGCTTATGAAGCATAAGACCCTATGGATTTCAGAGCCCAATATAAATACCACTTCAACCACTACCAAGCAATCTACATTTCATTATTTTTTTCCAAAAATGGATGAATGCAAAAAAATGTTCTATTTAATCTATAAAGTTAAAATAAATATGTATTCAAAATCTTTTAAAATTGATTCTAGGACAAATGATTTTAAAATCTTACAAAGTAGTCAATAATTTTAGTGTTCAATGAATAACTCAGCAAATGCCTCAGAATTTTATCTTTTAGAACATATTGATATATAGACATTATTGAAAGCAGAAGAGAGCATCAGACCCTCTGGACCTGCAGTTGCATACTTTGTTATCTGCTTGAGGTAGACAGAAGGAACTGAAAGCAATACATAGTCTCAATCACTGAGCTATTTCAACTTATATATTTTGTAATATTACATAAATACAACAACACAAGCATTCTGCTTTTAAATTTTAGCAAATTACTCATATGATTACATAAAATATTCAGCACTTTATTATAATATTAGCTTTGTAAGAAGTGTTTGTCTAATGCTAGGACAAAGAATTTTGAGCATATTATATACATGAGATAAGTTGTTATATTTAATAGAGAATGAATGTATTTTCTAATGGCATTTTTAATCTGTTGTTTTGATTGATATTCCATCCTACATTTGAAAATATCTAAATTATGTATTAAAGTTATATCTATATAATATATATTATAAATATATATATAATATGACTGATAATAAAATATAAAACCTACCCGATAGTTAAAAGATTGCTTGTTTTCAATGTACTTCTCAATGAACAAAATCATAGCACACATAGCAATATAAACAAAATCACAAAAGTTAACTAATTAACTAATTTGCATTTTATTTTCATATGGTGATTATTAACCACATACCATTTAAACCAACAATATTCAGATTAATGTAATTTCCATGAGGTTCATACCCAAGTAAGATACTCACATGAATCAAAGATAGGATAGCTTTTTTAGTTCATGACTAAATCAGTTATGCACAAATCTGTGGGGAGATTGATCGAAGCAGATGTGACAGCTTTTTAAAAATATGCATGTAGTCTATTTATATATTTTCTATGAAATGTGTAGGTAAATAGAAGTACTATGACATATAAATCTAATATTTTTGTTTTTAAGGTTAATATCAAAAAAGAGTTGAGTGAAAATTTGAATGTTGTTTTCTCTGAAGACATGTAAGTTCCTTAAGGAAAAATATAACAAAATTGGAGATGCTTTCCAAATATGTGCTGCATTGTGATGGGATATTCTTTTTTTTTTTTTTTTTTTTTTTTTTTTGGTTTTTCGAGATAGGGTTTCTCTGTGTAGCCCTGGCTGTCCTGGAACTCACTCTGTAGACCAGGCTGGCCTTGAACTCAAAAATCCGCCTGCCTCTGCCTCCCACGCTCTGGGATTAAAGGTGTGCGCCACCACTGCCCGACTGGGATATTCATTTTTAAAATAAGAAAAAAAATCTGATCTGTTCATCATGGGATTCAGTGGTACAGATGTTATTCTCTCTAGTATACAACAGGAGTCTAAAACAAGCAAACTACTTACTGTCATCATTATTCTACAGGGAGAGCAAGTCACAAAATGAAAGAAGAGAATCAACTAAAGTATTTTCTAGTTATGCCTTAAAATGCCTAGCAAAACGTCCTAAGATGTGGACAAAACAAATGGTAAGGAAAGAAAGTAAGCAGTTTCTAATATCCTTGCTCAGTGGAGTTCAGTGGACCTGGAGAGAGAAGATACTTGATAAGAAACCAGAAAAGGGGATAACATTTGAAATATAAATAAAATATAATAATAATAATAATAATAATAATAAGTTATCTATTAGAGGGCTACAGAAAAGGCCCAATGAAGACTATTAATTGAAGATGTATGAATAGAACTACATACTAAGCTCCTCACTCAGAACATGAAGCTATGAGTAAAAAGAATGAACTGATAGGGATAGTGGAATGGCTACCATGTTGAAAGAATAATTCAGAGTCACATTCATACAATAACAATGTTTTTCTATCATAATGAACTAGATAAAATAAAGACCATGTAATAATCAGAAAGTTGGTGCTTCAGAGTTGTAGCTGAGAGATAGGAAACTTGCCTAGAATGTGCCAAATCCAGGAAGGTAAATGTAGAATTAGAAGATAATGAAAAAGCAAAGGAATTATGGAAGAAAGAATATCAAAAATGAAAGAGAATATTGAATGAATATTTAGAAATTTTCAACCTACACAGACTAAATCTGAAACTATAGTAAATCCAAATAAGCTAATACTAAGAAGTTTAAAATAATAATTAAAAAGTTCCAAACATTGAAGAGCCATGTATTAGATTAGTACATTACGGACAATACTTGCTGCTAAATGAGGTTTGCTAGACATTAAAGGAAGATCACACCCATGAACTTTCAAGAATATGGTTGCTTGAACAAGACCAACATGCTGACAACACCAGTTGGCATGTCAATGTGGATATGTGAAAATCCACATGGTCCTACTCCCTAGATGAATGACTGAAGGTCATCAGTGTCCATGGAGAGAGCAAAAATTGGCTTAATTTAAATGATTTTCCTCATACATTGTTCAGTCTCAAGTGATCAGCTTTAGGCACATGTGTAGGAGAGAAAGAAAGTCTAAATATGCACACATATATATTATATGTATATGTATATGTATATATGTATACAATTTGTATATACATGTATATTGTTCTACACACACACACACACATATATATGTTTGTATAGACTAATAATTAGAGAAAGGATTTTCACTTTTGGATCTATGGGAAGAGAGCAGGAGAGTTGTATACATTTAATGGTCATTGGTCATATATGGGGTTCCCAACTTTATTTTAAACAGAAAATGTCAGTGAGCAGCAAGCATTAAAATTCCATATCCAAACTATGTTAATAATATTAGTACTAAATTAAAATATTTATATATATTTTCTGAAAATAAACATAATTTCAAATATAAAGAAATTATTTAAATAATAAGTATTCATCCCTTACACACCCTTCAAAAAATTAAAGTAAACCAAGACCGGTACCAAAACATTATATGAGGATGACGTTACCTCAGTCCTATAGCTTGGTAAAAAGAACTTCAAGGTAAAAGAACTGCAGTCATAACTGCTAAACATATAGTAACACCAGTACCCACTGAAATGTTGTTAAAGCACTTTAAGTACGTTAAAGGGATCTTGCCCCACAGCCAAGTGTCATTTGTCCTTGGAATTAAAGCCCATTCAAAATATTCATGCATAAAAAATATGATATGCATAGGAACAGAAACAAGAAGATGAAGGTTGACTTATTAGATGTAAAACAGGATTTGTATGAGAAAAACTCTCAAAATACTAGCTATAAAATGACTATAATTCTGATAAATATATATATATAACATATTTAATAGCATTGTATTAAATGTATATTTAATAGCATAGTATTAAAGTGACTCCTAATGATTTACAACTGTATCCATAGAATAAAGTATCTCTCAACCCTTATTGGGGAAGTAACTTATTTCAGGAGGTAGTAGTTTGCATAAAGACATCAGTTGGTCAGTGTACAGAGAAGAAGAGATCATAAAATCTAAATGAGACTTAAGTTTTCACATTTGTCCCCATGCTCAGGTATCATTGGGCCACAGGGTGACAAGAGATTGTATGAGACTCATAGGTGGTACATGACCTCAAAGAAACAATGTTTTTCCAACGACAGGAGAGTTGCTTATGAATTTACAGGGATTATGGTGATATGCAAAAGACCTATGCCAGACATAATCTCAGCATAGAATATAGAAGATAGATATAAAATATCATCCCTAGCTGAAGAACCATTGCTGTTTAGTAGTTACTGGAAGAGGCACACTAAGTTTACTTTAATGGTGTTACCATATTCTGGGCAGTTCAGGTGTCACAAACTGAACTCTGTAGTTAGATAAAAGAAGACAACTTAATTTGGAAGGTATAAGAGGGAAGGGTATAGAAAGTGAATATAGGGGAAGAACTGAAGAATGGCATTGAGTATGATCAAAATACATTTTATGAAATTCTCAAAGAATTAAGAAAGCTATTATTTAAAAATAATAAAGAGTTTTAAAAAGCCTGCATTACCTTATGGATCCAAACCATATAAGCAATACAATTTCTATTGCTTGAAATAAACCAGTCTGTGTAATTGTAATATTGACTATTTAAGCGAAGTAAATCTTGTTTGCTCCCCTTCACCTTTATGGAAACAAATACAGTGCTGTTAAGAATCACTTGTGGCCAGGCGGTGGTGGCGCACGCCTTTAATCCCAGCACTTGGGAGGCAGAGGCAGGTGGATTTCTGAGTTCGAGGCCAGCCTGGTCTACAGAGTGAGTTCCAGGACAGCCAGGCCTACACAGAGAAACCCTGTCTCAAAACAAACCTTAAAAAAAAAAAAAAAACTAAAGAATCACTTGTGTTCATTTACATTAGTTACCTAGAAAATCAGATTGACAAATAAGATAGGAAAGTCATTCCTTGGTTCTGGCATGGAAAGAAAGAAAGAATTTGGGACTATAATTTAGTGTATACTTTAAATTTTGGATGATGTATACAATATGGATATAGGTGGTAATGGTGATTACAAATGTACTTAATACCAACACATTTTATATTTAAAAGTTTTATGTTTTGTGTATTTTAGAAAAATAAAATGATATCATCAGAAAAAAGAATGGAAACTAAGAAAACATACAATGATAGATTTACAGTCAATGAACTCACCCCCGAAAAACCATCATTTTTAAGGAATTAAGCCAATGTAACATATATTGGTTTGTCATAAATGGCTTAAGCAGTACCATAAGTAAGAAGTACATGGAAAGAATGCTCTCCTAGTCCCCCAAATATAAGATTCTATCATATTCTCTAAATTCTCAATAGATCTTAATTACTAGTAGACAATAAGAGAATGATCAATTTGGCCTTAAATTATCAGTGATGTTGGTCTGGAAAGCTAATTACCTTGAGAACTGATGATATTTAGAGGCTTTACACCCATATCAGGACACAAGGCTACCTTCATATTTGTGAGAGAACTGACCAGATGTTAAGAAGGTGAATTCTTTAGTTATATTCTTTACAGTAGAATTATAATATTCTATGATTTCAAAATTGTGTGTAAATTATAAACATTACCTAGATTGGCAGTTTAGGGAATAAATGACTGTCTTACTGTAAACTCAATGCACTGATAGTATTTGAATGAAATGCTTGTGTGCTCTCTGCACAGTTATTATTGAAATGTTCATTGTGTCATCTGTGGAAGATTTCTTCTTCCTTGGCACTATAAACAGAAATCACATGTAGAACTTCTTTAGACTTAATTTAACATGATAAATAAACTCAAAGATTTTTGTAAATACAAATAGTTTAATTCAGAATGACTATAGAAAAATGGGGGGGGAAAGAAGTTGCAACTTCAACGACTCACAATCTTATAAAGTTAAGTGCTGGTTTTAAGAAACTCTTCAGAAACTTTAGAAAGTATACAGTACAAATTATTTTTGTTTTTCGAGACAGGGTTTCTCTATATAGCCTTGGCTGTCCTGGAACTCACTCTGTAAACCAGGCTGGCCTCAAACTTATAAATTCACCTGCCTCTGCCTCCCAAGTGCTGGGATTAAAGGCGTGCACCACCACCGCCCAGCTTACAGTACCAATTAGATACTTGATGATTATCCTCAGTTCTTAGCCCAGATTTATCAAACTCTGATTATTTGAATTGTAAGGATGGTAGGACAGATTTTAGAAACAGTATTTTAGTTCTATAAAAATGTCTTAAAGATCTTGACATTTTACTAGAATGTTTATATATTTAAAAATATATTATTTATATATTTATAATATATAGTAAGTTTTAATTACATCTGAATTCACACTGCATAGCACTGTTTTCTACATATTTCCAAGACTGTGAATTAAGTATGAAGTAAATAATTTATCAATGTGGGCCTCCTTGCAGAATGCGGAGGGGGGTGAGGGTTGCTCATGCTGCTCTGTGCTGATCCTGTCTGAGCCTGGTGAAGGCCGCCTAGCCAGGAAAGGTTGCCACGGAGCGGCGACAGTGTTCCAGGAGAGAGAACCTCTTCCCGTGTGTTACAGCTCTTTGTGATAAAACCTTCCAGACTGCAGAGTAATCTTCAAACACCCTTTATTGTTCTATAGGATCCAGGTTGGGATTTATATATGATTTGGGGATGCTCCGGGGTTTGGCAGCAGGTACTTCTCATTGGCTTGGATTGAGAGTTTAGGGAAACCTTATTTACATGTGGGGAGGGCTTGGGGCTGCAACTATGTGACTGGTAGCCACACATCTCTCCTGGGGGGGTTGCAACTGCGCCAGGAGCTAGGTTCCAGGGGGCGGTGACTGAACTCCTCCCATCCCATGCAGGTGGAAGCTCCGCCCACAAGATTATAGGTAGAAGCCACCCCCTACCGGGGTCCCGGGGTTCAAAGTCCTTGCTCTACCTGAGAACCAGGCTACCTGTGCACAGACCACCTCCCGACATATCAAGATCTGCAAAGTGTGTGTAAAATTGAATTAAATCTCTTGGATAATTATTGAAAAACAAAGCTTTATGACCTATGAGACTGAAGAATATATACACTTACTGAAAGAATAATTTGCCAAGACTTTTGAAATATAATCTAAAATTGGAACCCTTCCTGTCACTGAGTCTTTAGTTGGATGTTTAATCATGCCCTACAAAACAAGCAAGTATGATTTTGAGAAGCATACCAGAAAAAAATATTGAAAGGCAGTTGTGGGAACCAAAAATTTAAAGCCAAATCAGGGATAAATTATGTGCTGCCTAATCACCCATGTCTGCTGGTTAATATCTGAAGTGACATACAGATTGGTAAACTTAGCATTTAAACTGTGGATTTTAAAATTGAAAAATATTGCAAGAAACCCTGTGGTTTTTATAAATCTGATTGATATGATCAAAAATATCTGATGTCTGATAAGTTATAGAAGTGGAGAGAAATAGTGTTGACCCCAGATTAATGTCATAAGGAGGCTCTAAAAGTAAAAGACTGAGAGGAATAAAGAAAAAAAAATGTAAGAATGTAGGTTTATGGGGTCCAGCATCAGCTCCGCCACAGGGTAAGGTCTCTCAGGGAGTCAGGACCAGGAGTTTTGACCTACCCTTACCACACGCTGTTGCTAGGAGGGTGTTAGGCCATAGGGAAGTCCTGGGACACTGCTTCTGGGAGTAGGAAAGCACACTCTGAGACGCAGAACAACCAAAGCTGGCTCCAGGGTTCAGGCCCGTGAAGAGGCCAGGACCATCTGGTTCTCAGGCTCCTTGACACCCAGGTGCTACTGGGAGCCACAGAAGAGCTGAAAATGGAGTGGGTGCCCACAGGTTGAATCTAGGTCTGGGAGAAAAGGGTGTGGGGAGCTACAGGTGGTCCTGCTGGAAGAGTCCTTGCCTTGTTGGTGATGGTTGAGTTTGGACTTGGTGGAGGCCATTGCTGGGAGTGCTTCTACGAGAGATTAGACAGCAGGTATATAGGCAAAGGCCTTCTCCATGGTGCCTCATGGTGGATCCCAATGAAAAGCAACAGTCCATGAGTCCATGGTTTTAAGGCATTTATTGTCATGGCAGAAAGTAGATATGTAAAACCATACTCCACTTCTCAGGGTGGGCACGAGATTAAGTACCTTTTGCAGGGAGGAATGGCTGGGAAGGAAAGCTTATTGGTTAAGCCCTCCAAGCCTTTAGGTACCTCATTAAAATGGAGATTTGTCTTGAGCCCATGTGACCACAGGTCATATCTTCTAAAAGTGGGTTGGGGTATTGCCCATATATGACTGATAGCCACAAATCTAGGCAGAACTGTGACTAGTGACAGGGACCTGGTGCCAGGAATCAAGCGAAGTGCCTACTGTCCCTTCAGGATTTCTGGGGCTTCAAGCCTTAGCTCAACCAGGGACCAAGCTGGACCCTGATATAGCTATCTCCTAAGAGGCTCTGTCAGTGCCTGAGAAATACAAAGGTGATGCCCTCAACCAACCATTGGACTAAGCACAGAGCTTCCAATGGAGAAGCTAGAGAAAGAACCCAAGGAGCTGAAGGGTTTGCAGTCCCTTGGAAGTAACAACAATATGAGCCAACCTGTACCTACAGAGCTCCCAGGAACTAATCCACCAACTAAAGAGTACACATGGAGAGACCCATGGCTCCAGCCGCATATGTAGCAGAGGATGGCCTTGTTAGACATCAAAGGGAGGAGAGACCCTTGGCCCTGTGAAGGTTTGATGCTCCAATATAGGGGAATGCCAGGACAGGGAAGTGGGAGTGGGTGGGTTGGTGAGCAGGAGGAGGAGGGATGGCATAGGAGTTTTGGGAGGGGAAATGAGTAAAGGGGATAACATTTGAAATGTAAAAAAAGAAAATATCTAATAAAAAAGAGATTTTCATTTATAAGTTTATGGATTATCAAAAACTATAGCTTCTTTTGCCCCTGATAATTTCATTCCTTCTTTTACTTCAGACTTTAAGATGTCTTTACAAATAAAATTTGTATATTTTATTTACAAATTTTAGATACTCAATATAATTTACATCTTTCTATATTTTAGATACTCAATATAATTTACATCTTTCTGAATTGTGAAATGAATGTCACAATCAAGTTTGACCTGCTAATACATTCATAAATTTGCTTATTTGTCATTTATTTATACGTTGAGGATATTTAAAATCTACTTTCTTAGGTAATTTCAATGTGAAATAACTGATATGCAGTAGTCATTTTGCAGTACAGTTGGTCACAAGAGCTTATTCATTTTATAAACTGAAAATTGAGGCACTTTGATAAATATCTCTATAATTGCTCTGAACTGCAATCAAAGCAGTATAGCTCAGACATAGAAAGAAAAAGAAATAGCAGGTAGGACACAAAAATAGACTGTGATTTATTGTACAAATCCCTTATTCCAGATTTCAAAGCTGGCATAAACATACACATATTCTCTTCACATTGAAATCACAGTTGACTGTATCATCTTAAAGTTATTGGAATAAAAAATCTTATTATTTTAATTTGATTACGTGGGAATTAGATGCCACACGGATATTAAATAACATGATATGTAATGACTGGGGAGACAATTGATGTAACAAAAGGAAAATGCAGCTAGAACACCAAATAAATTTATTGTTCACATCTATGGCTAACAGAGCCGGTAGGGGAATTTAAAAAATCCAAGAAATGCTCAAAATTTAAATTATATTTTGAGAATAATTTCTGCAGAAGTCACCCTTGACCTTTCATGGACAACTAAAAACAAACCATTGCAGGCGGTGGTGGCGCACGCCTTTAATTCCAGCACTTGGGAGGCAGAGGCAGGAGGATTTCTGAGTTCGAGGCCAGCCTGGTCTACAGAGTGAGTTCCAGGACAGCCAGGGCTACACAGAGAAACCCTGTCTCGAAAAAAAAAAAAAAAAAAAAAAAAACCCAAACCATTGGCTTGGCAAGGTCTATACTAAAGGCTAGATAAAAAGATGGAAGGAGAGACCCCTGGTCCTGGAAAGACTGGATGTAGGGGAACGCCAGGACAGAGTAATGAGAGGGGGTTGAACGGAGAAAAGAGGGAGGGAAGGGGGCTTATGGGACCTTCGGGGAGGGAGGAAACGGGAAAGGGGAAGTGATTTGGAATGTAAATTAAAAAAAATAAAATAAAATTAAATTAAAAAAAAAAAAAAAAAAAAGCATGAGCTCTGTTTGAGCTATGTACTTTCAGGATGGGTATTTTACACCTGGTAATATACATAGGTGCTCTATACAAGAAGATTTAAAGAGAAGTTGTCATTATGAACACACACTGAATAATAACTGGTTATGTACGAACAGATATACTCATATGCTATTTGGAATGCCTATAAATGGACTTATACGAACACTTATTTATTACAAAGTTTGGCTTGATATCCAGCATTACAAATTCAGATTTGAGGAAGTTGCACATTTTTCTTTTTTTTTTTCAGTATGTTAAGCATTTTATTTTATTTTTTTAATGTTTTAAATTTTGTTTAATCTTTTTATTTACACTCCAGATTTTATCCCCCTCCTAGTCCAAACTCTGACTGTTGTACATCCTGTACCTCCTCCCCCGATCACCCCCTTACTCCCATCCAACCAAGCCTCCCCACTCCCTTGAGGGTAAGGTGCATCTTCTCTGCTGTATATGTGTTGGGGGTTTCATACCAGTCTGTGTATGCTGCCTGGTTGTTGGTCCAGTGTCTGAGAGATCTCAGGGGTCCAAGTGAATTGAGACTGCCGGTCCTCCTACAGGGTTTCCCACCTCCTCATTTTTCAATTATAGTATAAAATAGACAGCAATTTGGAATAAACATTTAGGTGATTATTAAGAATTAGTTAAAATTATACCTATAAAATAATAAATTAAGGCGTGACTCTAATAATTTGAAAATTTCAAATAAATATAGATTTGAATTACGACTATTCTCTGAAGAGTCCCATATTGATAAGAAAGGATTTTACAAATGATCCCATTAAAAGACGTAAGTAAATAAAGTTTATTTATATAAATCAATAGCCTCACTCAAGGTTGTTTTGAACTAACTACCAATTCTCTCTGTAACAAAAGTGCCACAAAATTAACAGTCCCAATTATGTGACAAAAAGAAAAATCCCACTGAAAAACAAAACATTCATTTTAGTTGAAAGACTGACCTGCTTTGCTATTATAGGAATTCGTAAATGTAAAAGGATGGGAAAATCTCATTGAACCCACTGGTAGTGATGGCTGAAGTACACAGTAATAGTAGTTGTTTTGTTTCTCTGAGTTCTGACCCCTGTTGAGTAGCCAATGATTTGACATATGATTAGACAAATGGGAAGCTAAAGAAGCTGGATGATTTTATGGATGCCTACAGATAAGACGTTCTTGAATTCACTGTAGAATTTAAGAGCAACACTAAAGAAGAAGATGGAATCAGTCCTGTAACAATTGAAAGGAGACTCATCACAGCCAGTGAGAATCTTGATATACTCTCTCTCTCTCTCTTTTTTTATTTATTTTCTATATTTTTTTATTTATATTCCCAATGATTTCCCCTTTCCCGTTTCCTCCCTCCCTGAAAGTCCTATAAGCCCTCTTCCCTTCCTCTTTTCCCCATTCAACCCCCTCTCACTTCTCTGTCCTGGTATTCCCCTACAACCAGTCTTTCCAGGACCAGGGATCTCTCCTTCCATCTTCTTGGAAATCTATTGATATGTGAATTATGTCTTAGGTATTCCAAGCTTTTGGGTTAATATCCCCTTATCAGTAACTGAACACCATGTGTGTACTTTTGTGATTGGGTTACCTCACTAAGGATGATATTTTCCAGTTCTGACCATTTGCCTAGGAATTTCATGAATTCATTGTTTTTAATTGCAGAGTAGTATCCCATTGTGTAAATATATCACATCTTCTGAATCTATTCCTCCGTTGTGGGACATCTGGGTTTTTTCTAGCTTCTGGCTATTATAAATAAGGCTGCTATGAACATAGTGGAGCATGTGTCCTTATTGCATGCCAGGGAAGCCCCTGGGTATATGCCCAGAAGTGGTATAACAGGATCCTCTGGAAGTGTCATGTCCAGTTTTCTGAGGAACCGCCAGACTGCTATCCAGAGTGGTTGTACCAACTTGCAATCCCACCAGCAGTGGAGGAGTATTCCTCTTTCTCCACATCCTTGCCAATACATGCTGTCTCCTGTGTTTTTGATCTTAGCTATTCTGACTGGTGTAAGGTGGAATCTCAGGGTTGTTTTGATTTGCATTTCCCTAATGACTAAGGATGTTGAACATTTCTTTAGGTACTTCTCAGCCATTCGATATTCTTCAGGTGAGAACTCTTTGTTTAGCTCTGTACCCCACTTTTTAATAGGGTTATTTGGCTCTCTGGGTCTAACTTCTTGAGTTCTTTGTATATAGTGGATATTAGCCCTCTGTCGGATGTAAGGTTGGTAAAGATATTTAAAGTACTCATCTGGATATGAGTTTTGCCAGAGTGACAGCACTCTGTGAAAATCTGTTGCAGTACAAGCCCTTGAACAAATCAAGAGGACAGCATTTCTCCCTAAGAGTTCAGAATTAAGTAATGCCCATTGGAATTGTATTTAATATTACTTATATTGTGTATAAGTAAAATAAAATAATATTATTTATAAAATAAAATTTTATAAAAGCAAATAATTTAAGGAATCATAATATATAAGTTTTCAGTAACTACTACTTTTTTTCGTGATAAAATTGCCAGCAGATAACCTTCACATTATATAAACCTAGTACTACAAGAAAATCAATGGTTCATTCATAAAATCACATATATGATCCCAGGATCTTGATTTACATCTTCTCAGAATATCACATTGATATAAAATTACTGGCCTGAGGAAACACTGAGTAGACCCAGCCATTATCTAATTTTTATGTTTAGTCATTATGTTCAGGACAATTTCAGGGTAAAAATGATTATACATAAAGGCAGAAAACTAAGAAGCCAAATTAGTTTCAAACATGTAAATTTATATAATGACATTAGATTATACTATTTATGCCTTTCCTTGCTTCAGAGTATGCTTTTAAATAAATACTAAATATATGATGATATTCAAAAATAGGGTCATGTTGCTATAGGATAATCTAGGTCATGGAAAGGGTAATGATCTGTGAAAGGAAAGATTACTTCATAAAACCTGAATCAGGCAAATCCTGTATCTTTACCAGATAATCTTGTCTTTATGACTAGCAATAGCTTATTCCTACAAGATTAGTCCTGAAAGCAAAGAAAATACTGATTTATATTAATGTTTTTATATTATTGATGGATTGAAACATATGATCACAGTTTGGTTAAATACTCAATGTCATGATAGAGTTTGTGTTAAGTGTCTTTTCTGAACTATAGTATGAATAGTTGAGTCTGATTAAATTGGAGTCTATTGCCAGTTCAAAACCATGGACCCAGGTCTCAGTCTTTAGAGGCTGAAAGTACTGAAGAATGTATTTCAGTCTCTTATTAAAAGGGTTGAATATAGAAACTTTTTAAATATGAGAAAGGTGTGTGTTAGAGCAGTATGAATAACTAATCTGTTTCACTGTCTAGTTCTTACAGTCAAAAGTTCATAAGAAGTAATAAATAAACTACATGTGAGCACCATTTTAAGAAATGTATTAAAAATTCAATAGCTTTGTACAACAGAGGGTTCATTGTAGTGCTTCACTTATGGCTCAGTGTGATGAAGTAGTGATGGTCCAATCAGGTATTAAGAAATGTGATGCAGTATATAATTTTGGTTTCCACATCTCTGTGACATTCCTCTAACACTTGATGTGAAGGGAATGATTTATGAGACTGCAGACTTTACTCAGGAGCTTATTGATATCCAAAGTCATTTTCTGGATCACATGTTTTATTTTTCTAAACTTATATGGAAGCTATTTATATTACTAGTTTGGCTCCCAGATGGTAAAAGTGTTGGGGAAATCTTTAAATCTCTTTAGCTTATTCTTCATTTCAGGTAAAACAGATAAGATGACCTCATCTACAGAATATAACATTGCCCTGGCTAGTACTGTGGTTCCTGAAATCTCAGTGATTTTCTGTTCACTGCCCTCTGTTATTTCATCTGGGACATTTTTTTTTTTTTACTTAAACCTTGCTTATTCTTGGAATTCATTTGCAAATGGATTTTTACCAAGCTTTTCTCACTAGTTCTAACATAACAATAAAAATTGATAAAAGCTATTTTATAGCTCCATCATGTTTTCTATAAGCTTTAAAATTTATGTTAGCTTCTCAAAAGTACAAAGTTTCTGGTGGCAAATTATAAGTGTAAGAATTCATTATTTAAACCAAAACTTATTCTTTTCATTCTGTTGGTGTATTAATAAAAGTAGCACATGATCAGTGTGTTTAAGGAATTATATATATGTTCTGATACTGTTTATAATAAATAAACTGCTAATCATTTTGTTGGTTATATTTTATTAATTATGAATATATGATTACAACAAATTAAATGATTTCCAACTTGTGTTTTCATATTATTATCTTATTTTTTTCTATTTGTGAACTTTAGATCTCTAATACACAAAATAATTCTATGTTTTTCCCAATGGAATAGGAGATATTTTATTGTCCACCAATAATTTGACTGATTGGTGGATGAAGAACAAAGCTTGGATAATTTTTCCAATAAGAGAGGAAAATTATGAATATCTCCAACAGGTATCTCAAAATAAATATTTGGAAATTGAAATTGTGCAAAATAAACTTGTGTAGATTCATCAAATCCACATGATAACAATATGATAAGTGATTATGAGTAATAACTGCCTGAGAAAAAATTTTAGTGATACAAAGAAACTTTAGTGAGGAGTTAAAATTTAATCAATAAGGATAAAATGTTATTTGTAAATAAATATATAAACAATTTTTGTAACCATATTATTATGTTGTTGTTGATGCTGAAGATTGAATCTAGGATCTTCAACATTCCAGTTAAGTTCTGTACCCCTGAGGTACAGCCTTGGACTCCCCAGAACAAGATAAACAAATCTCAACCTCATGAGTGTTGCTGAAATGTTATTCCTAAGAAAACTTGTTAATATCACCAGAAAGTAACATTTACTGATTACATTATGTTACAATTTTAATATTTAGGATATTTATATATCCAACTAATGTACATGTTTACTTAATTGAGGTAAGTATGTATGATTTATCCTGTTAAAATGACTTTGAATTCTAGTCAAGGTGAAAAAATTTCATATACTAAAATAAACATGCAAATTATTTAAATAGATTTATAATTTTTCTAGAAGCAACTTTCAATAATTTTTAATATGATAGAATTCTGGTGTTTATTAGCACAGTAGATTAAATTCCATGTTAAAGGCAAATCTATTACAACAAGGCAGTGATAAAAATATTATAGGTCACAAGTAGAGAAGAAAATGCACTATTCTATATTTGAATGAGTTAGACTACTAAATAAGTTTCCATGTCCCAATTTTGTTCCAAAAAACTATTGGAGAACCACTAGGCTAATTGGCTAAATACAGACCTGTCTTTATTTGCAGCAGTGTCGCCAGAAATGAGTTAAAATTCTACTATTTGTACAAGTAGTTATTTTTTTAAATTTCAAAATAAGAAATATATCATAGAGAAACACTGCACTACTATACTAGTAGACACTTTCACTTTAATCCATTAAGAAAACTCATGATGTTATACAATTGATTCATTTGTGTGTGTGTGATTGACAAGAGTTAAATATTTCTTTTTGTCAAATAATTTTTGTAGTATGATACAATCCTGGTGGTTTTATTTAATTGAATAATTGTACACATCATTATAAATGGTTAAATGGCTTTACATAGCTTCAATATTTGTCTCTGAATATGTGCTTTTGTCGACCTCTAACCCCTCTCTAATCTCCTTATTTATTGTCAGGAGCCATAATGGGACAAGCTAATATACTAGCAGGTGATCATCCTGAAATGGCGTGCTTCGTATTATTATATAATCTGAAACAGGTGAGCCCTCATTAAGCAAGACTGTGAGGGACTAATTTTAGGAAAGATTTCTGCTATTAATATGCTTTTTCTCTTATTATTAAACATATTTAATAATCAATAAGTAATAACACACCCCTTTGGAGCAGATCTCTGCAGATCTGAAGATGAACTGTCTTACAGTGATGCTATGAAGACAAATTAAGTTTTAATGATGATCCTACAGGAATTCCTAAAATTTATCTCTGATTATTAAGCTCTTTTATAGTGGGACTGCTATTAGGTCCTTTTCTGATAGTCAAAACTGCAATGAGAATTCTACCAGCCTCCCAGGTGTCACAAGTTAATTATTCTTAGATGGCAGCCAGACTTTCTCCTACTCAGAGCACATTCCAAGAAGTTGTAAAACAATTCCAAAGAGGTTCCCAGAGGTTGTAAAACAATTAACCAAAGGTCATAAAAAGGGAACTAGGATTTATTATAGATGCTAGGACAGAAGATAAAATATTTATCTATACAAAACTTCACTAATAACTTAGTTATGGTTTTAAACTTTCAATGAACTTGTGAAAGACAAGTGATAGATGTTTAGCTAGAAAATTACTCCTAATGGATATGCATGTAAACATTCTTTGTTGTAACTTCTATTTCAATTTATGACTTGATTTTTTTTGTGTGTGAACTTGTGCTGAACTTTGTATCATGTGATCATGTATTCTAAAAGATGTTTAAGGGCTGAGGACAAAGAAAGAGTCAGACCAGAAGAATTTAGGTGAGAGGAACAGATGTGAAAAGAACAGAGCTGAGAGAAGAACTGAACTGAGGAGAAGTTTTTAGTCAGAAGAGAACAAGATTAGAAGGAGAATTCAGAGTGGAATAACTTAGAAACTATAGGCATTATAAAAAACCTGAGAGAGCTATGTGCAGAATGCAGAGGAAAAGAGGATAAAACAAGATGCTGCAGAGAACAGAAGGAGCAGGCAGTCTTCTCCTTACCATGGGACAGAGCAGGTCACATGGTAAGGAGAAGGCAGGCTTAGTCTTATTAAAAGGAACAAAAGCTTTTTTTTTCTTATAAATATGGATTTATTTCATTTAGCATTAAAAGAGTAGAAACCTATTCTTTCTCGATGCAATAAATACTGAAGTTCATTTTTCATCCAGAATGAGTGAGTTCTTTTGCACTGGTGCTTGGTCTCTTGATCCATATGTATATGTAAGTGCAGATGTGTATGTGTGTAATTATGAGAATGTATGCATGTGTGTGAGTACGTATGTAACTGTGAGAGTGCATGCAAGCTGGGCCCACCTGAATTTGTGTGGAAATGTGTAAATGAAATCTCTGTATGTTTGAAGCTGTGTATGAACTTATGTGTGATTATGCATATTCACTTATGTAAAAGTTTTTCTTCTTTCTGGGAGTATTATTCTCTTCTCCTAGCTCAATAGAAGTTTATTGCTCTAAATTTCCCCCTAGCCTGACAAGCAAGAGGCATATGGACAGTAGGGAAAAGGCTCTAGCAACTAATCCTTTACTTAAACTGCTGTTTTAGGATGAGGTGCTAAGTGCCTGAAACTGCAAGTCTCTGGCTTCAGAGGAACACAGAAGGCAGGTCAGCTACATTAGCAGAGTAACATAGACTTAGATAAGAAAACTTTTTATTATACAGCAACCCTAAGTTTTCCATAAGACAAAGTCTTACTCCAGAATTTCATAAGATAAAGTCTTACCACTTCCAATGCTCTTCCCCCCTCCACTGCCTCAAGAAGAACCTACAAGAAAGAAGAAACACCTCCCAGCTGGGACTGACTCCTGGCAACTTATTTCCAGTACCTTTTTCTTAGAGAAAAGATAAATCTTGATGCAGAATTCAGTGTATATTCAAGTAATTGTTCACGTCGAATTGGTTCAGAAGTATGGAATTCTTTTAAATTACACATCTGTAAAAAAGTGTTTGAAACAATTACTGCTTAGAAAATATTGAATATGGAGACATTTAGTCAGTTGGAAATTATTGATCACCACCCAGTTATTGTGTGTACTGTCTATATAGTTAGACTTCTTATTTTTCTTCAATCTTTATTATTTTATTTAATTACATTTCTCTGTTGCCCCCTTCTCGTTCCCCCTCCCAAAGTTCCTCACTCCATTCCTACTCCCTACTGCCTCTGAGAGGGTGCTCCTCTTCCACCAGGACTCCCCCTTACCTGGGAACTCAAGTCTCTTGAAAATTATACACATCTTCTCCCATTAAGGCCAGACAAGTCAGACCTCTGCTATTTGTGCCAGGGGCCTCAGACCGACCAGTGTGTGCTCCTGGTTGGTGGCTCAGTTTCTGGGAGCTCCATGGGTTCTGGGTTGGGTGAGACTGATGGTATTCTTATGGTGTTGCTCCCCTTCAGCTTCTTCAATCCTTCCCCTAATTCAACCATAGGAGTTCCCTACTTCAATTAAATGGTTGGATGTAAATCCCTGCATATGTCTCAGTCACCTACTGGTAGGGCCTCTCAGAAGACAGTCATTCCAGGCTCCTGTCTATAAGCTTATCATAACAACAGTAATAGTATCTGGCCTTGGTGCCCTCCCATGAGATGGATCCCAAATTGTGCTGGTCACTAGATTACCTTTCTTTCAGTCACTTCTCCATTTTTGTCCCTGAAGTTCTATTAGACAGGAATGGTTCTATGTCAGAGATTTTGACTGTATGTGTATGTTAGTAACCCTGTCCCTCCCCTGAGGCCCTCTCTGTCTACTGCAGGTAGGCTCTTTGGTTTCCCTCTCACCAAGGTGGGGCATTTTGGCTAAGGTCACCCTCATTCAGTCCTTAGAGTCTTTCACCTTCCAGGTCTCTGGTACTTTCTAGAGTACACACATACACACACACACACACACACACACACACACACACACACACACTGGACATACCCATGATGCTGCTTATCCCTATTAATTCTCTTGGCCTTCTGGGTTTCTCTCCTAACCCACCCCCCATACCTGATCCTATTCCCCTTTTCTCCTCCTCCTCCCCTCTCCCACTCAGGTCCCTCTCTCCTTCTGCCTCTCATGATTATTTCTATTCCCCTTTTAAGTAGAATTGAAACATCCTTACTTGGGCTTTCCTACTTGTTATACTTTTTACAGCCCATGGGTTGTGTCCTAGGTATTCTGTACTTTTTGGCCACTAATCAGTGAGTACACACATATGTCCTTTTGAAGAGTAAAACAGTATAAATTCTGCAATCACAGATATGAATCTCTTTTTTAATTAGAAAGAAAATAACAAATAATCATAATAAATTAAGTGGTTAACATACAGTTAAATATAAAATTAGAGCCAAACCAGGACAATCCAAATTAAGTGGAATGCAACCTAGTGTGGGTTTTTGCTATTAGATAAGGTCATTATGCCTACCATTTCTTATTCATCTCTACTATAAAAAAAAGAATTTACTCAGTGAATCAGTGAGACATCAAAACCAATTGATGATCATCTGTAGAAAAATAGGACCCATAACTCAATATCATGCCAGCTATACAGATTCAGAGTTAATTAACCTTTACCTCATTCCTAATATTTGCCAAGTTCTTTTGCAAGAATGACTATGAATACCATGTTGATTAAAATAACCCTGAAAAGAGTCATCATTGCCCAGGACATACCTAGAAGTTAAGTGAATTGCTTAGGGCTACAGTAGAAATTGATTTGATGCAGGAAGGTTAAGAGTGCAACTGAAAAATAGAGTGGTCATTTAGCAAGTTGACTAAAACAGAGTCCTTTTAATTGGCTCCTTAATTGCTTTATTTCTGTTTCTTCAATCAATAATATTTAAAAATATTTAGCTTTACATCTTTTCTTTCTTAAAATATATCAAATGTTTTTTTATATCTATCTATAGAGATATTTCATTATTCCCTTTCCTTATTCTTTCTTCAACTTTCTCTTAAGTTCATAAACCCTTTTTAGTTAATTGTGTGTGTGCATATATATACATAGCCATGGATCAGAGTTGCCTAAACATTACTTGTACAAGAATAATAATAAAAAATATATAGTTTTTGGTTTTTTTTTCAAATTTAAACTCTTTTGAAGTCATTGTCTAAATGCCATAGTTGATGTTAATATATATTTCTTAACTTCATTTGTGTCAAAATAAATTGTACCAGAATTTGACAGAGTTGAATAAAGAATTAAATAATTACTCAAAGTTCCTTAGTCAAACAGAGTACTGGTTCAGAAGACATGTATACATACATACAAACATACATACATATATATATATATATATATATATATATATATATATATGTATACATATATATATATATACACATATACACACACACAAACACTCCCCTGTAAAAGCCAATATATGGTGTGTGTATATGTGTGTGATGTGTGTGTGTGTGTGTGTATGGTTTATGTGTGTATGTGTGTGTGTGTGTATGTGTGTATTAGTCCCCCGAGCTGACAATTTCAACTCTAATATGATCAGTATATTTCACATTAATTATGTGATATTCAAAACAAAACCAACTGTATACCTACTTGTTTGCTTGAAAATGCTTAGTTACTCCATCAAGTTAATGATGTTAATTTTTATCTTCTGTTTAAATGAGACAAATGTTTCGTTAATCATTTTGCTATTCCATCCCAAAGGAAGTCCCAGGTTTTGTGTCAGGTGCCTATTTTTTTATTTTCTATTACAGTTAATTTAATGTGTCAACTTTACTGGGTCAAGAGATGTCCAAGAGCCAAGAAATACTCTCCATATAGGTATTCTTAAGAGATAAGTGTCTCAGTCAACACACTACCTTCAGATCCTGTAGCCAAGGTGCATTTATATCACTGTCCAACCCCTAAGGTCTAAATATAATGAAAAGTCAAGGGAAGACAAAGTGTTTACCCTCTGACTTTCAGTATCCTTGGATAGTAGATTGATTGACTAAGAGGATGTCTGCTAACTGAAGAAGATTTTTATCTGAGGAATCAGAGAGGAAATTTCAAACAAGATTTACATGTGAGTCAGTGGATCCTATCTGAAAGATATGATTACACTCACTTATGAGTGAGAAATTATGATCCACTATCAGGAGGTATCAATAAAATGAAAACAAAAAGAAAATTGTTCTTCTCTGGAGATAGCATATTATATTTTTGCTGATCTTATATCTCAAATGCCATGGCTTCTGGCATTTATACTTTGGACTTGTACCAGAAATTCCTCTAATTCACAAGCCTTCAACACTGCAAATTACAGGATGCCTTTGTGACACCATAGGACCTTTTCCTAATAAATCCTGCCTGATCTTATATAACTCTGTCTTCATTTATTATGTCGTGCTAAAGAGCTGAGCTGGTATACTGAATAACTACCTAATTATGAGCATGTATTTCAAGCACTGACCTTTTGTCAACACAGAGATAAAGAACTGCCATACAGTTGCAGGAATGATTAGGAAACTAATGACTATCATTGAGTATTAAAGACTAAATCAATGATACACCCTGAGGTCAAAGCACACAATACATGTAATGCTGAAACTGTGGCAAAAGTGTTAAATTATCAACAATACACAACCATCAAAGGGAGTATTTTCATTGCCATGAAGGTAATTTACAAGCCGTTATTGTGATCTAAGAATATTACTCTTTCATGTATAATATAATTACCATTTAAGGCACACAATTAAATCTGACACACACCCTTCAAAGTATTTGCACATGATACTAACATTCCTAGAGATAAGAGCTCTATTTTATGGTGGAAATAACACAGGTAAGTAAAAAAGTTTCACACAAGACCAGAATTGAAACAGTTGGTTTTATAATCTTTTTTCTCCTTTGAGGTGTTTGATGTCTACATAATGGCAACCATTGGTAAATTGTTCATCTCTTCTACCTCATGAGTACTTATTGTTACTTCCTTTTGCCTTTCTATACTGTGAGTATACATCTTTCCTCTTGTTTCTCATTTTCCATTAGGAAAACTCTCTACAATCTTTAAGGATTCATTATTGTAAATATCTAACATATTGCATAACTATGAGAACATTTTAATTTCAAATGTTCTACTGAGTGACATTCTAGGGTTTCCATGTCTCCTGTAATTAGTCCTCTCTTTACAAGTTTATATTACACATACTATATGTAGAAACGTCAATGAATCATAAGTAACATTTTGTTTGTTACTTTTTCTTCACACATGGTAATCAATGTGGTATGTTGAGTGTGAGAAGCAGATTAGTCAGAAATCATAGTCTCACTGCAGTCAGGTTTATTCAGTTGATTTGGCATCTTAATTTCAATTGCAAACTCTCCCATTTGAATATACTTGAATATATTTGATAATAGAGATGGCCTTTCAATTTTGTTAGTAACTGAAGTAAATTATGTTCCCTAAAGGTTTTTTATCTTTTTTATCCTTTTTAACTTCATCTTTCTAAAATACAGTAAGACTTGTGTTAGACAATTGCCAGTGTAGAAATACCCTCTCAAATGTTAATATTCATTATTAACTGCCAGTGGTTACATTTGAACCGGTTACCTGAAAGAGAAGCTGGGTATAGATGGGGAGGCAGCAAAGAAAGACAAAGACTAAGTCAACATGGCTGTTCAAAGTCTTGTGATTTATTGGGGGACCTAGGATTTAAGGTTTCAGGCAAGACCCTTCCCACAAATTCCAGTGTGTGTTCCGGGGAACTGGTCTGGTTGTTCACTAGTCATTGGCTCTATTACTTGGGCAGCTGGGCAGGTCACCTGCTTAATTCAGGAATTCATAGACCTGGAGGAACAAAGAACTTCACCTTCACTCCACCTTAGGTGGAGCAGGATTGTGACTAGCACAGAAATTCCTTGCTCAAAAGCTGGGAAAGCAACTTCACTTCGGTCAATGTCAAGTTCCTGCCAGGTGACATGACACCCCAATATGGATCTCTACATCTCCTCCCATTTTATTAGTTTTAAGATGAGGAGGTACCAAGTGTATAAATGATCTCACCTTGACAGTGGGCATTAACCAGGGAGTAGAAGATTGACCTGATTCCTCTCATGGAGAACAGAGGATTGTTTCCACATCATAGATGGCCCTTGGTGTCTTTTGGAGAGGAGGGGCAGAGCCTTAACTTGGTGGGAGACCCCCACAGAGTCCGAGGATGGACACCAACACATATCCAAATCAGGTTTGCTACCCGGGAGTCCTCCCTCTGGAGGACTTTGCCTTGTAAACTCCCACTGGTGCCCATTTTGACTTGTAAGCAGACACACATAGATCTGAGTTCTATGTGGCTCCATGAAGGGGATCCACTTGTATAGGTTTTGATGTCAGGAGGTCTGTAAGTGTCTTTAACAGACATGCCAGTTTTCAATTCATGTGAGCCTGGGTGGAGACAACCAGTCTACTCAACATAAAAGATTAGAAGTTAGCTAAAACACAAAGCCTGACTTCCCATGTGGGGGAAGTGGCTTTCAGTTGTAAATTACCAGTTAACAAACACAAGCCTGGCTTCCCAGTGTGGGGGAAGTGGCTTTGAGAATCAATAGGAGACTTTTCCCCACCTCAGGTATACGCCAGATAATCCAGCTGATAAAGTTTTTAGCCATCTGTTAGTGATTAGTCCTGCTTACTAAGACGATACAGGATCTGTGTCTAATTGACGAACCAATCTTTCAGGCAGCCATCAGGGTCTTTTTGTGAAAAAACGCAAACAGAACCTCTTTCCCAAATTAAAACAGGGTCTGGACCATTCCATGTATTAGTTAAAGGGTCTCACCACTTGACCATAGCATAAGAATTAGAAGTTACTGGATGACAGTGGAGATCTGCTGCAGACTGACTTTTAGCATCAGTTTGCAAAAAATTCAAAACAAAAAAGACAAAAGCAAGATGTGCTTTTGGTGATCTTGAAGGGTATAATTCCTCTTTTTTTGTTTTTACTATTGGGGTGTCATGTCATCTGGCAGGAACTTGACATTGACCAAGGTGAAGTTCCTCTCCTAGCTTTTGAGCAAGAAATTTCTGTGTTAGTCACAATCCTGCTCCACCTAAGGTGGAGTGAAGGTGAAGTTCTTTGTTCCTCCAGGTCTATGAATTCCTGAATTAAGCAGGTGACTTGCCCAGCTTCCCAAGCAATAAAGCCAGCCTAATGAACAACCAGACCAGTTCCCCAGAACACACACTGGAATTTTTGGGAAGGGTCTTGCCTGAAACCTTAAATCCTTGGTCCCCCAATAAATCACGAGACTTTGAACAGCCATGTTGACTTAGTCTTTGTCTCTCTTCACTGCCTCCCCATCTATACCCAGCTTCTCTTCCAAGTAACCAGTTCAAATGTAACTTCTGGCAGTTACAATTCATGACTCAATAAAAATCTCAAGTTGTCATTAAGATCTGAGGTTCCTCTGCTCTCTTTCACTATTGTATAGTTTTTCAGTATATCACTCTTTCATACCTGGGGTAAGCTAGCTAACATTATTCTTGATGTGGGAAAGTTTTAATTTTCTTTTTAATTTGATTGCTTTCTTTTAATTTAATTTCATTTTTAATTTGAGAATTTCAAGAAGATTACTGTGTTTACATCATTTTGACAATCCTATCCGTTTCATGCTTTCCCCAACATCTTTTCAAATTCATGCCGCCTAATTTTTAATTATTGTTCACAATCCATTGAATCCTTTTATTTTGCTTCTGTATGCATATGTTTAGGACTAAGCACTGGAACTGGATAGCCTGTCAGGGGATGATCCCTGAAGAACACTGATTCTCCATCTTTTTGCAACAATGAAGTGTATCTCTTCATCTGTGCATTGGATCTTGTGAAATTTACTACATTCATTTTTTTACTGTCAGGTGGTGGTGTTAATGAGAAGGTCTTGTTTAAATAACAATAGTGTTGAAATTTTACTGGGAAATCTCATATCATAGCAAGCTAACAATAGTCATACAGGTCTTCTGGATTTAACAAATTTTCTTTCCCTCTTTACAAAGATTCCTGAGCACTAGCCATTAAGATTTACATTGTTGAGGTACCAGTTAAGGGTAAAAATCCTACAGTCAATTTTTCTCTGAGTTTTGACCAGTTGTCAAAACTCTTTGTTATCCCATGTCTGCCACAAATATAACTTTCTTTGATGAGGGATGAGAACAATTCTTATCTATGAGAATAAAATATAGTTGAAAATATATTAAGAAATGATACTGAGATCCTTCACTTGTTTGTTTGTATTTTCCTGTATTTCTTTAAGATATTTTTGCATTTCCTCTTTCAGGATTTCTGCCTGTTGACCCAAGATCTCTTGTATTTCTCTAAGTGATTTTTGTGTTTCCTCCTCATGGGCTTCCATCTGTTGATCTATAGTCTCCTGCATTTCTTTAAGCAATTCTCATGTTTCCTTTGTAAGGGCATCTACCCGTTGATTCATTTCTTTAAGCGATTTTTGTGTTGCCTCCTGGTGGGCCTCCATCTGTTGACCCATGTTTTCCTGCATTTCTCTAAGCGATTTTTGTGTTTCCTTTGTAAGGGTTTCTAACTGTTGATTCATGGTCTTTCTTTATAAGATTTATTTGTGTCCTTCTTGAAATCCTCTTATAGCATCATGAGAAGTGATTTTAAATCCAGATATTGTCTTTCGGGTGTGATGGGGTATCCAGGACTTGCTGCTGTTGGAGAGTTGGGTTCGGATGGTGCCATATTACTTTGATTTCTGTTAGTAATGCTCCTTTGTTTGCCTTTTGCCATCTGGTTACCTCTGATGTTAGTTGGTCCTGCTGTCACTGGCTGTTGGTTGGACCTCCTGTGAGCCTGCAACGCTATTTCTGACCCCCCTGGATTACTGGGATTCCCCTGGCACCGATTTCTGGGGCTTGCCCTGCTCCTGAGTAACTTTGGAGCCCTGATGTGCCTTGCCCCAAGTGATGTTATATTGGGGAATCCCTGCACATCCAAAGGCTCAGCGTAGTGGATTCCCAGGTCTCTGGCATGTATTAAGATTGACCCCAACCCCCACTCCCTGCCATTATTCCCCGGATCTCCCTATATATGATCCTCCTCCTCCCCTCCCTGTCCCCTTTTCTACCCAGTTACCTTCTTCTATCAACCTCTGACACTTATTTTGTTTCCCCTTCTGAGAAAGATTTAACCATCCTGTCTTGGCCCCTCCTTGTTATTTGGCTTTGTTGAGTCTGTTGATTGTAGCATGGTTATACAGTACTTCCTGGCAAATAACCACTTATAAGTGAGGACATACTATGCGTGTCATTTGGGTCTGGGTTACTTCAATCAGAATAATATTTTCTAGGTTCATCCATCTACCTGTACAATTCATGATTACCTTGTTTTAATGTTTGAATCATATTTTATTGTTTACAAGTACCTCATTTTCTTTATCCATTCTTCAATTGAGGGGCATCTGGATTGTTTACAGTTTCTGACTATTATGAAATAAAGTTCTATCATTCTATTGTATACAAAACACATTTCAGCAATGAAAATAGTCATTATCTCAGTATAAAGAACTGGGAAAGGGTTTTCCAAGCCAAAGAACCAAGAGATACTTATTTTTATGCTATCAATAATAAATGACATTAACTTGCCATAAAGCATATACAAAATTGTAACATTTTACTGTTTTCATATTTCAAGTTTCTAATAATTTTAGTCAACATTCATTTTTGAAAATCTTTACTATAGAATTTTAGAACTAGAGGAACCTAAGCAGCTTGTATCCTCATCTCTTTATTTTGTCTGATTCGAAAACTAAAGCTTATGTAGTTATGCAATATTTGATTTATTTACCTCAAGTTCAGTTCTGATCCATCTCTTTATCAGGATTTGCATTTATCATTTTCTTCCCAAATACAGATATTGTCATCTCTGATGACATTTACTAACACCTCACTTTTATGTTGGATTTCTGATGTAATACTGAATATCAAAGCAAAAATTAAGCTGTAATCTCACAATTGATCGCCTTTAAATTACATAATAAAATGCTTCAACTGAATTTAGTGAAGCTGATAATTCTCTAAATTTAAAGTTATCTCTGTCAACACAAGCATAACATTAATAATAGATGATGCCTACTTAATGAGTTGGGCAAGTCCATCTGTTAGTCATTGAAGAAATGTGACTGCATTTAGTCTATCTCATGTCTATTATGTTTATGCATTTTATTTTGTGCTGTTTTTTATACTATTAATTGTATTGACTTTTTGTAAACTCACATTTGAGAAAGGATTTCAGGGTAGTTTGGCTATGAATTCATTCATAAAAGTAATGCTGTAATTTAATTTAATGAAAATGTATAGCTGATAGAGAAAGTCACAAACTAATTGTACACACTTCTTGATTCATGTATATATGTTAAATACAGTCTAGAATCTCATAGCTATTTTCTCAGGAAACATCACATGACTTACCAAATACATGAAAATAAGCAAAAGTTATGAAAAAATTCCATTTATATTTCATATCTAACTCATTAGCAAAAAATGGATGTAGTCTATAGTCCCTCAAGATATATAATATTTTCATATTAAATAATAGAAATAGTCAAATTGACAGAAGATTGTATATATAATTTAATATTGCTATTTGATATGGTACCTATAATCTAAATAGTTGTTAAGTCTCTTTCTAAACCCAAAACTATTGCTGATTAAAATATATGCTACGTAATTTTGCTATATCCATTGGATCTTATATAATAAGAAACATGACTAAACTCTCCTCTCTTGTCTTAACATTTTACAACAAACCAGCGTGAACAAAAAGAAAGTCAGTCTCCTTTCTTATGTGTACATTTAGAAAGATTATGCCGTTTCAAATAAAGGCATCCTTTTCAGTATAAAATACAAGTGGAAAGATCTATTTGAAAAACAAAATTAGTCACATTCTGAAATACACTCTCTGCTTCAGTTAATAATGTATTACTTTATAAGTGCAAGCCACTTACAGAATATTGTTGACAAGCCATTTCTTATAGCAACAATTTATGCTGAAGTCAAGGAGTATGTTCCTGCAGAAAAACAAACTATCTGTTATTGAAAGGATGAACAATTTAATTTTTAAAGCTAATTAATTAATAAAACAAGTTATCACCATTACCAATTAGGATAATTTTAAAAATTATTTTTGAAATCTTAAAATACACATTTTATTTTTCAATTACAATGTAAGTTCCTTATGGGATAGGTTATACACACCTCCACATAACCATGTATATGAAGATATACACAAACTAAAATAAATACATGTATTTATATACTTTGAGAAAAGAATTACCACTACAAATACTTTCAACTTTATTTCTTACAACCATCATTTTGAAAACTCAAAGCCTATCTCAGTTTGAGATTGCTAAACACACACCATGTTCTATTGATAAGATTTAATTTCAGAAGGATATGGAATGAATAAATACCTCCTATAATGATATCCTCCTTTCAATAAAATGTAGAATTCTAAAGAAATATTGAGATATTATGAATGAGCATTATAATTGGAATAATTCAAGATATTTTCTGTAATAAAATTGTTAAACACTTTTGCCATATTATCTTTAAATTCTTTAAATTTAGATAGTAATACAATTTCATTCTGATTCAGATTGTCTTGATGCACACACAGCACACTATAAACACACACACACACACACACACACACACACATATGTCTTCTACTCTTATAAATTTTCAATATTCTTCAAATGGCCCATGAATTTAGCTGTTTATTCCTGTCTGTTCCCTATCTTATTTCCCTCCTTCCTCCCAGTCTCATCTTGATCCTCCTGTTCCATCCCCATTTTTACCCATTCAAAACTAGATGATCCTGTATATATTCTATTTCCCTTTCCAAGAGAGTTTTCCATGCCCCCTTAGTCTCTTGCTCCATACCTAACCTCTGGTTCTAAGGAGTGTATCTTCAATATCATTGATTTTTCCCATTCTGTAAGATGCTGCTCTGTCTGAATGATGGTGTCTTTTGTTGCCCAGAAGCTTTTCTATCTTACAAGGTCCCATTTACTAATTATTGATCATAGCAACTGTGTTAAGGGTCTTCTTTTCAGAAATATTTTATTTGCATTGAGAACTATTCTTCATCTAATCTTCTATCAGTTTCAGTGTGTTTGGTTTTATGTTGAGATCTATTTTTTAATTATCTTAATATTTTTTCTTTTATATTCCAGTCATTATTCCCCTCCTGGTCTGCCCTCTGACATTCCTCCTACCCTATATCCAGGAGGATGCTCCCACGCACCACCCACCCCATCAGACCTCCCTAGTCCCTAGGGCCTCTAATATCTCAGGGTTTAGGTACATCTTCTCTCACTGAGGCCAGACTATGCAGTCCTCTGCTGTATATGTGTCGGGGACCTCGGACCAGCTAGTGTATGCTGCCTAGTTGATGGCTCACTGTCTGAGAGATCTTGAGGTGTAGGTTAGTTGAGACTGCTGATCTTCTTATGGGATCTTCCTCCTCCTCAGCATCTTCCATCCTTTCCCTAATTCAACCATAGGGGTCCCCAGTTTCAGTCCATTGGCTGTGTGTAAGTATCTGTATGTTCAGCTGCTTGTTGGGCCACTTCAAGGGCAGCCATATTAAACTCCTACATCTGTAAGCACACCATAGAATCAGTAATAGTATCAGGCCTTGGAGCTTCCCCTTGAGCTGGATCCCAATTTGGGCCAATCCCTCAATCTCTTTTTCCCTCAGCCTCTTCTCCATTTTTGTCTCTGCAGTTCTTTTAAACAGGAACAATTCTGGGTCAAGTGTTTTTGACTGTGGAATGGCAATCCTATTCCTGCACTTGATTTGGAGTTGAGTTTTATGCAGGGTGATAAGTGTTGATCAATCTATTTGAATTTTTCTACATGAAGATATTTAGTTTGACTAGCACCATTTGTTGATGATGCTTTCTTTTTTTCAGTGTGTTTTCTTTATCAAAAATGATGTGTCCATAGATGTTAGATTTATTTCTGAGTCTCCAATTTGATTCCATTGGTTGAAGTGCCTGTTTTGTGGTCAATGCCATGTTGTTTTTCGTACTATAGTTCTGTAGAACAATTTATGTCAAGGATGGTCAGAAATGGTAAAAACTCTAGAAGTTGTTTTATTATTCATGTTTGTTTATCTATCATGTTTTTTTGTTGTTTTGTTTTGGGTTTTGTTGTTCGTTGTATGTGTGTGAATTTTTATAGATTTCTTCTTTTTCATTACTCATTTGATTTTAATTATTGTGTTGGTTGGATGTTCAAAAACCATCTACTGTTGACATTATTTAATTTTCTTTCTGAGATTATAATATAATGACAAAATCTTACCTTCCAATTCCCCCCCCCTTCAAACTCTCCCATAGTCCTTTCCCCATTCCTCTTCATAGCTCCCATGTTCAGATATCAGGATATGGATGGGGTCCCAGCTGGCAGTTTGAGAAGCTGTGGTGAAATCAGGGGCTTTGGCTTGATCCATGCTACAACAAACAAAAGCCAATGTTTACTGAAACTGCATGGGGATTAGTGACTCTCTGGTTTCCTTCAGTTTGCAATTGCTGTTTTTTCCAATTCACAGCTTCACAAAAGCCTAGGTAGCAACTCCAGTCTCCAGATAAGATTTAAAGATTTCTTTAAGGGATTATTCTTTTTCTGCTTAAAGAACTTTATCATATTCATAAGTCTATTTTAAGGTCTTTGCTTGTTCTTCAACTTCTGTAATACTCAGTGCCTACTGTGGTAATATTCCTGATCTTTAGTGGACATACTTTGTCTATGCTGCTAAAGATTGTGCTTTATATTGGTGCCTATACATCTGGGTTTGAGAAATTATTATGCTAGATGCTGGTATCTGGTCTCGTCCATTTTGAGTATATGTTGTGTTCCTTGGTTTCTGTTGGCCACATTGGTTCTTAGACAAGAATGTTGGCTGTGAGTTGACTGTCAAGAAATTCTTCTGCAATCCTGTTATTGTGTCCATTTGAGGTTCTGGGTAAAATGTGTTCATAAGTGTTAGATGTTGACATGTAGGAAAGAAGATAATCTGGAGCAGGGGCTGAAAGTATCTCTAAAAGAGAGAAAATCAGGGTCTTCTACAAGGTCTACTTAGTCTCCAGGTGATTGGGACAGAGAATGAAGATAGGCCACAATTCAACCAGTAGTCAGCTACAGATAAGGATAGGACTGTGGTAACTGATATGGAAAAGTGAAAAACTAGTAAAGCATCCCTGCTTCCCTGGCCCACTTTCTTCTCTTATAGGCTTGGCTGATCAGTTCCCAGAGATGGGGCTGAGATAACAAGATGAGTTTGGAGGATCAAATCTCTTTGATATGCTAGAGAAGGGAACAGAGAAGAAGGAGAGATCACAGCAGATGTTCTGCTACAAAGATAGAGGTGATACAAGAGGATTAGATTTTGAAGAGAGGAGGGAGAGATGAAGATCAATAGTTAGTTTACATATTTCCTGAAAGGAGTGGCCAATAGTTTACCATGACATTGAATTTTAAATTTTCCAGTGGCTTCAAACTCTTGTGCCTTGTAATACTAATCCATAATCCTACTAAAATTGTATTTTGCCACTTGATATTATCAAATTTATGTTTTTATGTCTGTTGAGCAAAAATTAATTATTCATTAGCAACCTTTTATATCTATGCCAATATAGCAGGGCTTATTTTACACATAAAAAGTTCAAGATTAAACAAAGCATAAATTAATTATGCTGGCTTTAATTAATTAATTAAATTAATTGTACTCAGAGATCCTGAGTAGTAGATTTTCACCACGTGTTCATTTACATGAAATGAATTTAAAAACACTTTATATACCTAGTAGTGAATTAATAAAGTTATTTAAATACTTGTTTAAACTGCATACCAGGCAAATTTCTCTGACCACTATTTGATTTTCTCTAAGATTCAGAGAATGTACAAATAATAAGATAGTGTAAAGAGTTATGTTTTTTCTTTCTTTGTTTTTAATTTTATTTTTTTATTAGATATATTCTTTATTTACACTTCAAATGATTTCCCCTTTCATGGTCCCCCCCCAAAAAAAAAATTCCATAAGCCTCTCCCCTCCCCCTGTTCCCTAATCATTCCCCTCCCACTTCCCTGTCCTGGTATTCCCCTACAATGCCACATCAAGCCTTTCCAGGACCAGGGGCCTCTCCTCCATTTGATGTCCAAAAAGGCCATCCTCTGCTGCCTAATGGTTTGGAGCCATGGGTAACACCATGTGTACTATTTGGTTGATGGTTTTGTCCCTGGGAGCTCTGGGAGTACTGGGTGGTCCTTCTTAGAAGGAGGAACAAAATACCCACAGAAGGAGATACAGAGACAAAGTGTGGAGCAGAGTCTGAGGGAAAGACCATCCAGAGACTACCCCACTTAGTGATCCGTCCCATATACAGTTACAAAACCCAGACACTATTATTGATGCCCACAAGTACTTGCTGACTAGAGCCGGATATAGCTGTCACCTGGGAGGCTCTGCTAGTGCATGACAAATACAGAGTGGGACTCTCTCCACCAGCCATTGAATTGAGCACAGATTCCCCATTGGGGGATCTAGAGAAAGAACCCAAGGAGCTGAAGGGGTTTGCAGCAGAATAGGTATTAAGTTTTTATAGGAAACTTTCCTTTGCTGAGTTTGTATTCTTTTTGAGTTTTTAGACATGCACTTATTTGTGTGTGTTTGTGTATGTGTCTCTCTGTCTGTATGTGTGCTTATGATGTTTTGGCACATGTACATGTGTTGATATCAATGAACAACTTTCAGGAGTTGGTTGTCTTCCAAAATTAGGATCAAGTAGCCATTAATTTCAGACAATAGTGTCCTCACTTTGGCCTATCTTACTGGAGGTGACTTTTACTATAGTGAGGAAATTGCTAGTAAAATATTTCAGTGGTAAAGATATTTGCTGGAAGCCTGATGATCTGATGACATGAAAAGCATTCCTATTACTCTCATCATCTAAGGAAAGGACTGACTTACAAAACTTGGACTCGGACTTTCACACATATGCAGTGGCACAATAAAAGCCATAAATTAAAGAAGTAAATCTATATGAAGTTGACTATTTTAAAAATTAAAACGAAGCTGAAAAGAATCAGGTGATTTCTTTTTTTTTTCTAAGATTTTTTATTTACATTCCAAATCATTTCCCTTTTCCCTTTTCCTCCCTCCCCGAAAGTCCCATAAGCCCCCTTCTAAACAGTATAATTTGGGGGTTAGAAATATGGGAAGAGGACTTATGGGACTTTCAGGGAGGGAGGAACCGGGAAAGGGGAAATCATTCAGAATGTAAATAAAAAAAAATATAGAAAATAAAAAAAAAGAAATGTTACCCTAAATTTCCATTTGAAATACTAACTTATAATGATTAGGAATTCATAAAGAAATACTAAAACTAAAACTTTCAATTTTTTAATGTTTCTATTTTTAAATACCAGAAGAGATACAATGATCTAGTCTCATTAAATATAGAACTTGATTTACAAAATGGAAGATGAATTAATATATTGTGTTCTTTATTACATTTTTTCTTCATTTTTATTTAAAATTTTTCTTTTATTAATCAAAGTATTGAAAATTCTCTGAAGTAACAACACATTATTATATTTATAATAAATATAAATAAATATATCTTATATAACTATATTTATTTATAAATATAGCACAAGTAGCAATAATAAAATAATTTTAGAAGAAAGCATGGTACCCTTTGTATTTTTTTGTTTCCCAACTGAATGCCTGTTGCATAGTTCTGTAGCAAACAAGACCACGGAAATTCTGTATTATAGATATGGAAATGAAGCACATAATTAGTTTTCTGTGTTTATTACCTGATCTTTAGTAAAACAAGTGTAACAACCAAGACTATCACGCTTCAATATCATCTTTATTAGGACTTAAACCTGAGTTTATACACATTGAGGTTTCTGTTCAAAGACAGATCCCTACAATAAGTGTTACCTAAATAGTATATATACTCTTATAGTTGTTCCCATAGTCTGTTCAGGAATAGTTTAATATAAAAGAATTAATTAGCTTGTTCACACACAGAAAATAAAAATATATTTTAATTAGAGATATATTTTTATGCCATATATTCTGGTTATTGATTTCCCTCACTTATTTCTACCCAAATCACCCCCTGCTGCTTATCCATGCAACTCCAAAACTTCACTTCTCTCTCTCTCTCTCTCTCTCTCTCTCTCTCTCAAGTAAACAAACAAGGCAACAAACCAGAAAACCAGAAAAGATAGGATAAAAACATTTGGACAGAGGGGAAAAAAAGAGAGAGAAACCCCATAAAAACACAAGAGGATAAATGATAATATATAAGCAAAAACACAATTGAAGTAAAAAAAATATCCAGATAAAGCATTATGTAACAAAAGAATAATGTCAAAATATACCTTTGAGTTTGTTTTGAATTGTCCATATACTGCTGGGCATGAGGCCTCCTCCTAAAATATTGTACATATAGTCAGTGAGAGACCTTTGTAGAAAACCAATTTTTTTGTGAGCAGTTGTCAATTTTAAATTATTTCTGGGTTAGGGGTAAGAGAATTTGTCTCCCTCAGTACTGGGACCCATAGGCAGACCTGTGCAGGCCCTGTAAATGCTGCTACAATCTCTGTGGGGTCAGATGTGTATTAGTCCTCTTGTTTCCTTGGAATCTTCCATCTCCATTGGCTCTTAATTTTTTTCTGTTTCTTCTTTCACATTTCCTGAACCCTGAAAGGAGGTATTTGATGGAGATACCTTATTTAAGGCAGGTTGCTCATACTACATACTTTCCAGTTGTTTATTTCTACTGCAAGTAGAAGCTTCTTTGGTGATGGCTGAGTAAGACATTGATATATTGCTATATCAGAATGTCATTTAGGGTCATTATATTGATACATTTATTTAGTAGAACAATAGTATATCGTTGAACCATAGATCCATGGTCTATCCTCCTATTCTTGGCTACCTGAGCAGTTTCAGGCATGGTTTTATCACACAGAGGGGGTTTATATACAATCAGACAGTGGTTGGTTACTCCTTCAAATTTGGTGCCACTATAGCACCAGCATATCACATAGGCAGATCACCATTATAGATCAAAGGGTTTATAGATGGATTGGTGTTTACCTTTCCCCCTTGCAGATTGCAATAAACTTCAAGCACCACTATTAAAAGTGATGAAGGCTTTCATATGGCAACAGCTCTGTTTCTCCTTGTTCAATGTGTTATGCAGGTGCTATCTTCGGCAATGAGAACTTACATTAATTTGTAGGGAGAAAGCTTTGCAATAGCCTGGATCTGGGGATTATCCATGAGACCCATTTGGGCAGTAACTTAATTAGATGTAACCCATCCCTCACATTGAATATTTTATTAGGTTGTAACAGCTATCTATTTTGAGTATTGTCTCCCATTATTTGATAACAATATTTAGATTTTCACACACACACACACAAACAAAATTAAATATTTCATGTAATCAGAACTAATAAAAAAGAAAAAAATAAACTAATGTTATTGAACAAAATAGTACTCAAAGAAAAAAAAAAGAATTGGGAATATAATATTGTAAATCAGTGAAAATGAAATGCCTGTGGAGATGGCTCAGTTATGCAAGACAATCCCAGAAACTTGACAGTCAACTAGCCTTGACAAATTAATATTCTAGGCTACTGAAAAACACTTAAAATAGAAGAAAATAGAAAAATCAGACAAGCACCCAAGACCCAAGGAACAACACACGCTTAGTCTGCCCATTCCCACCCACCGACCCAAACACACATACACACAATAAGTGACAAGTATAAAAACTTTTTTCCCTTTGAGGTTTTAGATAGCATTGCCTTCATTATTTTGGGATATGTCAATTCGGATTGCAGCTTACCTGCCAACCTGAGTATTATTGTAAAGAAGATATATCTCATCCTCAAATAGTTTACTTTTTTTTTAATGAATATATTCTTCATTTACGTTTCAAATGTTATACCTTTCCCCTGTTCCTCCTCCCAAGAAAACCCCCAACCCATCCTCCCTCACGCTGCTTCCAAGAAGATGTCCCTCCTCCCAACCTATTCCAACCTAGCCCCCCCACCCCCACCCCTCAACTTCCCAACACTGGGGCATCTATCAAGCCTTCATAGGACCAAGGACCTCTCTTCCCACCAATGCCAGAAAAGGCATTCCTCCACCACAAATGCTTCTGGAACCAAGTGTGCTCTTTGGTTAATGGTTTAGTCCCTGTGAGACCTGAGGGGTCTGGTTAGCCGAAATCGTCATTCTTCTTCCCATGAGGCTACAAACCCCTTCAGCTTCTCCAGTCCTCACTCCAACTCCTCCACTGAGGACCACCACCACCCTCACACAACACCCCCGTGCTCAGTCCAATGGTTGGCTGCTAGCATCTGCCTCCATATCTGTAAGGCTCTGGCAGGGTCCCTCAGGAGACAGCCATATCAGGCTCCTTTTGGGAAGCTCTTCTTGGCATTCGCAATAGTGTCAGAGTTTGGTGACTGTTTATAGGATGAATCCCAGGTAGGACAGTCTCTGGATGGCATTTCCTTCTGTCTCTGCCGCATACTTTGTCTCCATAATTGCTGCTGTGAGTATTTTGTTCCCTTTCTCGGAAAAACTAAAGCACCTACACTTAGGTCTTCTTTCTTCTTGAGCTTCATTGTGGTCTGTGAATTGTAAATCTTATTTTGAGCTTTTGGGTGAATATCCACTTATCAGTGAGTGTTCTCACTGATACCATGTGTGTTCTTTTGGATTGAGTTACCTCACCTAGGATGACACTTTCTAGTTTCACCCATCTGCCTAAGAATTTCATGAATTCATTGTTTTTAATAGTTGACTATTACTCTACTGTGTATATCACTGTTTCTGTATCTTTTCCTCCGTCGAGGACATCTGGGTTCTTTCCAGATTCTGGTTATTATAAATAAGGCTGCTATGAACATAGTGGAGCATGTGTCCTTATTACACACTGGAGAATCCTCTAAGTATATTCCCAGGAGTGGTATAGCAGGGTCCTACAAAAGTATTATGCCCAATATTCTGAGAAATCACCAAATTGGTTTCCAGAGTGGTTGTACCAGCTTGCAATCCCACCAGTAGTGGAGAAGTGTTCCTCTTTCTCTACATCCTCACCAGCATCTGCTGTCCCCTGAGTTCTTCATCTTAGCCATTCTGACTGGTGTGAGGTGGAATCTCAGGGTTGTCTTGATTTGCACTTCCCTTATAACTAAGGATTTTGAACATTTCTTTAGGTGCTTCACAGCCATTTGAATTTCCTTAGTTGAAAATTCTCTGTTTAGCTCTCTATCCCATATTTTAATAGGGTTATTTGATTCCCTGAGAATAACTATTTGAGTTCTTTGTATACATTGGATATTAGTCCTCTATGGGATATAGGATTGGTAAAGATCTTTTCCCAATCTGTTGGTTACCCTTTTGTCTTATTGACAGTGTCCTGTGCATAACAGGAGCTTTGAAACTTTATGAGGTCCCATTTGCCGATTCTTGTTCTTAGAGAATAAACCACTGGTGTTCTGTTCAGGAAAATTTCTCTTATTCCCATGTGTTCAGGCTCTTCCTGAGTTCCTTTCTATTACTTTGAGTGTGTCTGGTTTTATGTGGAGGTCCTTGATCCACTTGAACTTGAGCTTTCTTTGTACAAGGAGATGAGAATGGGTCAATTTGCATTTCTCTACATGCTGACCTCCAGTTGATCCAGCACAATTTGTTAAAAATGCTATCTTTTTTTTTTCCACTGGATGGTTTTAGCTCTTTTTGGATTTTGCATTTTCTTTGACTGTTGAGTCAATATTTTCTATGGTATCTTCAGCACCTGAAATTCTTTCTTCTCTCTCTTATATTTTGTTGTTGATGCTTGCATCTATATCTCCTGATTTCTTTACAAGGTTTTCTATCTCCAGATTTGTCTCCCTTTGTGATTTCTTTGTTGTTGCTACTTCCATTTTTCCATCCTGGGTGGTTTCATTCAGTTTCTTCACTTGTTTGTTTGTATTTTCCTGTAATTCTTTAAGGAATTTTCGTGTTTCCTCTTTAAGACCCTCTATCTGTTGACCCATGTTCTCCTGTATTTCTTTAAGGGAGTTATTTATGTTCTTCTTGAAGTCCTCTATCAGCATCATGAAATGTTATTTTAAGTCCAGTTCTTGCTTTTCTGGTGTGTTGGATATCCAGAACTTGCTGTTGTGGGAGAACTGGGTTCAGATGGTGTTATATTGCCTTGGTTTCTGTTGGTAATGTTCTTGTGTCTGCCTTTTGCCATCTTGTTATCTCTGGTGTTAGCTGGTCTTGCTATCTCTGACTGTGGCTTATCTGTCCTGCAATCCTGTGTATCTGTACCTCTGGGATTTCTGTTCTCTTTGTGCAAACAGGTTTGTAGGCACTCCTGGGAATCCATGATTCTTGTAGTGCTCTTTGTGTATGTAGTTCTGTGGCCCAGGCTCCCCTCTGTGCTCTCAGGCATCTCCACAGTCCTGGGAGTTTAGCTATCTCCCTGCACCACCTGGATATGGTGAACAGTGGCAGAGGATGTTCCCCAGCCAGAGAAAGAAACCTACAGTCTCCTTCCTGAGGGTTCAGGAAGGGTTCCTCTGAGCAGCATGTGCAGTCCCTCCTGTGTTCTCAGGCCTCTTTGAACTCCAACTACTCTGAGTGCAGAAGGTTCTCTAGGATGGATAAGAAGATGGAGCCCTCAAAAGGTTTACAATGTAAACTGGTACTTCACAGATTTCTTGAAGTTTGAATGAAATTAAATATTATGATTGACTTGTTTCATATACTTATATGAATTATATATATTTCATATATATATACATATACATAACTATTATTTCTAGATCTACAAACGTGATCAGTGTTTAAGAGTATGAGCCCCCAAAAACATATTATCATTTCTCTTAAATACTGTTCAATTAAGATAAATCAATGGATATTTATGTATTCTTTTAATACATACTTTAAACTGATAACACATTGAAAAATATAAGCCAATTTGAAGTTTTCTTATATCTCTTAAAGGCATAAAGCTTCTGAATGATTTCTCGTTCTTCATTATATCTTCATTTTTTTGTCTCAATTTTGACAGAAACTATTGTTCAAAATTTGTCTTAATGTTTAGTGATTTTCTTTGATGATCTGTGAAAGTAGTTGCACTCTCAACAGAGAACTTAACTTTGACTAACAAGTGTGTCTGTGACAGTATGACTCTTCATGCTAGAGAGTCCTCTGCTGTGACAGGTTGTCTGGTCCATGATCTTTAACTCTAGTTTAACAAAATGAAATGTATGACCCACGGTTACTATCTCTCGATGAAGATGATCATTAACAATTCATGGGAGAGTGGCCTCATAAGGTCAGTGATATGCTTATCTCAGATTTCTTCACATCAATGCACAGAATCAGGAGGTAATTGAGCAAGTTAGTGCTGTCCTTTCAGCCCTGAAGATTTGTTGATTGTTGGTTGTTAAGAAAATGACACTGTGGGAATATCATGTCCTTCACAGAGCTGCCCTGTGCATGTGAAGACTGCACTGCATATCAGACTAAGTTCCTAGGTGAAGATGAAGATAAGTTTTACAGATCCAGTGAAATCTCTTTGCTTTTGAGGATGAATTACAGTTTTTACTACAACAGTGTAATAAGTTAATAGCTTCCAGGCAAGTAATGCATTTCAAAGGCCAAAAGAGTTACTGAGGTCTCTGGTGCCTCTTTTCTTACCTTTATTAAATATTTTATTACTCAGGATAATAACCTGAGCTCTCTGCTGCTGAAGAGGGCCTTAAAATTCAACAAGGAGAGTCACATTTTTATACAACTACATGCAAGCAACAAACTCAAAGCAGCATATTCTACAGGTAGTTTCAATATGGTTTTACAACATTTAATAGAAATTAAGCACAATCTCTTGTACCAAATCTGTTGCATAGATAAGTATCTCATTAAAACACCTATAAAATTTAGAAAACTTATTATCAAGGGGGTATCGTGATTTTATTACCCCATTCAAGGAACTGAGGCAGGGAGACTACCCTGAATTTAAAGCCACTGAAGTATAGTGTTTTCTGGTTTAATCTAGCTGTCAAAACATCACTATATTGACAAAACTATCAATAATGATTTTGATTATTTTGCTGATATTGTTGAAATAAAAAGAATCTAAATATTCCGGAACAAAGTGCGCTGATAATGTGTAGGGTAAGTATAAGTATATATATGCTCGTATATAAATAGACAATATTTTGTCACATGCACATACATATATAAAAATATATGACATATTTACTATGCAACATAAATGTAAAGGTGAATATTTGCAGTTTTTATTTTATTTTTGATAGACTTGTCAAAAATATTTTCTATTCCTTACTTATGGTGAATGGACAATTGTTATACATTTGAGTAAAAGGTAGGAAAGGACTGACAGATGTTCAGGGATTGTTGTTTGTGGAGATTTCCAGCATATAGAATTATTCAAAACCACATGTTCTCTTTATTAAACCTATGTGCTTCCTATTTGGAACTAGAGGAAGTAATTTACCTATCTTCCCTGAACTGTAAGACCAGCAAATTCACTTAAAAATTTGCATTTAAAAGGGTTGATTTTTTTTTTTTTAGGTCTTTAAGATAGAATTTTCCTTATTGTAAAACTAGCAATCATCTGAAAGATTTGCATCCACTTTAAAGAGGTACAAAATTATGAACAAATATAGGTTTTGAGAGTGAATGTTGTAAAAATAGCAAGGGAGTGAACATATGGTCATTGTCCTTAAAAGAATGCACAGGGTGCTTATGCAAGACAATAAGAATGATAATAAAATTATGTTTATGATTGCTGCTAATTAATGCATGATGAGACATTAGACAAACCAAATAAAATGAAATAAAGACATAATACCATAAAAATATCTTTCATAGTGATGTCTAAAATGAAAGGATTTACATTATTTTAAAAAATAATTATAGAACTTATATTTTTATTTTTATATTTATTCTTTAATCCTTTTTAACAGTCAAGACTGTATCCCCGTCCTGGTCTACCCTTTGATTGTTCTACATCCCATATATCCTTCTCTCTACACCAGTCTGTATTTAGGAAGCAGAGAGAAATGAATACTGGTTTCTCCTTCCTATTTTATCTAATACTCAAAGAATTATGCTTCTCACATTCAAGATGAGGTTTTCTTTTTTTGTTTAAACAATTATGGAACCTTACTTGATATCCCCACATGTGAGTTTCCTTGTTGATTATAAATCCATCCTGGTTGACAATGAAAAACAACCATAAGAGTTGCTGCCACAAGTTTCAAAAGAAATCATTTCCTGAGTTTAACTTGGGAACTGAAATAACTCCAGACATTTCTGAAGGAGTCATTAACCCACTTCCACCATATATACTATGTAGTTATAAGAGGTAGCATTCTCAGTATGAGCGGGTAGAAATTGAAAGCAATAATTTGAAGAGGATCTATAAACCAGGGTATAAAATATTGAACCAAGATTTGATTATTTATGCAGAAATTTCAAAAGCAGTCATCTTCTTAACATAAAAATGTTTTAGTCTTTAATTAAGTTTTACATATACTATATATATATACATATATATACGTATATATATATATATACATATATATACGTATATATATATATATATACATATATATTGCTTTAAAATAAATCCACATTTCTTATCTGCAAATGATTTATTTGTGTATGTGTAAGTATACATAACACAGTTAGTTATTTTTGAGATCTACATTCTTGGAAATTGCCTAGAATTACTCAGGAGAAACAGAGACCCAAATAGAGAAATTTACAAAGCACCCTTTACTTTGCCTTTACTTATCACATTACTAAGAAGCACAGTGCTAGAAGTGTTTAGTTAGACATCTAGATTCTAAGTCTAGCACCAACATTGACTGCTAAGTGACCTTAGTCAAATTAACCTGAATAATCTTGGTGAAATCACATCCACAGCACATATGTAATAGCCACTCTTGCTCTTTGTGTGTAAATAAAATAGGCTGATTAAAATAAAATTTAGTGTAGTTTCAGTTCTTGAGCATCTCCTGCTGTAACAGAGCTGTCACTATCATCATGTAATTATCATTGCATATCATTTACTTTTTGTAGACACATGTCATAGAAAATAGAAATTTAAAAAGATACTTGAAGTTATGTGAAAACTCTCATTCACTACATAGGTAGAAAATGACAACTTTGAACAGATGGTGAAACTCAAATATCATTCCAATCTTCTTTGCAAAATTCATGTTAACAAAATTGATGATAAAAGTAAAATATACTTGAGTCAAAGGGAAGCTGAAACACCAAACAAAAAGAAGTTGGAATTTGGGGGGGGGGGAACTCCTCGTTGAAAACAGGAATGAAAAAAGGAGCAATATTCATGATCCAAATGTACATATTTATATTCATCATAAACCTGTACATCAATCAAATATGTACTTTTCATTCACATAAAATGTACATATAGGATCCATACACTTAATAAGAATTAGGACAGAATTTTTTCTTTGGTCAGGAAAACTCTCCTTATTTTCAGGTGGCCATCAGGTAGCTTAACGTGCTACTGTCTCACACTTAAAAAAATTAGATTTTTCGAAGAAGGTGAGGAGAAAGGAAAAAATCCTGCCATGGTTTAGCAATATAAGAAATACCCTTCCTCCTTGTCCTTTCTTCTGGGACAGAGTGCTAACTAGTTTGCTCCCCTAAAATCACCACATCCTGAGGCATCCCAAAAGATTCTCTGCACTCAGAGTATTTGATGCCACATCCTGAGGCATCCCAGGAAATCTGCTGCACTCTGGGCATCTGACACCACAGCCAGAAACATCCCTGGAGATTCATTTCATTCAGAGTAACTGATACCACATCCTGAGGCATCCCAGGAGATCTGATGCACACAGGGCAACTGAGAAACTGATGACAAGCTTGGCTGCTCCCTTAAAGATACCACAGATTGGAGGCATCCCAGGATTTCCTTTGTATACAGGGCAACTGGGCAACCAACACCACAGTCTGAAGACCTCCCAGGGGCTCTGTGGCACACAGGGCCTCCCTGGAGTTCTGCTGTGCACAGAGAAAAAGAAACAATAGGGCCCCCTGGAAAGCAGCTTTACACAGGATAACAGCTTGATTGCCCCTCTGAAGACTCAACAGTCTGAAAGCTTCCCAGGAGATCTACTGCAGCCAGGGCAACAGATCAGCAGCTTCTCCACCCCTCTGAAGAACACCCAGTTGGAAGGCCCCACAGGAAGTCTGCTACTGCTAGGGCAACAGGCCTACCAGAAGACCTCAAGCAACCCAGAGACAAAAGAGGCAGACTCCAGACAGATTCACCCAGAGCAGCAAACACCAAGGATAACCAAATGGGGAGAAGCAATTGTAAGACAATATTCAACAGAAGCCAATATATGTGGGCATCATCAGAACCCAGTTCTCTCACAACAGCTAACCCTGAATACACCAACACACCTGAAAACAGGAGGCTGACCTAAAATCTTATTTCATGAAGATAATAGAGTCCTATAAAGAGGATATAAATAAATCACTGAAAGAAATATTGAAAAACACAGGTAAACAGGTAGAAGCCCTTAAAGAGGAAACAAATGAATCCCTTAATGAAATACAGGAAAACACAATCAAACATGTAAAGAAATTGCATAAAGCAGCCCAAGACCTAAAAGTGGAAGTAGAAACAATAAAACACACACACACACAAACACACACACACACACACACACGCACATACACACACACACACACACACACACAAATGAAGGCAAACCAGGAAATGGAAAACCTAGGAAAGAGTTCAGGAATTACAGACGGAAGTATCACCAACAGAGTAAAAGAGATAGAAGAGGACAGAAACTCAGGTGTAGATTACACCTTAGAATAGATTGACAAAACTTTTAAAGAAAAATCAAAACATAAAACTCCTAACCAAAAACATCCAGGAAATTCAGGACACAATGAAAAGACCAAATCTAAGAATAATTGGAACAGATGACAACTAAGATTCCCAGCTCAAAGGACCTGAAAACCTCTTCAACAAAATCTTGGAAGAAAACTTCCCCAAGCTAAAGGAAGAGATGGCCATAAAGGTACAAGAACCCTATAGAACATCAAATAAATAGGACCAGAAAAGAAAATCCTCTCATCACATAATAATCAAAACATTAAATGCATAGAACAAATAAATAATAATAAAAGCTTCAAGGGAAAAGGGGCAAGTAACATACAAAGCTAGACCTATCAGAATTACACCAGACTTCTCAACAGAGATTATGAAAGCCAGAAACTCCTGGTCAGAGGTCATGCAGACTCTTAGAGAACACAAATGCCAGCCTAGGCTACTATACTCAGCAAAACTTTCAATCAACATAGACGGAAAAACCAAAATATTCCAGGACAAAATCAAATTTGAACACTATCTGTCTACCAATCCAACCCCACTGAAAATCCTAGGAAAACTGCAACACAAAGAAGATACCTGCACCAAAGAAAGGACACAATATTAAGCATCTCATAACAAAACCAAAAGGAGAGAATCACAAGCACATAAAACCATCTAGAAAAACAAACATCAGGAACCATCAGTCATCTCTCTTTAATATCTCTAAATATTAATGGACTCAACTCGCCTATAAAAAGCCATAAGTTAACAGACTGGATATGCAAACAAGATCCAGCATATTGCTGCATAGAAGAAACACACATAAATAACAAAGACAGACACTATTTCAGATTAAAGGATAGCAAAAGGTCTTCCAAGCAAATGGTCCCAGGAAACAAGCAGGAGTTTTTATCCTAATATCCAATAAAATGAACTTTCAACAAAAAGTTATCAAGTATGATGAGGAAAGACACTTCATATTTATCAAAGGGAAAATCCACCAAGAGAAATTCTCAATTCTGAACATCTATGCCCCAAATTCAAGGGCAATTGCATTCATAAAAGAAATTTTACTTAAGCTCAAAACACACATAAAACCCCACACAATAATAGTGGAAGACATTAACACCCCACTCTCACCAATATACAGGTCATTGAAACAGAAACTAAAGAGAGACACAGTGAAACAAATAGAGGTTACAAACCTAACGAATTTAGCAGATATCTATAGAACATTTCATCCTGAAACAAAAGAATACACCTTCTTACGAGTACCTCATGGTATTTTCTCCAAAATTGGCCATATAATTGGTCACAAAACAACCCTCAACAGATACAAGATGATTGAAATAATCCCATGCATCCTATCAGATCACAGCCTAAGGCTAACAGCAGAACAACAGAAAGCCCAGGTACAGGTGGAAACTGAACAAATCTCTATTTAATGATAACTTGGTCAGGGAAGAAATGAAAAAAGAAATTTAATGAAAATGTTGACATGTCATACCCAAACTTATGGAACACAATGAAAGCATTGCTAAGAAGAAATTTCATAGTGCTAAATGTCCTGGTAAAGAAACTGGAGAGATCTTATTCTAGCAACTTAGCAGCATACCTGAGAGCTCTAGAACAAAAAGAAGTAAACTCACTCCAAGAGAAGTAGAAGGCAAGAAATAGTCAAACTCAGGGCAAAAATCAACCAAATAGAAACAAAGAGAACAATACAAAGAATCAATAAAACCAGAAGCTGGTTCTTTCAGGGAATCAACAAGATAGATAAACCTCTAGTCAAACTAACTATAGGGCCAAGAAGCATTATCCAAATTAACAAAATCAGAAATGAGAAAGGAGACAGAACAACAAAAATGGAGGAAATTTAAAAAAATCATCAGATCATACTACAAAATACTATATTCAACAAAACTTGAAAATCTAGATGAAATGGATGGTGTTCTAGGAAGATATCACATATCAAAGTTTAATCAAGAGCAGGTAAACTATCTAAACAGGTCCAAATGTCATAAGAAAATAGAAGTCATTAAAAATCTCCCAACCAACAAAAGCCCAGGGCCAGACAGATTGGGTACAGAGTTCTACTAGACCTTCAAAGGAGACCTAATACCAATATTCCTCAAACTATTCCATAAAACAGAAATGTAAGGAACACTACATAATTCATTCTATAAAGCCACAATTACTCTGACACCTAAACCACACAAAGACCAAAACAAACTCACTTATGATTATAGATACAAAATACTCAGTAAAATTCTTGCACACTGAATCCAAGAACACATCAAAACTATCATTCACCACGATCAAGTAGGTTTCATCCCAGTGATGCAAGGTTGATTCAGTATACAAAAATCCCTTAACGTAATTCACTATGTAAACAAAATCAAAATATCACATGATCATCTCTTTAGATGCAGAAAATGCATTTGACAAAATACAATAACCCTTCATGTTAAAAATATTGGAGAGATCAGAGATTCAAGGCCCACACCTAAATATAATAAAAGCAATTTACAGAAACCCAACTGTCAATCTCAAATTAAATGGAGAGATCCCACTAAAATCAGGGATAAGACAAAGATGCCCACTCTCCCCATATCTATTCAATATAGTACTCAAACTGCTAACTAGAACAATGAGACAAAAAAAGAGATCAAGGGTATACAAATTGGCAAAGAAGAAATAAAGGTATCACTATTTGCAGATCTTATGATAGTATACATTAGCAACCCCAGAAACTCTACCAGAGAATTTCTCTAGTTATAAAACAACTTCAGCAAAGTGGCCAGATATAAAATTAACTCAAAAAATCAGTAGCCTTCCTCTATAAAAATGATAAACAGGCTGAGAAAGAAATTAGGGAAATAACTCCCTTTACAATAGCAACAAAAAATGTAAAATATCTTAGGTAACTCTAACCAAATAAGTGACAGATCTGTATGAAAATAACTTCAAGTCTCTCAAGAAAGAAATCAAAGAAGATCTCAGAAAATGAAGATATCCCCCATGCTCATGGATTGGCAGAATTAACATAGTAAAAAATGGCCATCCTATGAAAAGGAATCTACAGATTTAATGCAATGCACATCAAAATCCCAACATAATTCTTAAAAGACATGGAAAGAGCAATTCTCAAATTCATCTGAAAAGGCAATAGTGAAATATTGAAAACAATTCTTATCAATAAAAGAATGGCTGGGAAAATCACTATCCCTGACCTCAATCTTTACTACAGAGCAATAGTGATAATAACTGCCTGGCATTGGTACAGAGACAGACATGTTGAACAATGGATAAGAATTGAAGACCCAGAAATAAAACCACACACTTAAGCACACTTGATCTTTGAAAAAGAAGCAAAAATTATATAATAGAACAAAGAATACATCTTCAATAAATACTGCTAATCTAACTGGCTGTCTGTATGTAGAAAGAAATGTAAATAGACCCATATTTGTTTCCTTGCACAAAGCTCAAGTTCAAGTGGATCATGATGGAAACCACAGCAGTGCATAGGCATCAATCAAAGAATAAATGGCAGATAGAAAGCATAACAAGACAAACTGCAGATCCCTATACTCAGACCCTTCACTCCATCTGATCAGAGCTGCTAGGAAGTGGGTATTCCCATCTTGCATGTGGTCAAAGGCTGAGGTCTATACCAAGGGTACTGCAGAGTTGTGGATGGACTTCCATTACAAATATTGAAATAAGCCAAGAAAATCAAATGAAGACAAGTAAAGGTTATTTATTCAATACTTGCTGTATCAAAGTATCATTCTCACATGTGTAGGCTCAAGTGTATCTACACTCTTTTGGTAAATGTGCAACTTGGTCTTCATGTGGAGCAGGTTCTTTATTCCCTACCATTGAATATCCTTCCTCCTACATGGACTACCTGTTTGGGCCCCAGTGGAATAGAACATGCCTAATCCTGTTAGAACTAGATGTCCTAGGGTAAGATGGTACTGCCTGGGGCTCACCTTCTCTGAGGAGAAGGGAAGGGCTAAATGATAGAGGGATTTTCAATAGTAGGAATAGGAAAAAAGATGGAAGGATTGGTTGTGATCAGAATGTAAAATTAAAATTTTATTGGAAGAAAACAACAGCAAACCAAAGAAGTGTCAGCCTCCATCACCTACTCTGAACAGAGTCTCAGAGACAAGGAAAGGTATAGTAGGTATATTTGGGAAGAGGAAAGTCTTCTGGTAGGTCTTGATTGGACAGTATTGACAAGTGGGTATTATATGTGATTGATGAGGTTACCACATTGGGTTTATCTGGATTTGGGATACTAAGATGGAGTTAGGAAATTATCTAAGGTATCTCACAATCATGAACCACCTCCCTACCACTTGGTATGAAATTGTTATGGTTTAAGTAGGCACCATCCACATAGACCCATGAACTTTAATGCTTGCGCATAGGAAATGGCACTATTAAGAAATGTGGCACTTTAGGAATAGGTGTGGCCTTGTTGGAGTAAAGATGAGCCTTGAAGTCTCCAAATCTCAAGCTACACTCAATGCTACCTGTGGATCAAGATATAGAAATTCCAGCACAATGATGGCCTGGACACTGCCATACATCCCACCATAATAATAAGAACTAAATCTCTGAAAAGGTGTAAGCCAAGATTCAATTATATAGTGTTCTTGATAAGAGTTACCCTGTTCATTGTGTCTCTTCACAGTAATGGAAATCCTAAGGCAGAAATTTTGAAAAAAAATGTAGTTTTAGTTGTAGAACTTGTAACAGATGAAAATTCCAAATAAATCACTGTTTTTCCTTGACCTTCTCATTCTTCCATTTTGTTGGAATTATTCTTTGAAGCAAATTTTGAGGCAGCTAGCCTGGCCTTGAACTTCTACTTACATATACTTTCAAGTAATTAGAATTACAATCTTGGGGTTAAACACAATGAGGGTCCATAAACCTAGTACCACAACTTCCATCAGACATCATACAGTGATTTTTAATTTTTTCTACTCAAATGTAACTTATTTTCTTTTTGGTTCCAGGATAATTTCTTAACCATCATGAGGAAAATGTCAGTTTTTCAATTCCAGAAATACCTAACAGTTATGACCAATTTTAGAATTTTTAGTTTTATAATCTTGTTAGTTTTCTCAGGAATTTGGGTATAAGATGAAACTATGCAAGCATTAATGTATAATTATTATGTCCATGAGTGATAGATTTATTCATTGAAAATATTTTAACTGTATATACATATACATATATAAAATTTATGCTAAAATTTACTATATTTTAACTTACCTGTATTTATAAGTATCTTAGGGCAAAAGCATATTAACCTCTTTAATGTGAAAAGTTTTTATTATTTTTTATGTTTGAGTTTGATATGTAATTATATCACTTTTCCTTTTCTTTCTTCCCATCAAACACTCCCATGTACCCCTCATTTCTTTCTTCAAATTAATTTCTTTTTTATTAATTGTTGTTACATACATATATATATATAATGCACACATATAAATATGTGACAGTATTATTATATAAACTGAGTAAGTACAGACACACATGTGCGCACACACACACACATGCATATACACACAAACACATACACACACACACACACACACACACACACTCAGGTCCTCATATGTATATATTTGACCTTTTGGTATTTAATAACCAGTTGCCACAGTCTTTCTAGGAGAAGATTATGTCCCCACACTAAGTATTCCTCAATTGCCTGTAGTTCTTTGTGTAAGGATGAGATTTACTTAGCTATCTCCTGCCTATATTAATGTATTACTTGTAATTGTGCCTACAGAGCTCATGTTTAGGGAGACTCTCTGAGTGTGTAGCTTCTGACATTTCTAGGAGATAATTTCACAGCAAATTTACTGAGTTAACTTTTATACTCTCTCTGCCTCCTCTTTTGTGATATTCCCTGATCCATAAATGCAAGAGAGATTTTTAGATATATCCATTGAAACTGGATTTTACAGCTATGCATTTTGATTGGTGTGGCTTTCTATAAGGGGCTATAGAAGTTTCTATAAAGTTTTCTTGATGAGTATTGAATCTGAAGACATTTCTTTTTTTCTCTTCTTACTTACTTATCTATTTCTTTCTTTGTTTGTTTGTTTTGTTTGTTTATTTATTTAGTGTTGGAGTCCATAACATTATATATGTTATTTCAAGTGCTCTTTCACTGAGGTACATCCTCATCATAAATTTTGTAATACACAACACACACACACACACACACACACACACTTGGGGGCTTGGGAGAAAGAGAGAAAAAGAAGGGGTAGGTAATAAAATCTCCAGGTATACTAAGATTGATAACAGATTCATGATGCCAGATCCCACTTCTGTAAGGCAAGGGAATAAACAAAGCACAGGAAAGTGATTAAAGTGTTTGAAATACCAGTTATTAAGGACAATGATATTGTCAGAAAGAAACCTATCTAAGGTTTCCTCAAGCAAAGGGGAGTTTTATGGTCACCTTGGCCACTGCCTTGAGTTGCCTTTCCAGTGAAAAGAGATAGCAAACCCATGCTTTTTTTTTTTTTTTTGATATAATGCTGGAATTTAATTCCCATGCTTCAGGAAAGAAAACGCTGGTTAAAGGCTTCTTCCTTGTGCTGTTTTTATAAAAAAAACTTACCACTGGAAGCCACTCTTCCTCAAGTGGAGTAGATGTCAACTCGTGTGTTAGACCCTAGGAAAAAGAAATTGTTTTCTATTCTTAATTTTTCTTTCCTGAAATAATGTTCTAGAGAAATAAATCCCTTTTATATGTTTAAATGAAATTATCTTCTCAGTTTCCCAAATGCATTATCCTTTCCAATTTCATATCACATTTTATGATTAGATCTTTGTGCAAGCCTTCTGTCCTCACACCAGATAAAAGCATTTTCTTCTTGGTCCTTTTATGATAGCTACTCAAAAACTTATGCAGAGGGCTAAGCCCGGTTTATGTATTTTAATCATGATCATCAATAGCAGAGCAGGAAAGTTTGGTTCAGTACTTTAACAAGATAAAGACATTTATAAACTAATTGGATCTTTGCTGAGATCTTAGCTTAATTCAGTGAAGTCTGAAAGATGACATTGCATGGTCAACTTTTCTGCTTCTCTTTTTTTGACGGGTCAATGATAAGGGATGTATCTGCAGCAGGAAGAGAGCAGATCTTTTATATAGATCAGTGAGTTTAGTATTTGTGCTTACTGTTGAACCAATCTTGAGTAACAGGATTTAACTGATATATCTCTGCATTCTTTATATTTGTGTGTCTATGATTGTCACTTCTGTGTGTTCATTATTTGCCTTCACAGACAAACACACACACACACACACATACACACACACACACACACACACACACACACACACACACACACACACACACACACAAACACTCCTTTCTAGAGATAACAAGGAAATTGACCCTTAGCAGAACTAGCATAAAAGGAGTCTTTATGAAACCAAGGTGGAAATGTTTTATAAATTTACATTCATTATTTGTCACATGAGACAACTTTAACATTTTGTTTTTCATAAAGAAATAATATGTTTTCTAATATGTAAGTGTTTAATATAGTTTATGTATTAATATTTATTGTTACTAAACTCAAGTATGTTTATAGGTTGAATACTTTACCATTACTTTTACCTAATGTTTTAAGTACAAGGAATGCAATTTTAAGCTAACTTGAGTAATTACCATGACAAATTATTTCAGAAGTTATTATATTTTGTGGCATCTCTGTGGTAACATTAATTGAATTGTTGGTATTTGATGCAGGGAATATTCAGACACATAGATAATAATGAGAAGAACACTGCTGCACTGGCTCAAAAAGGCTAAAACACTTATATGTTCACATTTTATTTTCTATGCTACTAATAGAAGGTATCTTTGAGTTTGTAATACTTAGTTGTACCAGTTAAAGAGCAGAATAAATTATGTACATAGCTGAAGGATATATTTGTATTTATGAGCTCTGCACATTTGCAAAAAAACATGTTAGGTACACAATGAATAGCAAGGAGTTATCTTCACTAATTCTCCCTAGTAATTCTATGAAATATAAACTTGTTACTCTGGTTTCAGTTATAATTAATAGTGCTTAAAGTTAGACATGAAAAAAATAAAAAACAATTCCAGGAAGAAATATGTGGGCATTTATTTCTAATATTTGTGAAAGGAGTAATTTTTTTTTGACTTAGTGTTTTCCTTTTTCCCTATAATCTTTGAAGCCCATTGAATATTTCACCCATTTTAGAACATCAAAGAATTGGAATCTTTTCAATTTTTTGTTATTAAATATTACACAAGCATTTCCAAATATTAGTCATTGATTATATTTAATTATTGCAATAATAAACATGGTGCATACAACATTTTACAGATATTGCTAAGTTAGATGCAGCTTTATGTTCCCCCACGATTTGAAGAAAGTAAAGGGTTTCTGTTCAAGAATGGGTGAAAATAATAAAAGCCATGGTTTGAAAGTGAGATATATTTGTTTTTCTTTGTTTGAAAATCAGATCTAGAAATACTGTAAAATGGTTGAAATATAGTCAGCTGATTTTTGGACTCTTGTCTTTGTGGTTTAAGGTTTTTTTTTTTTTTCTTTTTCTCATGTACAGTATGGAAATGAGACATGTGGAAACAGATGAAACATTTGAATGTTTTTAGGTTATATCTATATGGAAGCTTAATTTCAATATTAACAGTTAAAAGACTACACAGTATGAGAGTGTAAGTCTTACATGAGATTGTTGTCCACCTGACTAGTTATTTTCCATTAGCCATCCTCAGACATTCAGTTATTTCCTGGAACGCTAAGTTGGTTCCAATTTTACTCCCTTAGGTTTGTGGTTTAAAATGAGAATCCATGTCACTTACTGATAGGGTTCTTCTAATGTAGAGTCATTTGTGTATGCCAGCGTTATTGATACTTTTACCTTTATATAGTCCAATTCCATGCTTAAGACAAATATGTCACATAGTGAATTTTATTCTGTTTCTAGAATATTTTTTAAAAAATACTATATGTTTCACTTTCCTGTTCATATATGTAGCTTACAATTGACAAGATTCTACATTTATAACAACAAGAAAGGATCTACATTACTAGGTTATTCTCCTGCCAAACTTTGGCATGTTTACAAACTCTTGTTGGAATTATTATTATATCATTATGGCAATATAATTGCAGTTTTAGATTAAATAAAAATCTTTTATTTTTACAATGATAATTACATATTTTAGTACATATACTAACAAAATAGATAAAACTAATCATAAAAATTGGTAAAATACAAGTTTAAAAAGTAAGAAAATAAAAGGAAATTGAGTAAAAATGTTCTTTTCAAATGAAAAATCATAGTAATCCAGTAGAATTTGACATTGAATATTGTTTTCTAAACAGACCTATTGTAAATGTTATAAACCAACAGAGGACTCTATTTTGTAAGTTTAATAAAGGGTAACATTTGTTTATATCCTGGCAACCATAAGTATTAGATAAAAGACTATGTATACATTAGAAATCAAAAGGTTGAAGATAACAATAACCTCAAAGTGTTATGCTTAAACTCTATATTAAAATGTACAAAAACAATGCTGTATGCAAAATACATTAAAACAAAAAAAAGATAAAAATGTAAAACCTTCAAGGAAAGATAACAGATAAATATTATTCTTTGGATTAGGCAATATAATACCAGATGGGACACTAAAAGAAAAATGCAGTGAAAGTGTGGGCTGGTGGTTTTGTCCAGCAAGATTAGATAAGAAAGATAACATCTATATTGGAAAAAATAGAAAGAAAGATAGAAAGAAAGAAAGAAAGAAAGAAAGAAAGAAAGAAAGAAAGAAAGAAAGAAAGAAAGAAAGAAAGGGAAGGAAGAACCCAAGATAGGAAGGAAAGTGTACTTGTTAATATCATTATAGTCCCTAAAAATCAGAATCTTCTTCAGAATTTAAAGCCACAGAATAAAATTGAACTGTAACTTGATACATTTTATAGAAATATAACTTCTATAATAAAATTAATAAAATAATAAAACAAATTGAAACAGCAAAAATATGGAATACTTTTTTGTACATATGTAAAAAATTATTGTATTTCTTTTTTTATTTAGTGAAGTCACATTTGACGTTATATTTATTTATTTATTTATTTTTATTTTCTAAGTTTTTTTATTTACATTCCAAATGATTTCCCCTTTCCCATTTCCTCCCTCCCTGAAAGTCCCATAAACCCTCTTCCCTCCTCCTGTTCCCCATTAAAGCACTCAGCTGCAGGTGCTCTATATGACTACTTGATGACTTCAAAACCAGAGCCTTCTAGGAAGCTTTTAAACATTACTTAATTTGGCTGTCATCCTTGGCTACAACTGTATCAGATCTTATTAGTGCTAACCCTGAAGAAATCTTTTACCTCAATAATACTGGTATCTTCCTTTAGTCTTAATTAAAAAAAAAATTTCAGTAAAAAGAATTACATCATCTCCTTTGCTTATATATTTAGGTGTCCATTTTCTGGGTTGTTTTGTATGAGTTTTTTATTTTATTCGTTTATTTGTTTGGGATAATGAGAGCATGAAGCATGAACTGGGTAAGTGGCAAGGTAGGGAAGATCTTGGAGGATTAGGTAAGATCAATTTAAGTTCAAACTATGTTGTATGAAAGATTCCTTTCATATAAATAATTAAATAAATATTTTTAAGTAAGTAGAATTATATCATCTTGCCCCTCACTCTTACCTTTAAAGCCTCTACTAGGAACCCTAACTTCAAACTTTCCCATGTGGCCCCCAACTTTCAAGTTCATAGTATCATTTTCTTTGAAATTTTTATTATTTGGATATATGCATATATATATATATATATATATATATATCACAAATGTAAGTATAAATATAATGTGTTGAGTCAGTTTTGGTATTGTGTGTATATGTTTTCAGTTCCGACAGCTTTTTATTAAGTAACCAGTAATGATGATCATCCCTGGGAAAAGCTATCTCTCTCTCTTTCAGAAGTTGTTAGGAATTTTGTCTGTGGTAGGATCTTATCCTTCTGAGTTTTCAAATCTATTGATATTGCTATTGTTCAGCTCTTGTCTATGCAGCCAATTCTAGTGGAAACTGTTTCACAAAAGACGTCCTGGTATTTGGACTCTTACAATTTTTATATTGCCTCTTTCATAATGGGACCAAATCATAGATGTAGAAGATTTGATTAAGATGAATCCTGTGGTGTGTCAGGTCTCTTTTAAATCTTTATCATTATTATTATTATTATTACTATTACTTTTATTTTGTTACAGTCCAGCCTTTCCCTCACCTCCTTGTCATCTCCCCAGTTTCTTGTCCCATTCCTCCTCTTCCTGTCTCCAACACGATGTCTCCCATCCTACCAGGCCTCCTCACTCCCTGAGACCTCAAATCCCTCAAGATTTAGGTGTGTCTACATAATTCAACCACATGGGTCACAGACTTCAGTCTAAATGTTGGGTGTAAGTATCTGCTTCTGTTTTAGCCAGCTGCTTGTTGGGGCTTTCTGAAGATGGTCATGCTATAGGCTCCTGTTTGTAAACACACCATAACATTAGTAATAGGGTCAGGCCTTGGAGCCTCCCCTTGAGATTGCATCCAAATTTGGAATGTCACTAAACCTCGTTTCCCTCAGTCTCTTCTCCATTTTTGTCCCTGCCGTTCTTTTAGAAAGGAATGATTTTGGGTTAGAGTTGTTACTGTGTGATGCTAACCCCATAACTCCACTCTTTCTACAGGAGGTGGACTCTAAGAGTTCCCTCTCCCAACAGTTGGGCACTTCATCTAAGATCCCTTCCTTTTAGTCCTGAGAGTCTCTCATCTCCCAGGTCGCTGGCACTTTCTAGATGTGTGTGCCCACTGACATCCCAAAAGTTTGCATATTTCCTTTCATTCTGCTGGCACTCAGGGCTTAACCAACTGTTCAGTCCTAGCTGATGAGATACATAGAGTCATTACACAAATAATACAGTGTCCTAGATAAAATCTTAAGGGTCTTTCAAAATTCCCTCTGAAAGTCAGGACAGGAATTAAGTTCTCACACTTGGAGACAAAAATTGGAACAAAGGCCATGGAGGAACACTGCTCATTATATGGCTCCAGGATAGTTGAGTTTGCTTTATTAAACATACGAGGACCACCTGCCCAGAAATGGAACCACACCCAATGAGCTGGGCAATCCAACATCAACAATAATCAAGAAAATAACCAATAGATAACTGAAATGAAAGTATTTTATGAATTAAGATAAACTAGTTCTAGTGATATTTATGTCATATTGAAATAACCAACCTGAAAATATGCATTGGGATGGTTACTAGTATATCAATATATCATATTTGTAATACCCATTCAAATATATAAGTTCAATAATGTAGTTAGATTTATAGTATTAGAAATTGAAGAAGACCTCAGAAGATAGAAAAATCTGCCATGCTCATGGATTGGCAAGATTAATATAGTCAAAATGACCATCTTACCAAAAGTAATACACAGATTCAATGCAATCCCCATCAAAATCCCAACTCAGTTCTTCATAGAGTTAGAAAGAGCAATTCAAAAATTCATCGGGAATAACAGAAAACCCAGAATAGCTAAAACTATTCCCAAGAGTAAAAGAACCTCTGGGGGAATCAGTATCCCGGACCTCAAGCTGTACTACAGAGCAATAGTGTTAAAAACCGCATGGTATTGGTACAGTAACAGACATGTAGATCAATGGAACAGAATTGAAGACCCAGAAATGAATCCACACTCCTATGGTCACTTGATCTTTGACAAAGGAGTTAAATTATCCAGTGGAAAAAAGATAGCCTTTTCAACAAATGGTGCTGGCTCAGCTGGAGGTCAACATGCAGAAGAATGCAAATTGACCCATTCTTATCTCCTTGCACTAAGCTCAATTCTAAGTGGATCAAAGATCTCCACATAATACCAGACACACTGAAACTAATAGAAGGGAAACTAGGGAAGAACCTTGAACATATGGGCACAGGGGAGAATTTCCTGAACAGAACTCCAATAGTTTATGCTCTAAGATCAAGAATAGACAAATGGGACCTCATTAAATTACAAAGTTTTTGCAAGGCAAAAGACATTGTGAAAAAGACAAAGCGGCAACCAACTAACTGGGAAATGATCTTTACCAACCTTATATCCGACAGAGGGCTAATATCCAATATATACAAAGAACTCAAGAAGTTAAACTCCAGAGAGGCAAGTAACCCTATTAAAAAATGGGGTACAGAGCTAAACAAAGAGTTCTCACCTGAAGAATATCTAATGGCTGAGAAGCACCTAAAGAGATGTTCATCATCCTTAGTCATTAGGGAAATGCAAATCAAAACAACCCTGAGATTCCATCTCACACCAGTCAGGATGGCTAAGATCAAAAACACAGGAGACAGCAGTTGTTGGCGAGGATGTGGAGAAAGAGGAACACTCCTCCACTGCTGGTGGAATTGCAAGCTGGTACAACCACTCTGGAAAGCAGTCTGGCAGTTCCTCAGAAAACTGGGCATGACACTCCCGGAGGATCCGGCTATACCACTCCTGGGCATATACCCAGAGACTTTACCTGCATGCAATAAGGACACATGCTCCACTATGTTCATAGCAGTCTTATTTATAATAGCCAGAAGCTGGAAAGAACCCAGATGTCCCTCAACGGAGGAATGGATTCAGAAGATGTGGTATATCTACACAATGGAATACTACTCTGCAATTAAAAACAATGAATTCACGAAATTCCTAGGCAAATGGTCAGATCTTGAAAATATCATCCTTAGTGAGGTAACCCAATCACAAAAGAACTCACATGGTATGCAGTCACTGATAAGTGGATATTGACCCAGAATCTCGGAATACCCTAGACACAATCCGCATATCAATAGATTTCTAAGAAGATGGAAGGAGAGACCCCTGGTCCTGGAAAGACTGAATGTAGGGGAACACCAGGACAGAGAAACCAGAGGTGGTTGAATGGAGAAAAGAGGGAGGGAAGGGGGCTTATGGGACTTTCGGGGAGGGAGGAAACGGGAAAGGGGAAATGATTTGGAATGTAAATTTAAAAAAAATAAAATAAATAATAATAATAAAAAAGAAAGTTTACCATTATTTTAAATGTATACTAGATATAGACTTCTGCTATGCTTCATTATGCATAGAAACAATCTCTTGTGAAAATATTATTTTGGCATTTAGTTAGTATTATCTCATTTACTTAGTATTTTTTAAATATAGAAACATGGTTAATTTTGTAACTACACAATCATATATATATATGCATATATATATATACAAACATATATTCATATATGCACATATATACCAATAACGACACAACAGAGTGTGAAGACATCACTCTTAAATTTATAATATATTCTATAATATCTAAAACAGATATTACTTATCTATGAAATATAGATATAATCGCCCTGATGGATAATACATAATATAACATATATTATACATAATATATATCTATATATAGATAGATAAATAGATAGGTAGATAAATAGACATATAGATTACAGAAGAAGAAATTTCAGGTAAATAGACATATCACTTCACGCAGTCATTATTTTCTGTATTGAGAATAATTATGCCAACTTTTCTTTTTTTTATTTTTTATTTGTTTTTTTGTTTTTATTTTACTTACATTCAAAATCATTTCCCCTTTCCCGTTTCCTCCCTCCCGGAAGTCCCATAAGCCCCCTTCCCTCCCTCTGTTCCCCATTCAACCGCCGGGCGGTGGTTGTGCACGCCTTTAATCCCAGCACTTGGGAGGCAGAGGCAGGAGGATTTCTGAGTTCGAGGCCAGCCTGGTCTACAAAGTGAGTTCCAGGACAGCCAGGGATACACAGAGAAACCCTGTCTCGAAAAACCAAAAAAAAAAAAAAAAAAAAAGCAGTCTCCTGTGTTTTTGATCTTAGCCATTCTGACTTGTGTGAGATGGAATCTCAGGGTCGTTTTGATTTGCATTTCCCTAATGACTAAGGATGATGAACATCTATTTAGGTGCTTCTCAGCCATTAAATATTCTTCAGGGGAGAACTCTTTGTTTAGCTCTGTACCCCATTTTTTAATAGGGTTACTTGTCTCTCTGGAGTTCAACTTCTTGAGTTCTTTGTATATATTGGATATTAGCCCTCTGATGGATGTAGGGTTGGTAAAGATCATTTCCCAGTTAGTTGGTAGCCACTTTGTCTTTTTGACAGTGTCTTTTGCCTTGCAAACATATTGTAATTTAATGAGGTCCCATTTGTCAATTCTTGATCTTAGAGCATAAGCTATTGGAGTTCTATTCAGGAAATTCTCCCCTGTGCCCATATGTTCAAGGTTCTTCCCTAGTTTGCTTTCTATTAGTTTCAGTGTGTCTGGTATTATGTGGAGATCTTTGATCCACTTAGAATTGAGCTTAGTGCAAGGAGATAAGAATGGGTCAATTTGCATTCTTCTGCATGTTGACCTCCAGCTGAGCCAGCACCATTTGTTGAAAAGGCTATCTTTTTTCCACTGGATAATTTAACTCCTTTGTCAAGATCAAGTGACCATAGGAGTGTGGATTCACTTCTGGGTCTTCAATTCTGTTCCATTGATCTACATGACTGTCAATGTACCAATACTATGCTGTTTTTAACACTATTGCTCTGTAGTACAGCTTGAGGTCCGGGATACTGATTTCCCCAGAGTTTCATTTACTCTTGAGAATAGTTTTAGCTATCCTGGGTTTTCTGTTATTCCAGATGAATTTTTGAATTGCTCTTTCTAACTCTATGAAGAATTGAGTTGGGATTTTGATGGGGATTGCATTGATTCTGTATATTGCTTTTGGCAAGATGGTCATTTTTACTATATTAATCCTGCCAGTCCATGAGCATGGCAGATTTTTCCATCTTCTGAGGTTCTTCAATTTCTTTCTTCAGAGACTTGAAGTTCTTGTCATACAGATCTTTCACTTGTTTGGTTAGAGTCATACCAAGATACTTTATATGGTTTGTGGCTATCGTGAAGGGTATCATTTCTCTTACTTCTTTGTCAGCCTGCTTATCCTTTGAGTATAGGAAGGCTACTGACTTGAGTTGATTTTATATCCAGCCACTTTGCTGAAGTTGTTTATCAGCTGTAGGAGTTCTCTGGTGGAGTTCTTTGGGTCGCTTAAGTATACTATCTTATCGTCTGTAAATAGTGATAGTTTGACTTCTTCCTTTCCAATTTGTATCCCTTTGACCTCCTTTTGTTGTCTAATTGCTCTAGCTAGAACTTCAAGTACTATATTGAAAAGGTATGGAGAGAGAGGGCAGCCTTGTCTAGTCCCTGATTTTAGTGGGATTGCTTCTAGTTTCTCTCCATTTAGATTGATGTTGGCTACTGGTTTGCTGTAAATTGCTTTTACTATGTTTAGATATGGGCCTTGAATTTCTGATCTTTCCAAGACCTTTAGCATGAAAGGATGCTGAATTTTGTCAAATGATTTCTCAGTATCTAATGAGATGACCATGTGTTTTTTTTTCTTTGAGATTGTTTATATAGTGGATTACATTGATGGATTTCCTTATATTGAACCATCCCTGCATCCCTGGGATGAAGCCTACTTGATCGTGGTGAATGATCGTTTTGATGTGTTCTTGGATTTGGTTGGTAAGAATTTTATTGAGTATTTTTGCATCGATATTCATAAGAGAGATTGGTCTGAGATTCTCTTTCTTTGTAGGATCTTTGTGTGCTTTTGGTAGTAGCATAATTGTGGCTTCATAGAACGAGTTGGGTAGTGTTCCTTCTGTTTCTATTTTGCGGAATAGTTTGAAGAGTATTGGTGTTAGGTCTTCTTTGAAGGTCTGATAGAATTCTGCACTAAAACCATCTGGAACTGTGCTTTTTTTGGTTGGAAGACTTCCAAAGACAACTTCTATTTCTTCAGGGGTTATAGGACGGTTTAGATGGTCTATTCGATCCTGATTTATTTTTGGTATGTGGTATCTGTCAAGGAAATTGTCCATTTCCTTGAGATTTTCTAGTTGTGTTGATTACAGGCTTTTGTAGTAGGATCTGATGATTTTTTTGAATTTCCTCAGTTTCTGTTGTTATGTCTCCCTTTTCGTTTCTGATTTTATTAATTTGGATACTGTCTCTGTGCCCTCTAGCTAGTCTGGCTAAGGGCTTATCTATCATGTTGATTTTCTCAAAGAACCAACTCCTCGTTTTGTTGATTCTTTGTATGGTTTTATTTGTTTCTATTTGATTGATTTCAGCCCTGAGTTTGATGATTTCCTGCCTTCTACTCCTCTTTGGTGTATTTGCTTCTTTTTGTTCCAGGGCTTTCAGGTGTGCCATTAAGCTACTAGTGTATGCTGTCTCCCGTTACTTTTTGGTGGCACTCAGGGCTATGAATTTTCCTGTTAGCAATGCTTTCATTGTGTCCCATAAATTAGGGTATGTTCTCCCTTCATTTTCATTAAATTTTAAAAAGTCTTTGATTTCTTTCTTTATTTCCTCCTTGACCAAGTTATCATTGAGTAGAGCATTGTTCAGCCTCCATGTGTATGTGGGTTTTCTTCTGTTTTTGTTGAAATTGAAGACCACCCTTATTCAATAGTGATCTGATAGGAGGCATGGGATTAGTTCGATCTTCTTATATCTGTTGAGGTCTGATTTGTGACCAATTATATGGTCGATTATGGAAAAGGTACCATGAGGTGTTGAGAAGTAGGTGTATTCTTTTGCTGTAGGATGAGGTGTTCTATATATATCTGTTAGTTCCATTTGGTCCACGGCTTCAATTAGATTCATTGTGTCCCTGTTTTGTTTCTGCTTTCTTCAATGATCCATTTCAGAGAGTGGGGTGTTGAAGTCACCCACTATTGTGGGAGGTGTGATGTGTGCTTTGAGCTTTAGTAAAGTTTCTTTTATGAATGAGGGTGCCCTTGCCTTTGGAGCATAGATATTCAGAATTAAGAGTCCTTCTTGGTGGATTTTTCCCTTGATCATTATGTAGTGTCCTTCTGTGTCTTTTTTGATGACTTTAGCTTGAAAGTCAATTTTTTTCTGACATTAATTAGGATGGCTACCCCGGCTCGTTTCCTGGGACCATTTACTTGTAAAATTGTTTTCCAGTCTTTTACTCTGAGGTAGTGTTTGTCTTTGACTCTGAGGTGCTTTTCCTGCATGCAGCAAAATCCTGGGTCCTGTTTACTTATCCAGTCTGTTATTCTATGTCTTTTAATTGGGGGAATTGAGACCATTGATATTAAGAGAGATTAAGGCATAGTGATTATTGCCACCTGCTATTCTTGACGCTATCTTTATGTTTGAGTGGTTATCTATTTTGGGTTTGATGCAAGAAAGTTACTATCTCGTTTTTTCCAGGGTGTTGTTTCTCTCCTTGTATTGGCGGTTTCCACTTATTATCCTTTGCCGGGCTGGGTTTGTGGAAAGATATTGTGAAAATTTGGTTTTTATCATGGAATATCTTGGTCTCTCCTTCTATGGTGATTGAGAGTTTTGCTGGGTATAGTAGTCTAGGCTGGCATTTGTGTTCTCTTAGTGTCTGCATGAGATTTGCCCAGGATCGTCTGGCTTTCATAGTCTCTGGTGAGAAGTCTGATGTGATTCGGATAGGTCTTCCTTTTTTATGTTACTTGGCCCTTTTCTCTTACTGCTTTTAATATTCTTTCTTTATTTAGTACATTTGATGTTTTGATTATTATGTGACAGGAGGTATTTCTGTTCTTGTCCAGTCGGTTTGGAGTTCTGTAGGCTTCTTGTATGTTCATCGGCATCTCTCTCTTTAGGTTAGGGAAGTTTTCCTCCATAATTTTGTTGAAGATGTTTACTGGCCCTTTAAGTTGCAAATCTTCACTCTCATCTATACCTATAATCCTTAGCTTTGGTCTTCTCATTGTGTCCTGGATTTCCTGGATGTTTTGTGTTACACGTTTTTTGTATTTTGCATTTTCTTTGACTGTTGAGTCAATGCTTTCTATGGTATCTTCAGCACCTGAGATTCTTTATTCCATCTTTGTATTCTATTGTTGATGTTTGCATCTATGAATCCTGATTTCTTCCCAAGGTTTTCTATCTCCAAAGTTGTCTCCCTTTGTGATTTCTTAGTTGTTTCTACTTCCTTTTTTAGATCCTGGATGGATTTCCTGAGATCCTTCACTTTTTGTTTGTATTTTCCTGTATTTCTTTAAGTTATTCTTGCGTTTCCTCTTTCAAGATTTCAGAATACAAGTTCTCCTGTATTTCTCTAAGCAATTTTTGTGTTTCCTCCTAATGGGCTTCCATCTGTTGATACATCGTCTCCTGCATTTCTTTAAGCAATTCTCGTGTTTCATTTGTAAGGGCATCTATCCATTGATTCATTTCTTTAAGCAATTTTTGTGTTGTCTCCCTATGGGCATCCATCTGTTGACCCATATTCTTCTGCATTTCTTTATACAATTTTTGTGATTCCTTTGAAAGTGCATCTACCCATTGATTCATTTCTTTAAGCGATTTTTTGTGTTGCCTCCTGGTGGGCCTCCATCTGTTGACCCATGTTCTCCTGCATTTCTCTAAGCGATTTTTGTGTTTCCTTTGTAAGGGCTTCTAACTGTTGATTCATGTTCTATTGTAATTCTTTATGAGATTTATTTGTGTCCTTCTTGAAATCCTCTTATAGCATCATGAGAAGTGATTTTAAATCTAGATCTTGTCTTTCAGGTGTGATGAGGTATCCAGGACTTGCTGCTGTTGGAGAGTTGGGTTCGGATGGTGCCATATTACTTTGATTTCTGTTAGTAACGTTCCTTCATTTGCCTTTTGCCAGCAGGTTACCTCTCGTGTTAGTTGATCCTGCTGTCACTGGCTGTTGGTTGGACCTCCTGTGAGGCTGCAACGCTATTTCTGACCCCCCTGGATTACTGGGATTCCCCTGGCACAGATGTCTGGGGCCTGCCCTGCTCTTGCCAAACTTTGGAGCCCTAATGTGCCTTGCCCCAAGTGATGTTATATTGGGGAATCCCTGCACATCCAAAGGCTCAGCGTAGTGGATTCCAGGAGCAGAGGTCACCAAAGGGAGGCTGGTAGGCTCCCGCCCTGTGCAGGGGTGTGTAATCTCTACCAGAGGTGGGAGGGAGGGGGGTCCCTCTGCAGGGCAGAAGTCCCACAGCAGAGCTGGCGTGTAGGTTACTGCAGACCTGCCCAGCTCTTGGGAGCGGGGTACACACAAGCTGCCTGAGACCCAAGAGATATATATGCCTGACTGTCTCTGAGCCTGGTGGTCCCGAAGGCCCTAGTGCTGGAGCAAATATGGTGGAGCGCACTCTGCACTCTCTCGGCGGCGCAGGTCACTCTGCAGGGGAGATGGCCCACAGCAGAGCTGGCACCCAGATGACCGCAGCGCTGTCCCGCTCTTGGGAGCAGATGGAAGCCCCAACAGGCCTTGTCCCAAGCGATGTTATATTGGGGAGAACCTGGATACCTGTCTCCTCAGTGCTCCAGTGATCCAGGAACAGAGGTCGCCAAAGGGAAGCTGGTAGGCTCCCGCCCAGTGCGGGGGGAGGGGGGGCTGTCTCACTGCAAGGCAGAAGTTTCACAGCAGAGCTGGCGCACTGGTTACTGCAGATCTGCCTAGCTCTTGGGAATAGGGTACACACAAGCTGCCTGAGACCCAAGCGATATTATGACTGTCTGTCTCTGAGCCTGGAGGTCTCAACTACCCTGATACTGGAGCAAAGATGGTGGAGTGCACTCTGCACTCTCTAGGAGGTGCAGGCCACTCTGCCTATGCCTACTTTTCTGTTGTTTTTAAATACATAACACTAATAATGTTGATATTAATTATATATTTATATTATATATTTATATGTACATTATTAATTATATAACAATGATCAATATATTAATTAATATAATTAATGAAATATAAGCTCTAAGATTACATTAAAGGACAATTCTTGTTTAATTAAACTCTTATGCATGCAATTTGATTTTATGAAGTTTGCAAACATTACCTTTTTTCACCACTTTTTCATGTTGTTTTTGAAGGTAAATGTAATGTTTGCTTTTATCTATGAGAGTATGTCTTATATATGTTTATATTATGCAAGAATGTCATATAAAATGGGATTATAGAGTAATTTATATTCTTATATAAATTCTATATTAAATAATTTTATCTGCTTTATTTAAATGGTATATACTTGTTTTGATTGTTATAATTTATTAAAACAATATTCATTGTTATACTGAACATTGGTCAGATTACTATTTCCTAATTTTTACTCCTTTTACTTTTCTATTTTCTTGGTTTGTTTGTTTGTTTTTTGAAACAGGATTGTACAATTTAGTGTTGGATAGTCTTAAACTCACTATGTAGAACAATCTGACTTTAGACTCACAGAGAGCAACCTGTCTTTTCCTCCTGAGTTAGAACACTGGATATGTGAAGAAGTATATCCAGTATTTTCTTCATGCTTTCTGTGTACTCATCTGAACATCTGAAGCAAATGATGGACAAAATTGCACAGTGCACATTCATTAGAGTTCAGGTGATTAGAGGTTTTAAAACATATTTTCTAGACTTTGTTCTAATGTAAATGTGATTTATATAATGCATATATCCTGAATCTGAAGAGTTGGTCTCTCTGTGTTACACCATTCTCCAATACTACTTGTGTCACACTCTGACTCCATAGAACTCTTGATTAACTAACTGAAAAGCTTATGTTGGACAGCATTGTGTTTAAATTTACATTAATGAGTCTATTTCCTGTCTAGATGTTACATATAAAAAGTAGGTCATTACAGAGTCTGTCATGCAATAAATACTGCAGAGTTACCTTTACTTAACAACAACAAGAAGAAAAAACATCAATAGCAATAGCTAATGACTTTTCTTCTGAGAATGTGTGCAATTGCCTTTGAGAAGTTTGACAATCTGCACATGTTTAACATTCTTGTCTTCTTTTTTTTCTTTTCTAAGTTTTTTTATTTACATTCCAAATGATTTCCCCTTTCCAGTTTCCTCCCTCCCCGAAAGTCCCATAAGCTCCCTTCCCTCCCTCTGTTCCCCATTCAACCCCCTCCCTGTCCTGGCATTCCCCTACATCCAGTCTTTCCAGGACCAGGGGTCTCTCCTTCCATCTTCTTGGAAATCTATTGATATGCGAATTGTGTCTAAGGTATTCTAAGATTCTGGGCTAATATCCCCTTATCAGTGACTGCATACCATGTGTGTTCTTTTGTGATTGGGTTACCTCACTAAGGATGATATTTTCCAGTGCTAATCATTTGCCTAGGAATGTCGTGAAATCATTGTCTTTAATGATTTCATTTTTTTTGCAGAGTAGTATTCCATTGTGTAAATATACCACATCATCTGAATCCATTCCTCCGTTGAGGAACATCGGGGTTCTTTCCAGCTTCTGGCTATTATAAATAAGGCTGCTATGAACATAGTGGGGCATGTGTCCTTATTGCATGCAGGGGAAGTCTCTGGGTATATGCCCAGGAGTGGTATAGCAGGATCCTCCGGAAGTGTCATGCCCAGTTTTCTGATGAACCTCCAGGCTGCTTTCCAGAGTGGTTGTACCGACTTGCAATCCCACCAGCAGTGGAGGAGTGTTCCTTTCTCCACATCCATGCCAACACTTGCTGTCTCCTGTGTTTTTGATCTTAGCCGTTTTGACTGGTGTGAGATGGAATCTCAGGGTTGTTTTGATTTGCATTTCCCTAATGACTAAGGATGTTGAACATCTCTTTAGGTGCTTCTCAGCCATTAGATATTCTTCAGGTGAGAACTCTTTGTTTAGCTCTGTACCCCATTTTTAATAGGGTTACTTGGCTCTCTGGAGTCTAACTTCTTGAGTTCTTTGTATATATTAGATATTAGCCCTCTGTCGGATGTAGGGTTGGCAAAGATCATTTCCCAGTTTGTTGGTTGCCATTTTGTCCTGTTGACAGTGTCCTTTGCCTTATAGAAACTTTGTAATTTTATGAGGTCCCATTTGTCAATTCTTGATCTTAGAACATAAGCTATTGGTGTTCTGTTCAGGATATTTTTCTCCTGTGCCCATATGTTCAAGGTTCTTCCCTAGTTTCCTTTCTATTAGTTTCAGTGTGTCTGGTTTTAAGTGGAGGTCCTTGATCCACTTGGAATTGAGCTTAGTGCAATGAGGTAAGAATGGATCGATTTGCATTCATTCTGCATGCTGACATCCAGTTGAACCAGCACCATTTGTTGAAAAGGCTATCTTTTTTTCCACTGGATAGTTTTAGCTCCTTTGTCAAAGGTCAAATGCCCATAGGAGTGTGGATTCATTTCTGGGTCTTCAATTCTGTTTCATTGATCTACATGCCTGTCACTGTACCAACACCATGCAATTTTTAACACTATTGCTCTGTAGTACAGCTTGAGGTCTGGGATACTGATTTCCCCAGAAGTTCTTTTACTGTTGAGAACAGTTTTAGCTATCCTGGGTTTTCTGTTATTCCAGATGAATTTTTGAATTGCTTTTTCCAACTCTATGAAGAATTGAGTTGGGATTTTGATGGGGGATTGTATTGAATCTGTAGATTGCTTTTGGCAAGATGGTCATTTTTTTCTATAGTAATCCTGCCAATCCACAAGCATGGGAGATCTTTCCATCTTCTGAGGTCTTCTTCGACTTCTTTCTTCAGAGACTTGAAGTTCTTGTCACACTCGTTATCCCCCTTTTTCTCATTTCCCCTCTGCAAACCCTATGTCCCATCCCCCTCTCCTCCTGCTCACCAACCCACCCACTCCTGCTTCTCTGTTCTGGTATTCCCTACAGTGGGGCAATGAGCCTTATCAGTGGTCGTAGATATACTTATCTATGGGTATAAGCATGGAGCAGGTTGAAATGAGACAGAGTAGGACTCTGCTGTGGCTTGAAAGACTGAGGGTCTCTGCATGTTATGACTCTGTTACTATACTGAATGCTGAGGATAACTTCTAAAAAGTCCTAAAAACTTTCTTGCTCTTTCTGAGGATTAAAATGCTCTGGTTTGGGAGATTAACACCTGTAGCCTAACAGCAGGGGATAAGTAATCCTTCCTTGGTTCTATATCCACAGGAATTTCAGGGACTCTAACTTTTAGACTACTAGTTGAATTTGCAGGAAGGAGAAGGGATACCTTGAAAAATGAATTTAGCATTTCTTTCTAAGTGTAAAATATTTCCTATGAAAGGTCTCTAAGAAAAACCAAAAAAGTGAATTCATCTCTTTGAATAAAAAGTGCTCTGCCCAAAAAGTTTTCCTCAGCTCAGTTCTGCCTCTTCTCTTTGTCCTCAGAACCTATACATCTTTTAGAGTACATTATCACATGGTGAAGAGTTTACTATAAGTTTAAATATAAATTTGAATCATAGACATATACGAAGTTTACAACAGAGAATGTTTACATGCAAATTAATTAGTAGTAATTATCTGGTAAGCATTCATCACCTGTCACAACTCCACAGGTTTCATGGAGCTAAGGCAGAACTAAGGTATTAGTGAAGTTTTGTATAGATAAACCCAGTCAATATTTTATCTTCTGTCCTAGAACCTATAATAAATCACAGTTCCCTTTTGATGACTTCTGGTTAATGATTTTACAACATTTTGGTATGTGCTCTGAGTAGTAGAAGGAATTAACTAATGATAGAGACTGGCAGAGTTCTCACTGCAGTTTTGACTATCAGGAAGGACCTAATAGCAGTTCCACTATAAAAGAGCTTAATAAATACTGATATAATTTCGGGAATTTTTATAGGATCATCATTAAAAATATAGAGGTCTTCATGTTTTGTTTTGTTTTGTTTTATGTTTTTATAGCCCAGTCATTAACCCCTTCCTGGTCTGCCCACCCACAGTTCCTCATCCCATTTCTCTTCCCCACTGTTCACTGTCTCCAAGAGGATGTTGACACCTCTACACCTCCAACCACTCCAAACCTCCCCAGACCCAGAGTCTTCGAGTCCCTTGAGGGAAAAAAAGAATTAAGAACTAAGAGACAATATATCTTTATAGTTCTACAGCAATCTGCTCAAAAAGGTGAGTAGTCAAATACCTAGTGATTGTTATATATGTTTAATAATAACAGGAAAAGCATATTGATATTAGGAATCTTTCCTAAAATGATTTTCTCCTTGACCTTGACTACTGCAGGTCTATCACAGATTTTTAATTTAAGGGGAAGTAACTTCAGAAAGATCAGTTATTAGCTTATTAGCTCCTGTTAAATTTTACAGCTTACTGAATCCAACTAGTGCTGCCCTTGTACACAGAGTAATGGTCATTCCCCAAATTCAAATGACTCTATGTCATCAACTCTCAATAGTTTCTCAGATACGAGTGTTTTTTGAATATCTTTACTGTATCTTTGATGGAATTTTAATTGTGTTGCTCTTGTGGAGTTTCTATAATAACTACAGTTGCTGTGAGTTCATGTGTGTAATGATCATATCATTTCAGAACACAACTCATGATTCTGTAGTTTGGATAGTCTTATCTACTCTCTCTTCTATGTCCTCTAAGCCTTGCTGGACACAGGCATTAATAAAGATTTTCACGAGCTCATAATCACCTAATTTCTGCATTTTAAAAACTTACAAGTCTCTGTATTAATCACTATCTTCTGAAATAAGAAGTTTCTATGCCCAAGGTAGAGAGGGGCATCTACATATATGAACATACATAATTAGAACGTGATTTGGCAGAGTGACTATTTAGCAGAACAACATATATAAATTCTTTCCTGGAGCTATAGCTTTCTTAGTTTTCTTTTTGATAGTGTTTATAATCTCAGACAGGAATTTCCTCCTCCCTTGCTTCAGGAGACTTTTATTCCTACAATTTACTTCCAAGAAGAAATGTTTTCCTCCACCATTATTTTTTTAACTTTCCTTCCTGTGAGAATACTATTTTTTCACTGTTGCTCCACATTGATGCCCCTGTTATCACTGTGAACAGTTATTTAAAAACAGCATCCACATTGTCATCCTATCCTGTCACCACTATAATGTCTTATCCATTGACATGATATTCACCTGGTTTTAAATGTTACACTTTGCCTGGGTAAATTATGAATTTTTCTCATTGAATATATCATTTGTACAACAAACTGAGTAGTTAATGCTTCAGAAGGTGCCTGTAAATATGTCATATGAAGTATGAAAAACTGGCATTAAGAAAGTTCTTTTATATGAAATGAAGAGCTTAAGTAAAATGAGACACATTGATGTGTTTGACAAGGGAGCATGGTTGGATTTAGACTCCACAAACACTGTTTGACACAACTGTGAGGAAGTGACTGAAAATTGTAGGAGAAGAGAAGCAGGAGATTAGTGAAGCAGTCAAACATCTTAATGCAGGAAACATCATTTATCATAATAATCTTGAAGGTTTATGAGTAGAATCTTGGGCATGATCCTATTAAGTGTATTATTAGCAAATTACTTGTTTTGGTTTATTTTCAAATTTCCATAGTTAAAATTGTAGTGTCATTCTTGTAATTATCATGGGAAGCAGAAGCATTAGACTTCACCCTGTTTATTCCTTCATCTTTTTGTGAATTTAGTTGGCTGTGGCTCATTTGTTATTATTAATCATATATTTTTAATAATATCACCCTTCCTGGTACCCCTCCATAAACACCCCTCCCCCTCCACCCTCCTCTTTTCCTCTATGAGGATGCTCCTCCATCCGCTTTACCACTCCCACCTCACTGCTCTAGCATCTCCCTATACTGGGACATCAAGCTTCCACAGAACTGAGGGACTCCCCTCCTATTGAAGGTTGATAAGGATCATTTTATGTTGGTATTACAGTCATAAAATCTGAACTAGAAATGCCTTTTTTTCTAATTTCTAATTTGTAATAAATGAAAAAGTTGCCATTGGAGATGATTAGAAAATAGATGTGTAGAATATCTCCTATCATATAAAATCTACTTAGATAGGGAAATAAAACAATTAGCTAAGTATAAAATAGGAGAATTTTTCAATTATATTATAATTTGAGCACTTTCAGTCAAGAAACAAAGGTATAATTTAAAAAGCTGAAATCTGTAGACTTAATTACTTGAGTTAAGGAATTTATTCCTCAATTTTTTATGTATATAGTTTATGTGTGCACACATTTGCGTCTCTGGTAAAATACAAAATTCTGAATGACGCAAGATGGCTCTGAGTCTATAATAATGTGCAGGGAACATTTTCCAGAGGCAGTTTCACTTGTTAAACACACTCTACAAGGGTGCTCAGTTTCAAGGTCGACAAAACTCCCACATGTGCTTACATCTAATATCCATCTTATTTCTAATTTTGTTATTTGGCACAGATTTAAACTTTGAACATGAATTGCCCGATATGCTCACATAAAAAAAAGTAAAATTATATCTATTAGACATTTCAGGGCATCTAGGTTTCCTATATGTTGGAAGATGCTTTACTCCAAGGAGCATTTGACACTTTCATTTTGTTACATTTTATCATGGGGGTATTCTATTGAATTACTCCAACTGAGGCTGCACTTTCACCAATGGCCTTCCATGGCCTTTCACAGTGCCAAGCCTCAGCTGTTCTTCATGATGCCTTCATTCCTTCAAAACCACTACCATCTGGGTGACTCTTACACTTTACCAAGTCCAGCCACAGCATGAGGTACAACCTTTGTTATATCTGGAATACAGCTTCTTTGTGCTCTCAGGAAACACTTCCCAGAAAATATCGACCTAAGTCATGCTGGTCTTTTCTTAATCACCACTAATTTCTTAGCTCCAGCTAACCAGCATCAATTGTCCCAATAGTCTCCTTCTCCTCTTGATATAAAGCCAGAGACACATGGCCTAAGCTGCTGAGTTCTGCTGTTTGCAGGAGCTGGAACATTGGCCCCCTTGTTCTATAACATTATCACTAGCTTCCTTTATTCCAACTCCTTCCCTGCCTAAGCTTAGCTGTCCTGGATCTTGCTCCATAGACTGACTTTGAATTCAGTGATCTGCATGCCTGTCTCCTAAGCACTGGGATTAAAGGTGTGATCCACCAAACCTGGATTTAAGTTTTTCTTCACCTAGAATTTGCTCTGTTCTAGGCTGGCCTTGAACTCAGGGATCTGCTTATCTTTGTCTCCTGGGATTAAAATCTTATACTACCATGCCTGAACCTAAATTTAGTTGGGAGGAATCTTGCTTCAAAGTCACTACTTCCTTAATTCATTTTAATATCCTTGAGTTCAGCTCCATTTCACTTCCTGGTGTCCCTTTAATGCTCAAACTATATATTTTGTATGTTTCCTTTCTCAGCTTGCTATGTTTGTTCAAAATGCTCTTCGTCAGACTTAATCAGAGAACAGTCTCTGTTGGGCTTTTTTGAGACTTCCTTTGTCAATGCAATTAATATACATCTCTTTGTCTTACCCTTAGGCAGTCTTTTCAGAAAATGACAAAAAGCATTCATGTTCTTCACCAAAACATCACAAAAACAGTCTCTCAACCACATATGAAAGTTCTTCTCCACTGAAACCATTTGGGTCATCAGACTTACACAGTTCAAATGACCCTCAATACCACTGTCTTCCATATTCCTACTAGGCTGGCCCACTAAGCCCCACTTAAAGCATTCCATGACTTTCCAAATCCAAAGTTCCAAAACACACATTCTTCCAAACAAAAGCATGGTCAGGCCTATCACAGCAATACCCGACTCCGGCACCAACTTCTGTATTAGTTTGGGTTTTACTGCTGTGAACAGACACCAATGACCAATGCAAGTTTTATAAAAGACATTTACTTGGGGCTGGCTTACAGGTTCAGAGGTTTAATCCATTGTCATCAAGGCAGAAGCATGGCAACATCCAGGCAGGCATGGTGCAGGAGGAGCTGAGGGTTCTACACCTTTATCCAAAGGAAACCAGGAACAGACTGGGCATCCTCAGGCATCTAAGATGAAGATCTCTAAGCCCAGCCCCACAGTGACACACTTCCTCCAACAAGGCCACACCTTCTAATAGTGCCACTCCCTGGGAAGAACATATACAAACAACCACATCTTCCATAATAATTTTTAATTTTAACATTGTTTTCTATATATTTCTTCAATTTTATCAGAAATATTTTTCATGTAAGATTTCAATTTTGTCAGAAAATGTTTATAATTCCACTTTCAATCAACTTAGAAATATTTTTATGTCTACAATTTTAACTGTATAATTTTCCATGATAATCTTCAATTTTCATGTGTTTCTATATTTTTCTTCAATTTTATCAGAAATATTTTCCATGTAAATCTTCAATTTTATCAGAAAAATTTATAATCTACTTTCAATCAGCTTAGGAATATTTTTATTCCTACAAATTTATCTGGATAATTTTCCATGAAATAGTCAATTTTAACATGTTTTTCTATATATTTCTTGAATTTTATTAGAAATATTTTCCTTGTAGATATTCAATTTTATCAAAAAACATTTACAATTCCACTTTCAATCAACTTAGAAATATTTTTATGCCTACCATTTTATCTGTAATTTTTCATGATAATCTTCAATTTTAATTATATTTTATATTTTTCTACAATTTTATTAGAAATATGTCCCATGTAAATCTTCAATTCTATCTTAAAATGTTTCTACCTTCTTATTCAATTAATTTAGTAATGTTTTTTATGTCTATCACTTTACTCTTTAATTTTCCTTTTAAATTGTCAATCTTAATGTGTTTTTCTATATGCTTCTTCAATTTTGTCAGAAACATTTTCATGTAAATCTTTAATTTTATCATAAAATGTTTTTACTTCTTTTTTTCATTTAAAAAAGAAATATGTCTAGGTATGCCCTCTGAGTAGCTATGGGGCTGTCCATGTGAATGCTGGTGACTGATTTTCCCACATGTAATGTGTTGGAGACTTAATCTCTACTCCAATAATTGATAGATTATTGTATCCTTAGGACCTTGGTTTCAATAATGGTTTTATCATTGCAAGGCACTAATTACTAGAAATGAGAGGTTTTATAATACTGGACTCGTTCACTTCTTTCTGTTTCATTATCCCTATGGAATATCTTCTGCTATTTTTTCATTTAAGGAAAATGTTTCTCAAACATTCCTTGCCAGTCATATTTCCAAACTTTCATATTCACTACACAGTCAGTTTGTGTTAATTCAGAAACCATTAAAATTTACTTCTGATGTGGAAAAGGAGAAATCAATAAATTTTAGGTAAATAATTAATATGACTAAATATACCACAAGCTGCAAAAATTGAAATTTTGAAATAATATTATTTGTGACTATTATGAAAGGTGTTCTTATCCTAATTTCTTTCTTATTCCATTTATCATTCATATAGAGGAAGGCTACTGATACCAAGAAATTTCTTTAATGAGCATAAATTAGAATCTCATTCTGTATATAGCTTTTAATATCACTTTAGAGTCTATTGATAACAACAAACACCTAAATTTTTTCTTTCATGAAATCTAAGCTTGATTTGTTCTGTTGTTTTATTACATAAAGACTTCTCTAATTCCAGAAAGTGAGAAATGTTCTTTAGGCAAAAAACCTATACAAAACTCTCAGAAGTCCTTTTATGTTTCTCTTTTGGTTTTAATGTTTACTTGTATCCCTTGCCACATTTGCGTGTCAACACAGGTGAATAAAATTTTCAGATCGAGATTATAAGTAAAAACTATTCCCCAGCAATAGGGCTGAGAAAGCAACATCTGAGCTCCTATGTTCATTTTAGCACTATTTGTACAAAAGAAGAGAAGAGAAAAAGAAGAGAAGAGAAGAGAAGAGAAGAGAAATGAAAAAAGAAGAAGAAAGAAAGAAAGAAGAAAGGAAGGAAGGAAGGAAGGAAGAAAGAAAGAAAGAAAGAAAGAAAGAAAGAAAGAAAGAAAGAAAGAAAGAAAGAAACAAAGAAACAAAGAAAGAAACAAAGAAACAAAGAGAGAAAGAAAAAAGACAGAAAGAAAAAGAAAGAAAGAAAGAAAGAAAGAAAGAGAAAGGAAGAAAAAGAAAAAGAAATAAAAGATAGAAAGAAAAGGAAAAGAAGATAGAAACAAAGATTCTCATTAATAATTTCTACAATCATTTTAACTGTTCCATTGAGGAAGAGAGTTTTCTTCATGGAAAAGTCATTTCAGATTACTATAAACATAATCCATTCTCTTTGTCTGTTCAACATCTTCCCAAAATGTGGTAATCCTCATTTGATATATTAAAATTACTTGTTTGATGTTTTTGTTTCCTCATTTGCTCTTCTGAGATTGGTCTTTATTGTGTATCTTAGTGGACTTGACTTTATGCTGCCTCAGAACACTCAAACTTCCAGGAAACTTCCTGTCTCAGCCTGAAGTGTTGGGATTGTATGCATCTGCTACTGTGAATGGCTAGGTAAGCATTGTAAAATGCAGCTTCACTTCCTTTCTTATAGTCTTTAAGAATCTCTGTCTTCCACAAAATATAAAACTCAAAATATTGCTGTGGAATTAAATAATGTTCCTAAATGTTTCCAAAACAATCAGGTGTAAATTTTGTCACTGTCCATAACTACCTTATTTTGTCCCCTATCTTCCTTGTGGCACAGTGTACTATTCAAGATTAGTCTAGTCTTCTAGGCTAGTCTGTCATGCCTTCTGTAATGATCTGTCTTTGAGTGCAAATGAAATCTGTGTTTATAATAGGATATTGTTCCCATAACTTTGATAGTAATCAATTGATGCTGAGCTAACAAACCAGGGGACTGCCGTGGATGTTATGTCCTAATGAGATGAGCACGGAAAAGTAAGTATGGCCTTTCCAGAACACAGATATATATTTACAGAAGTAAGAGCCTCTGGTCTGGCTTTAAGGAGACAATGAACTACTGATTAGGAACTTGAGAGCATAGTTGGGCAAGTGAGAATAATACTGAAGAAAAACTACCAACAAGGGAGCATGCAGGGCATGGACCTTGTAAAAGTTCAACTTTTTCTTCATATGGGGCCCCTAACAAGTGGAGCAGAGGCTTTTTCTGTTTCTTTTCCCTGTCATTGCATCCACTTTCCCTTATCTGGACTTCCTAGTTGTGCCTCAATGAGAGAGGATGTACCTAGTCCTGCTGGATTAAATGTCCCAGGGTGGGATGGTACTCTAGGAGGTCTCCCCTTTCAGAGGAGAAGGGGAGGGAGCAATCAATGGTGGGAGGAATTGGTATGGGTGGGAATAGGGAGAAAGGAGAGAAGGGGCTGTGATAGGGACATGAAGTGAATAAAAATAAATTTTTGAAAACAAATCTAAAAAAGGAAGAAAAGAAGAAATAAGGAAAGAGAGAGGGAAGGAAGGAAGGAGAGAAGGAAAGAAGGAAAGAAGGAAGGAAAGAACTCTATTAGATGGAATTCAATCCCAGTACTGGCAAGCGATGGCCACTTGAGGCTCTATTTCTCCCATACTTGACAATTTCAGTGAGATTACCTTCCTATGTGTTTATATTTTAGGAAGCTTCTACTGTATTAGGTTTCCATACTTTTCTTCAAGTATAACTTAATCTTAGCTATATTTCCTGATATCCCCTCCCTCCTCCCACTCTTTCCTACCCATTCTCACTGGAATCACCTATTGTAGCTCCCCCTATTCATTCATAAATATCTATTCTTGTTCTCTTTTCTAATACGAACTGTCAACCCTAGTCCTTTACTCTATTCCTACAGTATTTTTGTTATGGTTTTATCTACCATTATTTCTAATTCTTATGTTTTCCTTTTTTGCTGCACTCTTGCCAACCTCATGTGGAAGACTATTAAAATGCAATCTCTTTTTTTCATTGTTGATCTTAGAGTCTGAGCCATTAGTGTTCTGTTCAGGAAATTTTCTCCCCTGTGCAGATGTGTTCAAGACTATTTCCCACTTTCTCTTCTATTAGATTCAGTGTATCTGGTTTTACGTGGGACCTTTGATTCACTTCTACTTGAGCTTTGTACAAAGAAATGAATATGGATCAATTTATATTCTTTTATATCTAGACCACCAGTTAGCATAGCAACCATTGTTGAAGAATCTTTTTTTTTTCAACTGTCTAGCTTTGGCTTTCTTGTCAAAGATCAAGTGCCCATAGGTGTGTGGGTTTATTTCCGGATCTTCAACTTTATTCCATTGATTGACCTGTTTGTCTCTCTACCAATACACTGCAGTTTTTATCACTATTGCTCTCCAGTACAGCTTGAGGTCAGGAATGGTGATTTCCCCCAGTTCTTTTATTGTTAAGAATTATTTTCACTAACCTGGGGTATTTTATTTCAGTTTGTTTTGTTTTATTTATGTTTTTCCTTATGAATTTGAAGTTGAGAATTGTTCTTCCTTTTTTTTCTTACTTGGTGTCTGCCCACTCAGTCCTTTTTCATTTTTATTTTCTTTATTTTTTTTATTTACAATCCAAATGATTTCCCCTTTCCCAATTCCTACCCCTCGAAAGTCCCATAAGCCCCCTTCCCTCCCTCTGTTCCCCATTCAACCCCCTCTCGCCTCTCTGTCCTGGTATTCCCCTACATCCAGTCTTTCCAGGACCAGGGTCTCTCCTTCCATCTTCTTGGAAATCTATTGATATGTGAATTGTGTCTTGGGTATTCCGAGATTCTGGGTTAATATCCCCTTATGAGTGACTGCAAGCCATGTGTGTTCTTTTGTGATTGGGTTACCTCACTAAGGATGATATTTTCCAGTTCTGACCATTTGCCTAAGAATTTTGTGAACTCATTGTTTTTAATTGCAGAGTAGTAGTCCATTGTGTAAATATAGCACATCTTCTGAATCCATTCCTCCATTGAGGGACATCTGGGTTCTTTCCAACTTCTGGCTATTATAAATAAGGCTGCTATGAACATAGTGGAACATAAGTCCTTATTGCATGCAGGGGAAGCCATAAAATCTTCAGTCCCATTTACTAGATAAGTAATCAGAGACACATTAAATAAATGGATTAATATCTCAAAGCTGTCAAGAGCAGACCTGCTTTTTTTTTAAATAGATATATTATTTATTAACATTTAAAATTGATTTCTCCTTTCCTGGATTCTCCCTCCCTGAAAGTCTCATAAGACCTCTTCCCTCCCCCTGTTCCCCAATCAACCCCTTCCCACTTCCCTGTCCTGGTATTCCCCTACACTGCTGCATTGAGCCTGTCTAGGACCAGGGGCTTTTCCTTCCTTCTTCTTGGGCATCATTTGATATGTGAATTGTTTCTTGGGTATTCTGAGCTTCTGGGCTAATATCTGCTTCTCAGTGAGTGCATACCAAGTATGTTCTTTGTGACTGGGTCATCTCACTCAGGATGATATTCTCCAGTTGCACCCACTTGCCTAAGAAATTCATGAATTCATTGTTTTTAACAGCTGAGTAGTATTCCATAATGTAAATATACCACATTTTCTGAATCTATTCCTCCATTGAGGGACATCTGGGTTCTTTCCAGCTTCTGGCTATTATAAGTAGGGCTGCTATGAACACAGTGGAGCATGTGTCCTTATTACATGCTGGAGAATCCTCTGGGTATATGCACAGGAGTGGTATAGCAGGGTCCTCCGGTAGTATTATGCTGAGTTTTCTGAGGAACCGCCAGACTGATTTCCAGAGTGGTTGTACCAGTTTGCAGTGCCACAAGCAATGGAGGAGTGTTCCTCTTTCTTTCTTTTTTTTTATTTTTATTTTCTAAGTTTTTTTTATTTACATTCAAAATCATTTCCCCTTTCCCGTTTCCTCTATCCCCGAAAGTCCCATAAGCCCTCTTCCCTCCCTCTTTTCCCCATTCAACCCCATCTTGCTTCTCTGTCTTGGCATTCCCCTACATCCAGTCTTTCCAGGACCAGGGGTCTCTCCTTCCATCATCTTGGAAATCTATTGATATGCAAATTGTGTATAGGGTATTCGAGATTCTGGGTTAATATCCCCTTATCAGTGACTGCATACCATGTGTGTTCTTTTGTGATTGGGTTACCTCACTGAGGATGATATTTTCAAGTTCTGACCATTTGCCTAGGAATTTCGTGAATTCATTGTTTTTAATTGCAGAGTAGTATTTCATTGTATAAATATACCACATCTTCTGAATCCATTCCTCCGTTGAGGGACATCTGGGTTCTTTCCAGCTTCTGGCTATTATAAATAAGGCTGCTATGAACATAGTGGAGCATGTGTCCTTATTGCATGCAGGTAAAGCCTCTGGGTATATGCCCAGGAGTGGTGGTATAGCCGGATCCTCTGGGAGTGTCATGCCCAATTTTCTGAGGAACCACCAGACTGCTTTCCAGAGTGGTTGTACCAGCTTGCAAGCACCTGCTGTCTCCTGAGTTTTTGATCTTAACCGTTCTGACTGGTGTGAGATCAAATCTCAGGGTTGTTTTGATATGCATTTCCCTGATGATTAAGGATGTTGAACATTTTTTTTAGGTTCTTCTCAGCCATTAAATATTCCTCAGGTGAAAATTCTTTGTTTAGCTCTGTACCCCATTTTTAGTAAGGTTATTTGGCTCTCTGGTGTTTACCTTCTTGAGTTCTTTGTATATCTTGGATATTAGCCCTCTGTCAGATGTAGGGTTGGTAAAGATCTTTTCCCAATTTGTTGGTTGTTGTTTTGTCCTTTTGACAGTGTACTCTGACTTTCAGAAACTTTCTACTTTTATGAGGTCCCATTTGTCAATTCTTGATCTTAGAGCATAAGATATTGTTGTTCTGTTCAGGAAATTTTCCCCTGTGCCCATGTGCTCAAGGCTCTTCCACGGTTTCTTTTCTATTAGTTTCAGTGTGTCTGGTTTTATGTGGATGTCCTTTATTTTCTTTGAATTGAGCTTAGTACATTTAGATAAGAATGGATTGATTTGCATTCTTCTGCATGTTGACCTCCAGTTGATCCAGCATCATTAGTTGAAAAGGCTATCTTTTTTCCATGAGATGGCTTTAGCTCCTTTATCAAAGGTCAAGTGACCATAGGTGTGTGGGTTCATTTCTGGGTCTTCAATTCTATTCCATTGATCTACCTACCTGTCACTGTACCAATACCATGCAGTTTTTAACACTATTGCTCTGTAGTACTGCTTGAAGTCGGGGATACTGATTCCCTCAGAAGTTCTTTTACTGTTGGAAATAGTTTTAGCTATTCTGGGTTTTTTGGTATTCCAGATGAATTTGAGAATTGCTCTTTCTAATTCTATGAAGAATTGAGTTTGGATTTTGATGGGTATTGCATTGAATCTTCATATTGCTTTTGGCAAGATGGTCATTTTTACTATATTAATCCTGCCAATCCACAAGCATGGGAGATCTTTCCATCTTCTGAGGTCTTCTTTATTAGCAAATATGTCGGTGCCTAACCTCTAAACATGGGACTCCCTCTAACCATGTGACTCCCTGCCGGGGAGATGTTCCCTGGCAGGGTAGGTGCACAAATGGTTGTGGTGCTGCTGAGCTCTTAGGTGCAGTTGGAGCCCTTTCAGGGTGTGTTCCAAGAGATCTTCTACTTGGGTGATCCCTGCAAACCTGTCTGCACCTGTCTACATAGTCACAGAAGCAAAGATGGTGGCCAAGAATTGTTCTTCCTATACATGTGATGAATTGTGTTGAAATTTTGATTGGGATTGTGTTGAATCTATAGACTGCTTTTAGTAGGATTGCCCAAAACAACAACCTACATCTTGGGAAAATATTTTCATTAATTCAACATACAAAATATACAAAGAACTCAATAAGTTAGACTCCAAAAAAACCAAATAACCCAATTAAAAATGGGGTACAGAGCTAAACAGCATCTCATTGGCTGAGAAGCAGTCAAAGAAAGTAATGATTAACGTTTTTAATCATCAAACGGCAAATCAAAACGACCCTAAGATTCCATCTTATACCAATCAGAATGACTAAGATTAAAAAGTCAAACAAAAATACATGCTGGTGAGGATGTAGAGAAAGGAGAACACTCTTTCCTTCCTATTGGGATTGCAAACTGGTACAACCACTCTGGAAAACAATCTAGTGGTTCCTCAGAAAATTGGAAATATCTTTACCTGAAGACCCAGCTATACCACTCCTAGGAATTTGCCCAAATGATGCTCTACCATACCACAGGGATATGTTCCACTATATTCTGAGCAACCAATTTGTAATAGTCAGAAACTGGAAACAACCCAGTTGTTCCTCAATAGAGGAATGGATACAGAAAATGTGGTTCATTTACACAATGGATTCCTACTCACTTATTAAAAATGAGGACATCATGATTTTTGTAGGCACATGGATGGAACTAGAAAAGCTCATCCTGAATGAGGTAACCCTGATCCTAAAGGTATGTACTGACTGATAATTGAATATTAGTCAAAAAGTACAGAATAGCCATGATACAACTCACATGAAGCTTAATAATAAAGAAGGACCAAGTGTGGCTACCTGAAATCCACCTAGAATGGGAACAAAATAATCATGGAAATTAGAGGGGTGGAGGAAACTGGGTACATAGAGGAGGGTGGATGGGAAGAGGAAAAGCAAGGTCAGGAATGGGAAGAGAGACTAGGGACACCCAGAGGGCCAGGAGAATGAATCGAAATATGCAGCAGTAGGGGGTAAGGAGGAGGGAGGAACACCTAGAAAGTCCAAGAGACCTGGGATATTAGAGGCTACCAGAACTTGGATGGGGATAAGATTATTCAAAATGCCCAACAGTGGGGAGGTAGAACCAGATGAGGCCACATCCAGTAGATAGACATGGCCTCCAGGTGAGGCAGGGTACCACCCACCCATCTTCAAAGTTTTTAACCCAGAATCACTTTCCTGTCTAAAGGAAATACAGGGACAAAAGTAGAGCAGTGACTGAAAGAAAGGCCACCCAGTGCCAGGCCCAACTTGGTACCCATCCTATGGGTACACACCAAATCCAGACACTGTTACTGAGGCTATATTGTGTATGAAGATAGGAGCCTGGCATGGATGTCCTATGAGAGGCTCTACCAGCAACTAACTGAGACAAATGCAGATATTTAAAGCCAACCATTAGATTGAGGTTGAGTACCAATATGAAAGAGTTAGAGAACAAATTGAAGGAGCTGGAAGGGATTGCAACCCCATAGGAAATACAACTATGTCAACTAACTGGGACTCCTCAGAACTCCCAGAGATGAAGCCAAAAATCAAGGAGCATACATGGGCTGGTTAGTGGCCCCGGGGAATATAAATAGCAGAGGACTGACTTGTATGGCCTCAGTGGGAGAGGATGTGCTTAATCCTGTGGAAACTTGATATCGCAGGGTAGTGGGATGCTGGTAGGTGTGAGGTGGAGATGGGTGGGTCCATGGCAGATCATCCTCAGATACGGGGTGGGATGGGGTAAATAACTTGGAGAAGGGGAAATAGAAAGGGGGCAATTATTGGAATGTAAATAAATAAAATAATTAATAAAAATGTCATCTCTTTTGTCAAACCTCATGAAAATGTCTTTAAAACTTTTTGAAGTGTATTCACTATGATGTTATTAGTGTTTCACATCCATTTACCTTACAGTGTTTATTGAGATAATATCATTTAATATATAGATTTATAAGAAATAACAACATATTAATTTCATTCTTACTAGGAATCAATGAATGAAAGATTCAATGAATAAGTTGTTTTCTGTCATTAAATATCTATTGCTGTCTTTCAATCGCATTGTCATTTTGCAATACTTTGAAAACCATGGTGTAAAATTTATTAAATGTGCAAAGGTTTAAAAGTCATATGTTATTTTTGTAGTATACTTAATAAAAGACATCAGGAGTGTGTATTCATTTTAGCACCTGAGGCAGAAATCTACATCATTTATAATGTGTATATTAGTGTAAGAAATTTTATGGAAAGACCTAGAAGAAACAATAGGAATGTAGAATAATGCCTAGAGGAAAATTATTATTAAAGGAAATTCTATTTCCTTAATGGTGTTACCTATGATACTTTATGTATTATTGCAGAAATATTTTTTGTTAAGATAATTATAAAATTAAAAATACTATCCATCACTGTTTCAAAATTAGTAGCATTTGCTTAAGGAAAGATATCAATAGGCAGGTTCTCACTTTAGCCTCATTTTCACACTATCCATTTCATATTCCAATTTAGTAGTTTATGCTATACTTCTGTATCTATTTCCTTTCTTCCTTCCAAATTCCAGTGTTTTAGCAAGTCTGTGACTAAGAAAAAAATTTAGTGAGCACCCAAACTATTTTGAACAGTCTCATAGACTACAAGTGGATTCTTGCTATTTGTATGCCTCGTCCCATAGTCCTCTTCTGCAGAAGGTGACTTAATATTTATCATTACCGTTATCAAAGCCATTGAGTGTTCCAAGATGAGACAGAATAATACCAACTGGGAATCCTTTAAACATTATTTAGTTTAATAAGACAGAGCCTTCATTTTCATACAGATAATACTATAATAAAATAGTTAAGCAGAAGTTGAACTTCTTGTATAAGGTCACATCATTAGCCTGAGGCAAGAATTGGATTCTACCTTTGTTAAATTGCATAGCATTTCTTCTTATACTGTTATTGCTATTGGTCTCAGGGGATTCTCTCAAAAAATGAGATACCAGTAGTATGAAAAGAATGTAATATATTAATTATTGTTATTATCTAGGGATAATGTAAGATAGAAATTAAAAAGAAATATAACTGTAAGTTATGAAGTTTGTATCTAGCATAACTAGAGCCATAGAATTAAGGGAAAGTGGCATTGAGATGGAACTTTGAGGAACTAAATTAAAATAGGATAATAAGTGGAATGAAACACAGAGGGAATTTATGGAGGTAAATGACAGGCAACTTTGGTAAAATCAAATTCCTTCTGATGCACCAATGTTGAATTTCTAAATACTATTGTAGGACTGCACATTCTAGTAGAAGTCCAGGAGAATAAATTACAAAGGTTTGAGTTACTTTTAACTTTAAACATAGTAAGAATTATTATTTCCCTATACACTTTCCTGTATCTAACATTCACTGTGGAAAATACAATAGTACCTGGGAGCCAGAATGGGTGATATCCAATGCTTCAGTTTTGAGAGATCTCTTCTCAGATAGACTGATAATGATAACATAGGTATATGCAGAGAGGTTCAGCCTTTGCAGTCCCATATACTCCTGAACTCACAAACCCTCTTCCTTCCTGCTGAAACAACTTCCAGTTCATTCAAAAGAACAGCATTTCATTGAACTGCTATAAGTTTTCTGTCCTTTCTTTTGTTTTTTTTTCTCCTCCATGATACAGGCATGCAAGAATAATACACTCAACTAAAGCATCAGCCATATCTACCATAAAGTTGTAAGTTATGAGAGGAACACACTTGAAAAGATGTCATCCTTACTGTTAAATCCCAGATTTCTTTTTACTATAAAGAATGATAAATAAAGGATAATGAAAACCAAAGCATCTTGCTTTTACTATGTTTAGGTATAGACTTGAATTCCTGTTCTTTCCAATACCTGTAACATGAAAGGATGCTGAATTTTGCGAAATGCTTTTACAGCATGTAATGAGATGACCATGTGTTTTTTTTTCTTTGAGTTTGTTTATGTAGTGGATAACACTGATGGATTCTATATATTGAATCATCCCTGCATCCCTAGATGAAGCCTTCTTGATCATGGTGAACGATCATTTTGATGTGTTCTTGGATTCTATTGGCAAGAATTTTACTGAGTATTTTTGCATCGATATTCATAAGGGAAATTGGTCTAAAGTTCTCTTTCTTTGTTGGATCTTTGTGTGGTTTTGGCATCAGCGAAATTGTGGCTTCATAGAATGAGTTGGGTAGTGTTTCTTCTGTTTCTATTTTGTAGAATAGTTTGAAGAGTATTGGTGTTAAGTCTTCTTTGAAGGTCTGATAGAATTCTGCACTAAAACCATCTGGCCCTGTGCTTTTTTGGATTGGGAAACTGTCAATGACCATTTCTATTTCTTTAGGGGTTGTGGGACCATTTAGATGGTTTATCTGATCCTGATTAAACTTTGGTAGTTGGTATCTCTCTAGGAAATTGTCCATTTCATCCAGATTTTTCAGTTGTATTGAGTATAGGCTTTTGTGGTAGGATTTGATGAATTTTTGAATTTCCTCAGTTTCTGTTGTTATTTCTCCCTTTTCATTTCTGATTTTGTTAATTTGTATACTGTCTCTGTGCCCTTTGGTTAGTTTGGCTAAAGGTTTATCTATCTTGTTGATTTTCTCAAAGAACCAGCCCCTGGTTTTGTTGGTTCTTTGTATTGTTCTTTTTATTTCTACTTGGTTGATTTCAGCCCTGAGTTTGATGATTTCCTGCCTTCTACTCCTTTTGGGTGTATTAGTTTCTCTCTGTTCTAGAGCTTTCTGGTGTGCTGTTAAGCTGCTAATGTATGCTCTCTCCAGCTTCTTTTTGGAGGCACTCAGAACTATGAGTTTTCCTTTTAGCACTGCTTTCGTTGTGTCCCATAAATTTGGGTATCTTGTGCCTTCATTTTCATTAAATTGTAAAAAGTCTTTGATTTATTTTCTTTATTTCTTCCTTGACCAAGTTATTGAGTAGAGCATTGTTCAACTTCCATGTGTATGTGGACTTTCTGTTGTTTTTGTTGCTATTGAAGACCACCCTTAAATCTTAGTGATCTGATAAGAGGTATGGGATTAGTTCAATCTTCTTAATGTGTAATACACCATTGTAAGATTCTGATATACAACTGTCAATAAAAAAATCACTAGACACACACACACACAAAAAAAATGAAAATGAAAAGTGAAAGCTATGCTTTTATGGGTTATTGGAACAAAAATTGCTAAATAAATATAGTGTGTCCGTGTGTGTGTGTGTGTGTGTGTGTGTGTGTGTGTGTGCTATTAGGGGTAAGCCTTTGCATATTCAAATTAACTTTAAGATAACATACACACATAAACACACATACACTTATACACACACACATAGAACCAAAATAAAGACAAAAATAGACAGACTTTTATAGAGTTTTGTATTCTTAAATAAAATAAAAAGATAACTCCTTCTTAACAAACTATACTTTAAATGTAAATTTTAAATTTCTATTGGCTTTGTTCATATTGTTCAGTAATCTGGTGCATTAGGCAATGATATGTCTCATACCCAGGAAAGCAGAAAACCACTGGGCAAAGAACCACATACCAGGCAGTACTTTGCATCGAAACTATGTTGTTTGATAAGTTAGGGCCCTGAAAACAGTTTTAACCTAGATTTTCAATATATCGTAGGTGTTTGTTTTCTTGTTTCATTTTTATTTTTAGCCTATAACATTTATGCTAGTTTAAAATAGGCTATAAAATTAGAAACAATTATGGAGTCACAGAAAAGCAGAACCTGGTTATGAATCACACACACACACACACACACACACACACACACACACACACACATCTCATAAACAAGATTTCCAACCAAGCTATACTTCAAACAAATGCCTTGATTGTCTATGTATGGAGAAGTGATTTTTCCTATGGTTGAACGATAAAACTTGGTTTGCTTTGATTGTTTGGGGACAGTCTTGTGCAAACCAGGCTAGCTTCAAACTTCCTATGTAACAAGATAATTTATTAGAAAAATTAAAAACAAAATACTATACACCACCTCACTCAAGTTAGATTTTTCAAACACTGAAATTTTTGTTTGGTGTGTCTATGTGTGCAGGTGCAAGTGCGTGTGTGTGTGTGTGTGTGTGTGTGTGTGTGTGTGTGCATGTGTGTGTGTGTTTGTTAGAGAAAAGGTCTTTCTATGTAGCCAAGTCTTGTCTAAAATGCACAATTTGTGCTCATTGTTGGCAAAAGTGGTATGAAACACCATATCCAGCTAGAATGGGTATTAAGAAAAATACCCAAAACCGTAATTCTGCATATATTGTCTTCTATCAAGGGACAAACCATGAGGTACAGTACATCATACAAAAATTTGCTTAACTTCGGGTTTTCATTTTTTTTGGAGAGATTAATCTTTTAAAATAAAACCTTTAGTATGTAAGTTCAGTTTTCAGCATGTTAGTGTCTCTTGAAAAGGTCTTAGGGGGCACTTTGATATATAGGAGGTGAGATCTAATGGTATAAGTTGTTATTTTCCCATGTGTTCAATGACAATAATGAAAAATTAGAGCTGGTAATATATTTTTAGGAACAGAAAATGATGATGCCAATTATTTATTCAGATGTTACATTGTTCTGGATTCTATCCATGGATCATTTTAATTAAAATTTCCAGTTAATTAATGACATGCTATCCATATATTGAACATAAAAATTATTTAGAGAGGCAGCCTAAGTGGCATAATTGAACTCAGTTAAGGATATATTTCAAACAACCTTCCTTATTTCAAATCTTAGCTCAAAAGAACATGTTGCAGTATAACTGTTTTACTATGAGTTTGCTGTTTAAGTGTCCTTCCACTGCAATCAAATTCTAGAATTAGTCTTATGAACTTTCACAATAATTCTAAGATGTGATGAAATTGTTCATTTAATAATAAATAAGGAAACTTTTTACTTATAAAGAGTGGTTCAGCAGGAAAGCCAATCTGACTTCAAGTTCAAAATTTAGTATCTGAGTCATCATTTATTCTGACCTCCACAATGTTTTTCCTTATCACTAAATTTCAAGGAATTAATTTGCAGAATATCCTCTGTTTAGTAAATACAATTCTAAAAGTTTTACTATCATCTACAAGGAATGATTAAAACAAAGACTTTTTATGGACAATTTAATGGATGGTCACAAAGAATATGTTAGTTAATATTCATACATAAAGACATAGTTAACTAAGTATTTTCTACACATTTAGCCTTCTAGTACTCAGTATATTGAGGGATATAGGAATTTACAGTTATAATTATGATGCAAACAAATATACCTATATGTTCAGATTGTTTGAGAGGGCAAGATAGACATTGCTCATTTAATTCAGTTAAAGAATCACCAGTAGAAATATTATAAAACCTACATCTCATCTGGATCTTGTAAGAAAAATAATCATACTTTCCCTTGTCTACATATATGATATAAAAATCCTAGTTATACCTTCAACAAATGACAAACAGTGGTATATTATCTAGTGCAGTTGACCTGGCACTGTTGAATGTTTCCTTCCATGCAAGAATAGGGAAGATAGAAGTTAAATTAAAAGACAGATATATTTCTGTAATTTAGACAGTGTAATCAGGTGTTTTAAACATTCTGTTGAATATTCTGGTGACAGAAAATATAGATATATTGAACTTCATTTTATATATAAAACAAGAGTAAAGAGATGTTCCAGGGTCAACACAATGTTACACAAATTTAAATGACAGACTTAGGTTTAAAATACATTTGCCTTCATTTCCTATACACATTTTGATATAAGATGCATTCACTGTAGTCACACAGGTCATCTAAGTACCTCGAGGAAATGCATTACTTTACTTTTAAGCAAGAGATGACTAGAAACATGAATTCCTTCCTCAGTTAATCATTAAGACAATCATCTTTGATAACGCTGTACAAATCTTTGACTATCATCTTATGTGAACCAGTCATTGATACATGACTCTCAAACACAAATCTATGGTGCACAGTTCTAGATTTGAGGATAAGAATACACTATCCTATGAGTAATAAAAATAAAACATCAATACAATATTTAAATTATTGGCTTCATATTTTAAGCCTTCCTTTCAACTAATGAAGTAAATAATGTGGTGCTTATTCAATCAATACACATACAATTTTGGATTTGTGTTAACATATATATGTGTATATATTATATATAATTATATATTATGGATAATATATTATATATATGTATATAAAATATATATATTGGAATAAGCAAATGTAAGTTAAAAACTATTCTGTTAATCTGAAAGAAATGCAAATGTATTGACTTTCTACAGTTGCTTGAATTTCTCTCAGTAGGTTTTGGTTTGTTGCTTTCCCTGTGAAAAGTCACTACTTATTCTAAACTAGTTCCTTTGATCCTATGTAGGTCTCACCACCTCATGTAGATACCTGAAATACCGGTATAGCCGGATCCTCCAGGAGTGGCATGCCCAGTTTTCTGAGGAACTGCCAGACTGCTTTCCAGAGTGGATGTACCAGCTTGCAATCCCACCAGCAATAGAGGAGTGTTATTCTTTCTCCACATCCTCGACAACAACTGCTGTCTCCTTTGTTTTTGATCTTAGCCATTCTGACTGGTGTGAGATGGAATCTCAGGGTTGTTTTGATTTGCATTTCCCTAATGACTAAAGATGATGAACATTTCTTTAGGTGCTTCTCAGCCATTAGATATTCTTCAGGTGAGAACTCTTTGTTTAGCTCTGTATCCCATTTTTTAATAGGGTTACTTGCCTCTCTAGAGTCTAACTTCTTGAGTTCTTTGTATATATTGGATATTAGCCCTCTGTCGGATGTAGGCTTGGTAAAGATCATTTCCCAGTTAGTTGGTTGCCGCTTTGTCCTTTTGACTGTGTCTTTTGCCTTACAGAAACTTTGTAATTTAATGAGGTCCCATTTGTCAATTCTCGATCTTAGAACATAAGCTATTGGAGTTCTGTTCAGGAAATTCTCCCCTGTGCCCATATGTTCAAAGTCAGGGAGTCATTCTTAAAGTACAGTGGCTTTCACTCTCCCTTCAGCACTCAATTGCCAATAGCTCCCTAGTTAGGAATGACTGTGCTCAACTTCCCTTGATGTACTAAGATTTGGTTTGACTTAACTTTGCCCATGAACTGTGCATGCTGTCACAACTGTTGTGTTCATGTGTAAAACTCCCCTGTAAAGTCCAGAAAATACTATTTACTTATAGTAGTCCACTATACTTGGCTCTCCCAAACTTTTTACCCCATCTTCTTCAGTGATCCTTGATCCTTGGAATGAGGGGCTAAGAATGAAAAAATAAAAATGACTAAAAATTCTGGCATGAATGTGGTGATAGGGGAACATTTATTCACTGATAGTAAGAATGCAAACTGGTGTAGAATGCAGTCATGAGGCTCCTCCACAAAATAAGAATGCATGTACCCTATGATAAACCTACAACACTCATGGGTGTATACCAAAGTATTATACTGCTATAAAGGTACCTGCACATCCATGTCCATAACTATTTTAGTCAACAACTAGGAAAATGAAACTGTCTACATGTCCATCAACAGGTGTATTGGAAATGAAGATGTAATACAACTCTGCAATGGAATATAACTCAGCTGTTAAGAAAAATAAAATTGATGATAGGTATATCAACAGAGTTACAATCATTCTGCAAGAAGTAACTAAGGTCTAGAAAAACAAATGTTAGATGTTTTCTTTCATTTGTGGATGTTAGTTATCAGATGTGTATGTTTCCTTCAGAATGCATACAAAATATAATTTTTTTTTCTTGAAAAAAGGTCTAATAAAACTCAGGCTCTCCACAACTTCCCTATAGAGCTGAGGATGACCGGCAACTGCCGATCTTTCTAGCTCTACCTCCTGAGTACTGGTATAAGTGTGGGATTCCATGCTTGACTGTAAACATGATTCTTAGTAGAGAAAACCTAAAAGATTTTCTGCTAAGATTAGCAAAAAAAGAAAGGAACTAACCTTTCACAACTGCTTTAAAATGTGGTACTGGAAATTCTAGCTAATTGAATAGTAGAGAAAATATAATGGATACATATTCTGGAAGGAAGAAATAAAGCTGCATCACTTTGTGAATTACTTGTGTGTGTATTTATGATGTATATGTAACCAAAAGATTTTAAAAGTTCTCTTGAATTAAGTGTGAACATACATAGCGTTAGTAGAGTATAACATACATAACTATAACATACTATTATATGTATATATATATATACATATATATAAAACTATATATATGTTTTATATATATATATATACATATATATAAAACTATAGCACACATAGTTGACTACTTTCACATATATCAGCAATTAAGGAGTAGAATTTTTGACTAAAATCACACTACTATTTACATTAAGAAGCATGATAAGTCAATTACCTGGGCAAAAATTTGAAATATCTACAATATATATTAAGAAAAATAAAAGGAATTGTTGAAGCAAATCTCATAATTTCTAAATGAGTAGGGCTATCGATAGTCAACTTATAAAGAGATTTAATATTACGAAGATATAAATGTTGACAGTTTGATTTATAGATCAATGTAATAGCAGTAAAATATCTGCATATATATTTTATGGGTGAGTACAAACTGAATCTCAAACTCACATAAAAGGCAAAATAGCACCAATATCCATATAAATATTGAAGAAAAAACAAGTTAAATGAGTAGGATTTACTATCAGGCCCTAATGGCATAGGCCTGGAATGACAGATTCCTCAGCAGTAGAATATGTGCAATTCACATCCTACCTGGGAAAATTTAAAAATTCAAATTAAGATTAAAAGATGAAAACATGAGAAGCAAAGTTGTTGCTTCTCAGTAGAGTGCTTGTCTAGCATGCACAAGGCCCTCAATTAAATTGTAGTAACAATGAGAGATAGGCAGACCGATAGCAAGACACACACACACACACACACACACACGACAGAGAGAGAGAGAGAGAGAGAGAGAGAGAGAGAGAGAGAGAGAGAGAGAGAGAGAAACAGATACAGAGACATGAAGAGGTAGAGAAAAAAGAGACAGAGACAAAGACAGAAACACAGACATACAGAAATACACAGAGAGAATATACTTTTAATGACAAAGGAATGTGGTATTGGCAAATGAATCCAATCAATGACAAAGTGAATATATCAATGATACTGAATGTCAAATAAGCTAAAGTACATAAGACATACGCATTATGAGTGATTGGTAGGCAAAGACAATAAATGGTTAAAATCATCACATCAAAACAAAACAAAAATAATCACAAAGTTGAAAGTTAGTTAGAAGCTTCTTTCCTTTTGTTTAACTTCTGTTATTTACTATTTATGTGCTTTGTGAAATAGAAATATCATATATTGAGGAACTTACCATGGCAAATATTATATAAAATACACTGTAGTAAATTTTTCTTCAATATTAACATTTGATGTTATTTTGACAATGTAATGTTGTTTATAGATAGTTGTTGAAGACAAATAGAGAAAAAAGTAAACAGAACACTTCTAAAGCAGTAATTATTAAACTTATCAGAAAAGGAAATTAATCACTTGAAGACAAAAAAAAAGTGCAAATGTGTATAACAGATAGAACAGACACTTTCTCTGTGAATACTGAAACTGTACACACTGTCATAAAAACATACAATCACCATTATTAGAGACACAAAAAAATTAAAAAATACTATAACATGTATTAAAAACAAACAAGGTTAGTTAGATAGCACAGCAAGTAGAAGTATTTACTGTCAAGTCTTAAGAAGGACATGAATTTTATTCTTTTCTTTTTACTTGAATATAAAGTTTCTTTATTTTATAGAATGTATCCTGATCATGGTTTCCTTTGCCTCATGTCCTCCCAATCCTCCCCACCTGTCTGCCCTTACAACCCCTAACTTTCTTTTTTCTCTTTAGAAAACAGACATACAAAATAAACAAACAACTACAACAAAACAGCGATCTTTCTGTTCAAAACGATCTAACATGTTACTATTGCCCACTATGCATTAGTAGCTTCTGATAGTAAAATTATTTGAATATAAATTTCATTCTGAGGGTCACAATTAATTACTGCCTATTACTGTCTTATAGTTAGAACATAGAATAAGATAACTAGATAAAGATATCGAAATTTGAAGTTTCTTTTATGACTTTTGAATTATTACTTCAAAAAGTTATTGGTAGTCAAAGATAACATATTAACTTAATACCCCAAGCTATGCATCTTGTTACAAATGACTTCACAACCAAGATATCAGATGTAATATTTTGAATTTCCTTTCTTCATCAGTTTTCCCAGAAACAGCTCACTAAAATTGTTTATACTTTTTCTTTAAAAATAAACCAATGGATAAGATAAAATAACTAGAAAATAAGGAAATAAATTAATCTTCATATGTGAAATCCCAAAATCATGGCCTAAAAAGACTAAGATACAGATTTTTCTATCAATAGAATATACTGTCCGTAAGAAGTTGTGTAGATACAGTAGTTTAACATTAAATGATTAAGCTAAAACTATTTTGTCTATGTTTTTACTAAAAAAAAATTGGTAAAGATTTAATAAGTTTTTTTTTAATTTTCTATATTTTTTTTATTTACATTCCCAATGATTTCCCCTTTCCCGGTTCCTCCCTCCCCAAAAGTCCCATAAGCTCTCTTCCCTCCCCCTCTTCCCCATTCAACCCCCTCTTGCTTCTCTGTCCTGGTATTCCCCTACATCCAATCTTTTCAGGACCAGGGGTCTCTCTTTCCATCTCTTGGAAATTTATTGATATGTGAATTGTGTCTTGGGTATTCCAAGTTTCTGGGTTAATATCCATGTGTGTTCTTTTGTGATTGGGTTAACTCACTAAGGATGATATTTTACAGTTCCGACCATTTGCCTAAGAATTTCGTGAATTCATTGTTTTTAATTGCAGAGTAGTATTCCATTGTGTAAATATACTACATCTTCTGTATCCATTCCTCCGTTGAGGGACATCTGTGTTCTTTCTAGCTTCTGGCTATTATAAATAAGGCTGCTATGAACATAGTGGAGCAATAGTGTTAAAAACTGCATGGTATTGGTACAGTGACAGGCATGTACATCAATGGTACAGAATTGAAGACACAGAAATGAATCCACACTCCTATGGTCACTTGATCTTTGACAAAGGAGCTAAAACCATCGAGTGGAAAAAAGATAGTCTTTTCAACAAATGGTGCTGGTTCAACTGGAGGTCAGCATGTAGAAGAATGCAAATCGATCCATGCTTATCTCCTTATACTAAGCTCAATTCCAAGTGGATCAAGGTCCTCCACATAAAACCAAACACACTGAAACTAATAGAAAAGAAACTAGGGAAGAGTCTTGAACATATGGGCACAGGGGAAAATTAAAAAGATTCTTACAAAATGTGTATGATCACATGTCTAAAAGAACATGGAAGCCAGAGTTCATGGAACTAAATCAATGAATAAGTTTTAAACAAGTTATAGCATTGAATCATTTTTATTATTTTTGTATGATAGAATTAAACTTCTCTACAATCATTAAGGTTAAGTGTTCATTTTTTTTTTTTTCAGTTTGGAAAACAAGGTGTTCCATGTACTAGGTAAGATATGTTCTCAATGGGTACAGTTTGTATGGATCTCCTGTAAAATTGTCAAATGCACAGAAAACTTATTTATACTGGATATGTGTGCTTTAAACTGGGATGATATTCTGGAACCATGTGATGTTGTGGAAGAGAAGTGAGATAAAATGGGGTGCTGATTCCAAGTGGGTTTGTCCCGGTTGCCATTTCATTCTATATTATTGTAAAAGTCAGATTATCTACTATTTAGTCGTTGCAAACACCTTTCTTTTTTTATGGAATATTATCTTTATTTATATTTCAAATGTTTTCCCCTTTCCTGCCCGCCCCCAGAAATCCCCTATCCCATGCCCCTCCCCATTTCTTTCTTTCTTCTTCCCCCCCCATATTTCTTTATTTACATTTCAAATGTTATTCCCCTTCCTGGATTCCCCTCCAAAACCCTATCCCATCCCCCTCTCCCTGCTCACCAACCCACCCACTCCCATCTCCCCACGCTCACATTCTGCTACACTGGGTCATCAAGCCTTCACAGGACCTAGGGCATCACCTCGCATTGATGCCCAACAAGGCAAACACATTTCTTTTTTTCTTTTTTTCCTTCTTTTTTTTTTTTGATGATAAAGTTTGGCTTTATTAAAGAAAATGACTGTTGTGCTTCTTTGTCACAGATATTTATGAAATACTTAACATATTCTGGAATGTCTTACAATAACTATTCCTGGGGCATTTGGGTGACCGACCTCATTCTTTTTCCCTTGGGGCTGTAAACCCCTTCAGCTCCTCCAGTTGGTACTCCAACTCCTCCAATAGGGACCCCATGCCCAGTCCAATGGTTGATTGCTAGCATCTGCCTCAGTATGTTTAAGGTCCTGGCAGTGCCCCTCTGGAGACAACCATAACAGGATCCTTTTGGTATGCACTTCTTTTCGTCCATATAGTGTCAGGGTTTGGTGACTGTGTTTAGGACGAATCCCAATGTAGGGCAGTCTTTGGGTGGCCTTTCCTTCACTCTCTGCTCCACACTTTGTCCCCATTATTGCTCCTTTGAGTGTTTTGTTCCCTTTCTCAGAGGATCACAAACACCAACACATCAGTCCTCCTTCTTCTTGAGCTTCCTGTAGTCCATGTATTGTAGCATGTTTATTTTGAGCTTATGGGCTAATATCCACTTATCAGTGAGTACATACCATGTGTGTTCTTTTGTGATTGGGTCGATTTACATTTTTCTTCATCCTGACCTCCAGAGTGGTTTTACCAGCTTGCAATCCCACCAACAATGAAGAAGTGTTCCTCTTTCCCCACATCCTCTCCAGCATCTGCTGTCCCCTGAGATTTTCTTCAATTCTGAGCTGTGTGAGGTGGAATCTCAGTGTTGTTTTGATTTGCATTTCCCTAACAACTAAGGATGCTGAACATTTCTTTAGGTGCTTCAGGGAGGGCCATTAGAGTTTCCTCAGTGGAGATTTCCCTGTTTAAAACTGTACTCCATTTTTAATAGGGTTATTTGTCTCTCTGGAGTCTAACTTCTTGAGTTCTTTGCATACATTGGATATTAGCCCTCTATCAGATGTAGGATTTGTAAGGGGCTTTTCCCAATTTGTTGGTGGCCATTTTGTCCTATTGACCATGTCCTTTGCCTTACAGAAGCTTTGCAGTTTTATGAGGTCCCATTTGTCCATTCTTGTTCTTAGAGGATAAGCCATTAGTGTTCTATTCAGGAAATTTTCCCCTGTGTCTATGTGTTCAAAGTTCTTCCACACTTTCTCCTCTAAAAACTTCAGTGTGTCTGGTTTCATGTGTAGGTCCTTCATCCACTTGGACTTGAGCTTTGTACAAGGAGATAAGAATGGGTCGATTTGCATTTTTCTGCATGCTGACCTCCAGTTAATCATGCACCATTTGTTTAAAATGCTGGTTTTTTTCCACTGGAAGTTTTTAGCTCCTTTGTCAAATATAATGTGACTGTAGGTGTGCAGGTTCATGTCTGGGTCTTCAATTCTATTCCATTGATCTTCCTGTCTGTCTCCAAACCAATACAAGACAGTTTTCAACGACTATTGCTCTGTAGTAGAGCTTGAGGTCAGGGATGGTGATTCGCCCAGGAGATCTTTTGTTGTGGAGAATAGTTTTTGCTATCCTGGGTTTTTTATTATTCCAGATGAATTTGAGAATTGTACTTTCTAGATCTATGAAGAATTGATTTGGAATTTTGATGGGGATTGCATTGAGTCTGTAGATTTCTTTCAGCAAGATGGCCATTTTTACTATTTTAACCCTGACAATCCATGATCATGGAAGAACTTTCATCTTCTGTGATCTTCTACAATTTCTTTCTTCAGAGTCTTGAAGTTCTTATCAAACAGATCTTTCACTTGCTTGGTCAGAGTCACACCAAGGTATGTAATATTATTTGTGACTATTGTGAAGGATGTCATTTCCCTAATTTCTTTCTCAGCTTGCTTATCCTTTGAGTAAAGGAAGGCTACTGATTTTTTTTTTTTGAGTTAATTTTATATCCAGCCACTTTTCTGAAGTTGTTTTATCAGCTCAACTTTAGGAGTTCTCTGGTAGAAGTTTTGGGGTCACTTAAGTATACTATCATATCATCTTTGAATAGTGATATTTTGACTTCTTTCTTTCCAATTTGTATACCTGTGATCTCCTTTGGTTGTCAGATTGCTTTGACTTGGACTTCAAGTATTATATTGAATAGATAGGGAGAGTGTGGGCAGCCTTGTCTGGTCCCCAATTTTAGTGGGATTGCTTCAAGTTTCTCTCCATTTAGTTTAATATTGGCTACTGGTTTGCAGTATATTGCTTTTACTATGTCTAGGTATGGGCCTTGAATTCCCGATCTCTCTAAGACTTTTATCATGAAGTGATGCTGGATTTTGACAAAAGCCTTTCAGCATCTAATGAAATGACCATGTGTTTTTTGTTCCCTTGAGTTTGTTTATGTAGTGGATTAAATTGATGGATTTCTATATAGTGAACCATCTCTGCATTCCTGGGATGAAGCCTACTTGATCATGGTGAATTACGTTTTGATGCATTCTTTGATTCAGTTGTCCAGAATTTTGTTATGCATTTTTGCATTGATGTTCATAAGGGATATTGGCCTGAAGTTCTCTTTTCTTGTTTGGTCACTGTTTGGTTTAGGTATAAGCGTTATTGTTGTTTCATAGAATGAGTTGGGTAGTATTCCTTGAGTTTCTAGTTTGTGGAGTAGTGCAAAGAGTATAGGTATTAGCTCTTCTTTGAAGATCTGGTAGAATTCCCCACTAAACCCATCTGGTCCTTGGCTTTTTTTTGATGGGAGACTATTAGCAACTGCTTCTATTTCCTCAGGACATATGGGACTATTTAGATGGCTTATCTGATACTGTTTTTATTATTGGCACCTAGTATGTATTCAGAAAGTTGCCCATTTTGTCCAGATTTTCAAATTTTGTTGAGTATAAGCCCTTGTAGTAGGATAGAATGATTTTTTGAATTTCCACAATGTCTGTTGTTATGTCTCACTTTTAATTTCTGATTTTATTAATTTTGGTAGTGCCTCTGTGCCCTTTGGTTAGTCTTCTCAAGGGTTTATCTATTTTGTTGATTTTCTCAAAGAACCAGCTCCTGGTTTTGTTGATTCTTTGTATAGTTCTTTATGTTTCTATCTGGTTGATTTCAGCCTTGAGTTTGATTATTTTCTGCCATGTACTCCTCTTGGGTGTATTTGCTTCTTTTTGTTCTAGAGCTTTCAGGTGCACTGTCAAGTTGCTAGTGTAAGCTCGCTCTCTCTCTTTTCTTTTTGGAAGCACTTATAGCTATTAGTTTTCCTCTTAGCACTGCTTTCATTGTGTCCCATAAGTTTTGGTATGATGTGTCTTCATTTTCATTAAATTCTAAAAGTCTTTAATTTCTTTATTTCTTCCTTGACCAAGGTATCATTGAGAAGAGCATTGTTCAAAGTCCACTTGTATGTATGATTTCCATTGTTTTTGTTGGAATTTAAGACCAGCCTTAGGCTGTGGTGATCTGATAAGTTGCATGGAATAATTTCAGTATTTTTGTATCTGTTGAGGCCTGTTTTGGGATATATTAGATGGTCAATTTTGGAGAAGGTACCATGAGGTGCTGAGAAGAAGGTATATTCTTTTGCTTTAGGATGGAATATTCAATAAATATCTGTTAGATCCATTTGGTCCATAACTTCAGTTAGTTTCACTGTGTCTCTGTTTAGTTTCTGTTTCCATGTTTTGTCCATTGTTTAAAGTGGGGTGTTGAAGTCTCCCACTATTATTGTGTGTGGTGAAATGTGTGCTTTGAGGTTTAGTAAGGTTTCTTTTATGAATGTGGGTGCCCTTGCATTCGGAGCATAGATGTCCAGAATTGAGAGTTCATCTTGGTAGATTTTCCCTTTGATAAGTATGAAGTGTCCCTCCTTATCTTTTTTGACAACTTTTGATTGAAAGTCAATTTTATCTGATATAAGAATGGCCACTTCTGCTTGTTTCTTGGGACCATTTGCTTGGAAAATTGTTTTCCAACCTTTGACTCTGTAGTGTGACTGTCTTTGTCATTGAGGTGGGTTTCTTGTATGCAGCAAAATGTTCGGTCTCATTTATGTATCCATTCTGTTAGTCTAGGTCTTTTTATTGGGGAATTGAGACCATTGATGTTAAGAGATATTAAGGAAAAGTGATTGTTGCTTACTGTTATCTTCTTTGTTAAAGGTGAAATTCTGTTTGTGTGTCTATCTTCTTTTGGGTTTGTTGGAAGACAATTACTTTATTGCTTTTTTTAGGGTGTGGTTTCCCAGCTTGTGTTGGTATTTTCCACCCATTATCCTTTGTAGAGCTGAATTTGCGGAAAGATATTGTGTAAATTTGCTTTTGTCATTGAATATCTTGTTTTCTCTGTCTATGGTAATTGAGTTTTGCTAGGTATAGTAGTCTTTGCTGACAGTTATGTTCTCTTAGGGTCTGTATGACATCTGCCCAGTCTCTTCTAGCTTTCATAGTTTCTGGAAAGAAGTCTGGGTTAATTCTGATAGGTCTGCATTTATATATTATTTGACCTTTTTCCCTTACTGCTTTTAATATTCTTTCTTTGTTTAGTGCATTTGTTCTTTTGATTATTATGTGACAGCAGGAATTTCTGTTCTGGTTCAGTCTGTTTGGAGTTTTGTAGGCTTCTTGTATGTTCATGGGCATCTCTTTCTTTAAGTTAGGGACGTTTTCTTCTATAAATTTGTTGAAGATATTTACTTGCCCTTTAAGATGTAAATCCTTGCTCTCTTCTATACCTGTATTCCTTAGGTTTGGTCTTCTCACTGTGTCCTGGATTTCCTGAATGTTTTGGATTACAAGCTTTTTGCATTTTGCATTTTCGTTGACTGTTGAGTCAATGTTTTCTATGGAATCTTCTTCTGTCTCTTGTGTCTGTTAATGCTTGCATCTATGACTCCTGAATTCTTTCCAAGCTTTTCCTGAAATTCTTTAAGGGATTTTTGTGTTTCCTCTTTAAAGGCTTCTGCCTGTTAACTCATGTTCTCCCATAATTCCCTATGGGATTTTTGTGTTTTCACTTTAAGGCTTTCTACATGTTGACCCATGTTCTTCTGTATTTCTTTAAGGGATTTTTGTGTTTCCTCTTTAAGGGCTTATACCTGTTGACTCATATTCTCCTGTGTTTCTTTAAGGGAGTTATTTGTGTCCTTCTTGAAGTCCTCTATCAGCATCATGAGATGTGATTTTAAATCCAGTTCTTGCTTTTCTGATGTGATGGGGTATCCAGGATTTGCTATGGTGGGAGAACTGGGTTCTGATGGTGCCATGTTGCCTTGGTTTCTGTTGGTAGTGATCTTGCATCTGCCTTTGACCATCCTGTTATCTCTGGTGTTAGCTGGACTTGCTGTCTCCAACCATGGCTTTTCTGTTCTACAAGCCTGTGTATCTGTACTCCTGGGATTCCAGTTGTCTCAAATACCCTGCATGTGGCTGGCTCTCCAGGAAGTATCAAGAGATGGGGGTTTCCCTGCAGCAGACCTGGCAAAGGTCAAATGCCCTTCGTGCAGCTGGTTCTCGAATGCCCTGCATGCTGCTGGTCCTCTAGAAAGTATCAGGAGATGGGGCCTTCCCTGTGGCAGAACTGGCAGGATGTCTACACAGCAGAAGGAACGGGGCAGGCGGTGGCAGAGGAGGGGGTAGGTGGAACCAGAAAACACACTTCTAATATCTTTCCCTAAGGTTTAAGATATTTGCTAAAATCAGTGCAAATAACTCTTAAATAAGTATAGTAATAATATTAGTATATACAATCACTACAATCTGTCCATGATTCATGGCACATTTAGAAGATGGGAAAGGAGAATCAGCAGTTTACATGTCTCTTGTCATGTTAAAAAATGCATAACAAAACATACATTCAGCTTCATAATGTGTCATCTAACAAGATGTTGATATCACAAAAATTATGATAACTAAATTATGAAGTAGCTTGGTAATATTGAGAAAAATAGCACTGTGCTTCCCAATATATTTATAATTTTATTTTTTCATCTCATAATATAATTACCTCAATTTCTCTTTCTCTTTCCTCCTTTTGACACCTCTCATACTTCATGCATCCTTTGCTTTTGTTTAAATTCATGGATTCATTTTAATTATACTTACACATACATAATATATTAACAGCATGTAATATATATACATAAATAATGCACATAGAACAACATATATTATATACACAAAATAATGTATATATACATATATACAAAATGACTGTATGTGCATATATATAAATTTATGTATATATAATTCCCACTTGCTCAGTTCACATACAGCTATCTCTTTGGATATGTTTTCAGGGCTGGTCCTTCATCTGTTGTTCTCATTCTAACTCAAGAATTTCTGAGAACTTCAGAATTATATTAATGGAAGTATTTATGCTCTGAGTAAACACAGTATTTTTCCCTCCTTTTCTTTTTGCAACACTGGATTCTTCTCTCAGCACTTGGAAAATGGAAGCAGGAAAATTCAGAGTTCAAGGTCATTCTCAGCTACATAATTAGCTTGAGATCAACCTGGATTATGTGAGATCCTCTGCAAATCCTGGGATCAAATCCTAATCTTATGCTCAATATATGTCAAGAACTTAATACCATTGCTGATATAATATATTTATTTTCTCTATGGTTTTAAAAAAACATTTATGTCCTGTTGTTGTTTCATTGTCAGTATCTTTAGGGAAACTTGGTAGAACTTCCAAGTAACAATTTGATCATAATGCTTTTCTTTTGAGGAAAAGCAAATCTAAGAAAAAAATTTCAATGAAGCTAGTAGAATGTTTAGTTGACAGGGCAACTGTAGCTTTACTTACCATCCCTGTTTAAGCTCACACTACCTCCAGCAATGCATTACAATACATTAGAGAATCAGTTGTAAAGCAGCACCTGCCACTTCTGATGTTGGAGGTAGAATAAGCCTATCACTAATCATAGTTTTCTCCAGGACTATTTTAGATATTAACATCGTTTTCTTTTTAATACCATACTCTTGCACTCTTGAACGTATTTTTCAGTATTTTTTTTTTTAGCAGTACTTGATTTTTTTTTTATTTACATTCCCAATGATTTCCCCTTTCCTGGTTTCCCCCTCCCAGGAAGTCCCATAAGCCCCCTTCCCTCCCCCGTTACCCATTCAACCCTCTCCCACTTCTCTGTCCTGCTATTCCCCTACACTGCTACATCCAGTCCTTCCTTCTTCTTGGAAATCAATTGATATGTGAATTGTGTCTTGGGTATTCTGAGCTTCTGGGTTAATATCTCCTTATCAGTGACTGCATACCATGTGTGTTCTTTTGTGATTGGGTTACTTCACTAAGGATGATATTTTCCAGTTCTGACCTAAGAAAGTTAATATTTATATTTTTAAATTTAAAGTAGTTGATTTTGTTTATGGTCATAAGAAAACACAGATGCTAATGCTTTCTTCCTATGAAATTCTGAAATGGTCAGATATTTGTTTAAAGTAGTGGTATTCTAAAATCTTAATTGATTTGTAATTGTGATAGTCTATTTTCCTGATGCTTTCAGAAATGAACTGTTGACCACAAATCTTATCTATAACTTATTGTTAAAACATGCATAATTTTCTCAATATGTCACTAAATGTTGCAAACTGTGAAGCTCAATATTTAATCTTTTTACTCTATCTTTTTATTTGGATATTTTATTTATTTACATTTCAAATATTATCCCATTTCCAGGTTTCCCCTCCAGAAACACATTATCCCATCACCCTCCCCCTACTTCTATGAGGATGTGCCCCAACCACCTACCCACTTCCACCTCATAGCACTCCCATTCTCCTACATTAGGGCATTGAGACTTCACAGGCCCCAAGGGCCTCCCCTCCCATTAATGCCAGACAAGGCCATCCTCTGCTACATATGCTACTGGAGCTATGGGTCCAGTAGCATGTGTATTCTTTTTTTGGTGGTTTAGTTCCTGGGAGCTCTTGGGGGGGGGTGTCTGGTTGGTTGATACTGCTGTTCTTTCTATGAGACTGAAAACTCCTTCAGCTCCTTCAGTCCCTTCTCTAACTCCTCTATTGGGATCCCCATGCTCAGTCCAACGGTTAACTGAGAGCATCCTCCTCTGCATTTGTCAGGTTCTCGCAGAGCCTCTCAGGAGACAGGTGTATACTTCTCCTGTTAAATTGTAGTACTGGTGCTTGTGATATGGATCAGCGGGTAAAGGTACTCTCACTGGTTATCTTCTGAGATATACAAGTGTACTGTGGTAAGGTCCCTCTCCAATTACACATAAATTAACGAAACAATGAAAAACATTTTGAAATATAAAAATAATTTTAAAAATGCACTGAGGGATTTATAGCCAACAGTTTGGGAATGTGGATGCCTCCTACTTGTCAAGTTTCCATCTTAATTACTAAGTGTGTGTACATTTTCTTAGCTAGTGCTTTTGCCAAACTGAAACAGGCTAGAGTCATGTGGAAAAGAGCATCAATGGAGAAAAAGTCTCCACAAGATTGTCTGCAGTCAAATCTCTACGAAATTGTGTCTTATTAATATTGATGGGTTACAGCCCCAACTACTGTGAGTGTCCCACCCTGGGCAAGTGTGTCCAGTTGCAAGAAAAGTAAGGAAGCTACCGCTAATGAGCCACTCAGTAACATTCTTCCATGGCTTGTAGTTTAGTTGCTACTTCCGAGTTCCTGATCTGACTTCCTTTCATGTTAGGCTATAATCTGTAACCTTTTTCTCATTTTGTCATAGAGTTTTGTAACAGCAAGGAAAGTGAAGATATATATTACTACTAAATTTATTACTAATGCAATACAGTTGAAATTTCTTATTTTTCCATTTACGGTTATATAGTTACCTATGAAAAGAAAGCATCAAACAACCACAAGGGGAAATTTTTTATGATACAGAAATAAACAAAAATGAAAGGATACAAATTAAGACTCAAAGGAACTTGAAAACACATAGGAATCTACTGATTGTTGGTTTACTGGCTATTTTTGTGTGTCATCTTGACACAGACTAGAGTTATCACAGAGAAAAGAGCTTCAGTTGAGGAAATGCCTCCATGAGATTCAGCTGTAAGGCATTTTTTCAATTAGTGATTAAGGGAGGAGGTCACATTGTGGGTGGTAACATCCCTGGACTGGTAGTCCTGGGGTCTATAAGAAAGCAAGGTAAGCAAGCCAGGGGAAGCCAACCAGTAAGTAACATCCCTCCATGGCCTATGCATCAGCTCCTGCTTCCTAACTTGCTTGAGCTCCAGTCCTGACTTCTTTTGGTAATGAACAGCAACATGGCAGTGTAAGCTGAATAAACCCTTTCCTCTCTAACTTGTTTTTGGGTCATGATGTTTGTTCAGGAATAGGAACCCTGACTAAGACAAATTGATACCAGGAGTGGAGTGTCCTGTGACAACTTGGCCATGTTTTGGGGAGGACTGTGGAAGGACTTTAGAACTTTGAGCTGGAAGAGCAATTAGGATATTAAGAGCTCTTTGGGATGTTCAGTAGGAGCTTGGAAGATAATGTAAAGAACAGTGCAGAAGATAGAGGTATGGGTTGGGAAATTGCAGAGGGAAGGTTAAAGACTCTTAATAGGGCTGTGGCTATTTTGATTGTGAAGATTCTGTGATTTTGGATAGCTGTCGATAAAGAATCAGTTGTAATTAGGAAGATATCAGAACTACTAAAGTGTAACCTTTGTATTACTGGGTCTGTTGATGCTGGTTGACTGGAGCTAAGAAATTTGTGGTGATTAAGAAGAGACCAGCATCATTGAGATAAAATCTTCTGGGAAGTGTTTTCTGAGAGCACAAAGAGACAGTGTTCCAGAGATAGCCAAGGTGTACTTCATGCTGCAGCAGGACTTCATAATGTGTAAGAGTCACCCAGGTGGTAGTGGGTTTTGAAGGCCTGAAAGGGTCATGAAGAGCAGCTGAGGATAGGCACTGTGAGAGGCCACAGAAAGCTCTTGATGAAGGTGCAGACTCAGTTGCAATTGATGGCCCGAGACTTGAAGGGGGTCATGCAAAGGAGTTGAGACTTGGCATCATGAAGAGAGCTTATAAGAGGCTACTGGTGAAGCCTAATTGGAGCAAAAACAGCAATGTTTTGGAGATGTAACTACTATGAGATGACCACCAAGAACAGCAGCAATGGCATACAGGCATCTGGAGCATAGAAGACAAGGAGTGTACTGCAAAGGGTAGAGCTGGAGAACTGACCTAAGCCCTTGGAGAAATCCAGAAGATAGTGAGTGGAACTCAGACATTGGATGTTTAGTGTTTGATTTTGCTTTTGATTGTGAGTGTGCCCTGATATTTTTCCTGCTTGAAGGAAGAAAGTATTTTAGTAGAGCCCACAGTTAAGAGACTTTTAATTGTAATAATACTTTGAATTTTAAAAGAGATTGAATATTATAAATGGATTGAAATTTTGGTATGTAAGAATTTGTTAAAACTGTGGGACTTTTAAAGGTATTTAGATCATGGGGATGAATAAAAAAGTAAGGGTTGAGTCTTAATAGTGATGTGTTTGTGTGACATGTTGACAAGGGGTCAATTGTATTGGCTGGTTTTGTGTGTCAACTTGACACAAACTGGAGTTATCACAGAGAAAGGAGCTTCAGTTGAGGAAATGACTCCATGAGATCCAGCTGTAAGGCATTTTTTCAATTAGTGATCAAGAGGGGAGGGTCCATTGTGGGTGATGCTGTAGCTGTGCTGGTAATTCTGGAATCTATAAGAAAGCAAGCTGAGCAAGCCAGGGGAAACAAGCCAGTTAGTAACATCCCTCCATGGCCTCTGTCTCAGCTCCTGCTTCCTGACCTGCTTGAGGCCCAGTAATAACTTCCTTTTGGGATGAACAGCAATGTGGAAGTCTAAGCTGAAGAATCCCTTTCCTTCCCAACTTTCTTCTGGGTCATGTTATTTGTTCAGGAATAGAAACTGACTAAGGTAGTTGCTAAAATTCCTAAGGTAGATAAGGGTAATTAAGGTTTTTAGACACATCTTAAATAGGCAGGAATATATACACATATGTATATGTATATGTATAATCAAACAACATGTGATCCTCCATATTCCCTTACCTCTAAGTGAGCTAGTGTATATGCTGGTGTGTTTGATCTATTGTTTGAGATAAAGAATATGTTTTTATTAATTAATTAAAAAAAGCTCTGCATCTATATTTATTTTAACAAAAGGGGTTTGGAAAATTGTACTGTATGCACTATTATATATGACAAAAGTTTCTAATATATACAAAAACATATACAGGGTTATTTTAGAACTAGTCCCAAAAGTAACTGTAGGTACTTCGCAAATTAAAATATCAGCCTGAAACCTGGGCATGATGATTACATCCAGTGAAGTCACTGATATGCTTCTAAAAAATTATCTTTAGGAAGATAACCTCTGGTATAATTCTCAATGTAACAATAATAGCATATTGTTATTCTCATTATTTTTTATTCCTGTACAAACTGAAACTAGCAGGAACTGCCGTACTCGTACTGAACAGTTATTACTCTATCTCCTGTTAGTCTCTAATGCTGGTTTTCTGCAAGCCCTATGACAACATTGAAAACAAATCTCATCTAGATCGTAAGAAACATCTGTCTTTCAGACCACACTGAGGGTATTAAGACATCTGCTCCCCAATCAGCTTGCAAGTCTAACATGAAAGTTTTATGAAGTCATGAGGAAAAAACTAACTGCTATCATTCTCCCTCTAGAAATAATACTTTTTCTCCTAACTCTCCCCATTTTCTTTGGTTTCTCAGTCTTCAAGGACACCTACTGCTGTGAACTCTATTTTTTGTCAATTGAAAATAATAATGGTCTTTCAGTGTCAAGTTGAAATTTTCTGCTGTAAAATGCTGAGCTTCCATTTCTTTAGAGTTACTTTGACTCTTAGTAATCATACTGGAACTTACTGACTCTCAGCTTCCATCCTGTGGTCACTACTTCTGGTTAGAGAAAGTGACGGCCTGTCTAGGGAAGAATTCAACAGCTCTCAAAGCATTGTTCTACTCTCTTTGTCCTATTGTTTCACCTCTCTTCAATTTTCCAAACCATTTATGTCCTTCCTGCTAATCAATGAACACTAGTTGTTCCGTTCATCCATTGTGGTTTCAAATTGTAATAAATGTTGATGGAACATGACGGATGATATTGGTATATATTTCTTATAACCATCTTATTTGTAACTAAAAGTTGAGTATATTTCCTATATGCCATAGGATATGATTTACCATTTAACACTTTAATTGAGAGTGCTGATCCTCTTAAAGGATTGCCCTTCTCATCAGCTTCTTTCAGCCTTCCCTAATTCAGCAACAGGGTTCAGCTAGTTCTGTTCATTGGTTGTGTACACATATCTGCATCTGGCTCTTTCAGCTGCTTGTTGGGTCTTCTGGAGTGCAGTCATTCTAGATCCCTTCCCAGATGATATACCTAAAACTCAAGAGACTAGAGGCCCCAGGGAGTTTAGAGGTCAAGTTGGGTGTGGGGTGTGGTAACTACGTTGAGACAGGGGGTGGAGAGGAGGTATGGAATGAGAAATAGTGGGAGGGTCAATGGGGAGGAATAAAATATGGACTGCAAAAAAACAATTTAAAAAAACCCATCTAAAAAGAATCATTCATCTATAGATATGAAATATACATTAAATAAATGTGATTTTATGAATATGAAAAAATGACTACAAAAAAAACTGTGAAAATGACTTAATTATTGATAGCTATGCTAGGTAGGAGACACATTTTGGTTTGGGTGAAGGTATCTCAAGTGTTGAGATCACAGTTTTCAGCACAGGAGTGGATTTGCTGGAGATATAAATTTGCAGATTTCTGCAATGGAAGAAATTAAACAAAAGATTTAGAGACAGTATTTGTGGACAGGGAAACTTAAAATCATAAATAACTTAAACTGATTAGAAAAATAAAATGTTGTTGATTGGTATAATCATCCCTGTGAGGATATAAATGTATCACACGAAGCACTAATTTTACTTAGAAAAATTTGTTAAGGAACATCTTAACATTCTGCTTCATTGTGCCATGGAAATTTGTAGCAGAGAAAATTAACATTTGCTAAATATAAAGGAATTTGTTGCATTTCTTATTCAACTAACTGTTGGAAATCTATGAGTTAAGGCAGAGGTCCAACTACACAAATATGAGCATAGTTGGTTAATTAAACCAAACTTTAGCACATTCTACACAGATATAATAGGCAGTGTTGATGAACATTCTCTATGGTAACAGAAAATCACATTTAACATTAGAGACTTGATGTTGGCCAACTAGGACAAGCCTATAGGAAGGGAATTAAATTGAAAATGCATTGCCTGGAAAATACATGAGTATTGCAGAAAATACTGAACATATCTGTCCTTGACCAGGCATGCTAATCCTATGAATACTTTATATCAAAAACAGTAACAGTTTAGAAAAAAACATATAAAGGATTACAGATATATTTCTAGAAAACAATAATCTACCAAACAATAAAATATTTTCAGTTCACCTAAAGACCAATTGTTTTGCTATGCTTGCCCTTCCATTCCTCATGATTTTGGTTGGTTGAAAAACATCAGAAAATGAAAAGAACAATTCTTCCAAGTGTGACACTGATCAATAGATTACAGTAAACCATTGGTTTTATCCTGTTTACTAACTTTTTTAATTCTTAATTTTTTACTTAGATTCAAAAATACACTATTTTACTGAACAATTATTTCCATGTGTTGTTGCTGTATATTAATGGAATGACTCATCTAACTGATATTAAAAAATAATGACAAGATAGATAGCCTCATAAATCCAAGCTCCTGGTATTACATCCTGCATGCAGTTTCTACCCTTTACTCTTCTCCAAGACCCTTTCCTACCTTCACTATACCCCAGATCTGCTTCTCACCCATTTCCTTCAGAAAAATACTGACCTCCCAAGTATACCATCCAGACATGGCATAACAAGTTACAATAAGATTAGGTACATACCGTCATATTAATGCTGGATGAGATAACCCAATAGGAAAAAAAAAAGGTCCCAAAAGCAGGCAAAATTCAGAGATAGACTCTGTTTCCTCTTTTAGGAGTCCTAAAAGTACACAAAGCAGCACAACTATAGCATATATGCAGAGAATAAAGATTAGACTGATACAGGTTACCTGATTACCAAGTTAGTCTCTGTGAGTCCCTGTGAGCCCTGGTAACTTGATTCTGTGGTCTATGTTCTTGAGATATAATTGACCGCTCTGGCAATCATACAATTCTTCCTGCCTCTCTGTGGTGGAATTCCAAGAGCACTGCATGTTTGTGAGCAGGTCTCTACATCTGCTCTTATCAGTTGCTGGAAAAAGCCTCTCTGATGAGGATCACACTCCAATCTATGGGTATAGCAGAATATCACCAGGAAAATTTTATATTTGTTATTTACCAATTGTATTTTTATCTTAGTTCTCTGTTCTATCAAGCCTATAGTTCCTGGCCATTCACACAGTGTCATTCTTGGTCTCCCTCTTATGGCATCAGTCTCAAGACCAGTCATTGGTTGGCTACTCACACAAATTCTAGAGGAACTTAAAAAATAATGTCTTGCTTTCTACATATTCACATATATTGTGCTCAAGAACCTAGAACCAATTATATGTATATTCACAAGCCTTCAATCACAAATAATGATTAGCAGTAGATTTGTATTCATGAGAAGAACCTATGAGGAGTTACTTCTTATTCAAGTAATGAACAATTGAAAATTGTTCATTCCAGTAAATGAACAATTGAAAAAAATTCACATAAACTTTATGTGACTGAGTTGTATGTGAATCACAGACATACAACAGAAGTAATAAGAGAGTTTCTATAAAACTCATGTCTAGTTACCCCCTCACAAACCTGCAGGTAAATTAGTCACAGCTAGTAAAACAAAACTGATAGTAAGTATTGACTGAATATTTTCCTTAGGTATTTTTACTATCATACTTTCATTTTTATCTGTACCAATTGTTTTCTAAGGTCCTATTGAGACGTTTACATTTTGTTTACTCGTCATGCTCTATGGGTTTTACAATTTTCATTCCCTTCATACTTTGGAGAAGAAATAAGGATATTTGTGTAGAATGTATTTGGAATTTCTTTGCTCTTATTTCTCAGGTATATGGTTATAGTTTGAGAAGAAGGACATCTTAAAAATAGTTTGAACCTCCTTGGAGTTTATCAGATGTGCCAGCTATATTTACCTGTATCACCTTGCTGAAGTGTGCACTCCAGGTTTCTTCCTGGGAATTATTTCAAGCTACACCCTGCTTCCATTCTGTATTCTTGGATAGAAGCCACACTTCCTTGTCTGCAATCCCTTGAGGATTCATTGCCTATGAAGTCCTTCAGAATTTTTCTGCACATACTTATTCCATTTCACTTTTTCATTTACTAAACCTTTTCTGTAATTATAAACTTGGAGTTACATTTTGATGCAATCTAACACTCCATTCACTGACTTTGTCATTAAAATTGTTCCAAATAGAGATTTTGCTGGCTCTTCTGTTCTGACAAACAGCATCATCATGTTTTATATCATTATATTAACACAGCTTGCTTTCAGACACTGTAAGATATTCCAGACTTCCATTTGTTAAGTTTGTAACCAAAAAAAAAAAAAAAAAAAAAAAAAAACAAAAAAAAAAAAACGAAAACCAAAACCAGTAATTAATCAAACAAATAAAAATAACTTAATAAAAAAGTGGCTTGCATTTTCCACAGTTTTCAGCTTTTGTTGAACATCCAACATGGCAGAGGAAACTTGGGATACAGAGGTGATGCAGCTGGTCTAATTTTGTCTGAAGGCACAAAGAATGGAACAAACTTCAGTAGTATTCAACTTACTTCACTTCTTTGTATTTACTCCAAGACCATAGCCCATAATATGGTATTCACTCACTCAAGATAATGGTGGATCTTCTCTCTGTAATTAAACCTCTTTAGCAATACACTAAAGGAGGTTAATATTTGGATATAAAATGAAGGAGTAAATATTTTTTAAAAAGGTAATACAATGAGTGAAATCCCCAGAGCTGTGTGTTTTAGGATTCAGTCTAGTCTGTTTGACCATGAAAATAAACCATAACAAAGCTAATAATTTCCTACAATGTCCTGAAAAAAATACAAATGTCTTGTCTAGTTAGTGCTTCTTATAAATGAATGATATTGAAGCCCACAAAGATGTGTTTGGTTTTCTGATTACTAGAATAGTTGATCTTTGCTAATATAGTAGATATGTATATATGTATATACCTGTAAGTAACCCTTTATTTTGCACATCTGTATATTTCAAAGTTCAAAATTTCATGACCAACTCTAATACATAGTCATTTCAGCTATATGCAGTTCTAGAATGACAGTTTAATAAACAGGAGTACAGTGTACATAAAAATTTGTTCTTTTTTGGTTTGTCAGTCTGCTTTGTTCCAAAAATCACTAAAAGCATCCTCATTTCTCCAACTTCTTGGAATGAGGCATTGTGACTATCTTCATATAGTTAGACATTTTATGAATACATTCACTTCTGAGATCTTATCTTATGATGGTATTTATATATTTACCAATATTGATATTCAATATAAGATATATATGCTTTGAAAATGCATAATATATGTATATTCATCACTATAATATCAGAACAATATATCATGCTAAAACTTTGCTATGTTTGTTATCTGTAATACATGCCTTTTTCTAATCTCTTTCAATCATGTTTTTACTATTGTCATAGTATATCCTTCATCAGGATATCAAATAAATAAATTATACAGTCTCTTCTGATGATTTTTCTTTGCTGTACAATGCAGACTAGGCATTGATCCTTATTTTATGGATTGATAATTTTATTTCTTTTTATTTCAATAGTGGTCTTTCCTATGGAATGTGGCCATCAGATTATTCATTGGCCTTTAATGAAAATTGTGCCTGCTTTCATTGATGTTGCTTTTGTAGAGTTTGGATTGAAACATAAAAATAACATGCGGATACTTAGCATGGGACTCTCTCACTATTTACTACTAATGTTTATTACTAATCCATATTTATTACTTATATATAAAACTTCTCTTAGCATTCATGCTGTGTGTTTTACATGGAAACACTGTCAAATATATTGAGAAGCAGCTTCCTATGTTCACATAAAATTGCTGGATCACAGGGAAAGTGATGAATGACCATGTTGAGTATGAAAGGATAGATTATTTTATTATCACCAACTTAAACTTTCAATTTTGAAACAAGTTTCAATTCATATAAACATATGATAGTATGATATTGTTCTTGAAATTTACATTTATTTAATGATAATAATACTGAGTATCATTGAATAAGTGTAGATGCTATGTAAATACTTGTAAGATTCTCTTTTTATTTTCAAATCATGTTTTTAATTGTTTGATTTTTAATTGTCTTTCATTTTGTAAACATTTCTCAGTCTATATATGTGCCATCTCCCATTCTTTTAACACTGACTTTTAATAGTAGTAGCTTAGTAAGCTCAACTTTTTCTTTTTGCTTTTATATATGATAAATATGATACATTATTGCCAACTACACTTCATTCTATAATGTCTTCCAAGGTTTAATGCTGTTAAAAAATTCCTATGTATTTGTACACTCTTCTTTGGAACAATGGCATGTGTACGTGTGTGTGTATATGTGTGGGGTGTGTATGAGTGTGTGTTTGCGAATTGTGAATTCCTATGTCTAATATCATTTGTTTAGAAATGGACACCCCATACTGCTGATGCTGTTTATTTTAGGAACTATCTTTTCTCCATCGATTTTACTTCAGTTCTTTTTCAAAGATCAGTTGCTTTTATTTGTGGATGCCTATTTCTGTTCTCTCCATTTTACCTCATTGATTTAAATTTCTTCTTTTCCAATTTTCTGTGTGGCTAGCAGACAGTCTTGAAATTGGATGAGTATTCCAAATGTCCTCTTCATGCGCTTTGGATTGCTTTAACTATTCCTTTGTATTCCCATAGGTATTTTTCACAATTTGTTCAGAGTCCATGAAATAATTTTCAAAATTTTCATTGATACTTTATTGAAATCATATAAATATGAGAATTTCTAAAATGTGAGCATTATTGATTATTCTAACAAATAAAAAATTATTAGCCTTTACATATATGTTATAAGTGTGTATTACTATTCATGATTATAATTTTCTGCCATTGTGACTGGTATACCTTGAAATGTCAAAGGTTTTGCTACCAGTCTACTGTAAAGCAAGTTATGCTTTAATTTTTATAAAACATTATTTATATAATATTTTTGACATTTTATTTGTTTTTATTTTTACTCTTCACCTATGTTACATACTAACCAGTTTCCCCTAATTCCACATTTCCAGTCCTGTCCCTACTTTCTACTCCCCCAGATTCACTCCACCAACACTGTTCTCCCTTCCCATTCCACCCCTAAAAACAAAATCAGTCCTCCCAGAGATATGAATTTCAACAGAACATGGAATAACAAATTATAATAACACTAGGCACAAATCCTCATATCAAGGCTGCCTGAGGCAACCTAGGAGAAAAAGTGTTCCAAACACAGGCAAAAGAGACAGATAGCCACCACTCCTACTCTTAGGATTCCCGCAAGGATATGAATTATACAACCAAAGTATGTATATATATCCACCTACTATCTCAGACCCACACAGGGTCTGGGATTGTCACCCCAGTCTCTATGAACCCCTATGAACCATGTTTCATTGTGGGTTGTGTTCTGGAATGGTATACCCTCTGGTTACTAGATCCATTCTCTTCTTCCTCTAAGGTATTCCTCTGGCTTTGCCTAGAGTTTGTCTGTGGGCTTCTGCATCTGATCTCCACTGTGTGCTAGAGGAAGCCTCTGTGATTATTATAGGGTTAGGCCACCAAACAATGATTATAGAAGAATATAATTAGATATTCTTTTTATGATATTTTTTATTGGATGTTCTGACTTTATTTTAGGATTATATTCAGCTCTGTCCTGATTCTCTGAGCTTCCCATCCTCTGGTTCCTGATCATCGATGTAGTATCAGGTATAGGCTCTCTCTCTTTCTGTGGGCCTCAAGTTAGACCAATCATTGGGAGTCTAACCTGATTACAGAAGATGGCAAGTTCTGGCTTTTTATGCCCCATTACTAGGAGATTTTGCTAGGGTAAATCATAGATTTCAGGGAGTTTACACTGTTTTAGTTTACTACAATATTACAAAATTTATCTTGGTTCTCCCAGTACTCTCTGTCTCTCTACCATGACAATCACCTTGTTCCTAGACACTCATACTCCCATCCTCACAACCACTAAGTCCACCAGTAAAATGTATACTATTTTACCTTCCTAGAGAGATCCATGTGTGATCCCACTAAAGCCCTCCCTATCATTTAGCTTCTCTGGTTATATAGTTATCATTTATAATGTCCACTTATAAATAAGTAAATAGCATGTTTGTCATTCTGGTTCTGTGTAACCTTTTTCAGGGTAAATTTTTCCGATTTCATCTATTTGCAAATGCCATGTTGTCCTTGTTTTTAAAGATTATGTAATACATGTGAAAATGTCTCATATTTTAATTATCCATCTTAGGTTGAGGGACATCTAGGTTGTTTACAGTTTCTAGCTATTATGACTAAAGCAACTATGAATGTAGTTGAGTAAGTATCCTTGTGGTAGGATGAGGCATCTTTTGGGTATATGCCAAAGATATGGAAATACAACAAAACCAAGATAGCTAAATCAATCCCCTACTATAAAACATCATCCCAGAGATATGACAACCCCCAATTTCAAGCTATAAAGAGCTATAAAAATAAAACCTGCATGGTATTGACATAAAAATCAGATAAATTGATCCTTAGAACTGAATCAAAACCCCAGATGTATGTCTCCGTTTCTATGGTCACCATATTTTTGATAGAGAAGCTAGAAATAAGCAGTGGGGAAAAAAGAAAGCATCTTCAACAATGGTACTGACCTAACTTGACGTCATCTTGTAGAAAAATGCTAATAGACCCATATTGATCACCCTGCACAGAACTCAAGTCCAAATGGATCAAAGACAATAACATGAAACCAGAAACACTGAAATTAATAAAAGATTATTGGGGAATAGCCTTGAATGCATTGCCAAAGGGGACAATTTTTTTTAACAGATCACCAATAGCTTAGACAATAAGACTGACAATAAACGGGACCTCATGAAACTGAAAAACTTCTGTAAGGTAAAGGAATCCAACAATAGGGCAAAACATCAGCCTACAGAATGGGAAAAGATATTCACCAACTCTTAATATGACAGCGTGGTGACATCTAAAGTATATAAAGACCACATAAACTAAGCAACAGAACAAACAATCCAAATAAAAATGAAGTACAAATCTACAGAGAGAATTCTGAACAGAGGAATTTCAAGTGACTGAGAAAGAGTGTAGGGTAATGCCAGGAAAGGGAAGCAGGTGTGGGTGGGTTGGTGAGCAGGGGGAGGGGGATGGGAAAGGGGGTTTTCAGAGGAGAACAAGGAAAGGGGATAACACTTGAAACGTAAATAAAGAAAATATCTAATAAAAAATATTCAACATCCTTAACCATCAGGGAAATACAAACCAAAACAACTTTGAGATTCCACCTTACACCTACTAGAATGGTTTAGATCAATAAGACAAGTGACAGTTCATACTAGTAAGAATGTGGACAGGGAGTGCCCTTATCCATTGCTGGTAGGGGTGAAAAACTTGTACAGGCAATATGGAACTCAATATGGTGGTTCCTCAGAAATTTAGGAATTATCTAGCTCAATACCTAGCTATACCATTCTTGAGCATGTAGGCAAATTAATACTAATTGTAAAATTCAGAGGCATTAAACACATTTAAAATGCTATGCAAATGTACACAGTATCTAATTCTAGACTTTTAAAATTCCCTAAGTAGAAACTTGACATGAATTAAGCTGTTGCTCTTATTTCTCATCCCCTATGATTTTGCACCTATTTAACCTGCATCATCTCTCCACACTATTGGAATTTTATCTTCTGGCACTTTGTATTGTTTTGTTTCTTCTTGTAATGTTCTTGTTGGTTTTTATTAAATATTTAAAATACTTAGATTTTATCTTTTTCTCCATGCCAGTACTACTTTCGAGGAAACAGAGGGTATGAAAGGAAAAGGGTTTCAGGAAATGATGAAACAAGGCCAGTACTTTTGTTGCAATAGGTACAGGGAAGAGGATGATGGGAGTGAGAGCCACAAAACCTACTTTGTATACATTATGAAGGTGTCTACAATAAAATGGACTAATTTAAAGTTAAAAAAAATAATAGTACCTCAACATAAAAAGGAAGTGTTTGTCTTAGAGTTAGAATTTTAAACTTATTCAGCTACAAGCACGGTGTTGCATCTCTACTGTGAGGTACTGATAGCTCAGAATTTCCAATCTATCTTTTCTGTTATAAAACAGTTTTCCTTTATCTTATCTGTTCATCATATATAACATAATGCCAACATTAAAATGGAGAGTTTACTCCAGATTCATTATTGGTAAGAGAAACACTTTATTTCACAGATATATATTCTACATTCCTATTTAATACCGAGTAATTTTATTTCACTTTTCTCTTACCCCAAAAGTATTTGATAAAGGATAATGCTTATAGATCACATATATATCACCTTTTGGATTGAAACTAAACATGGCTAATATTTTCCATGTAATTTCATTGGGTATGCCATAGTGAGTGCTTGTTTGTCTATCTGCCTGACAGCTCATTTGTATGTTTTCTAGTGTTTATTTATATATTTTCATCTCTTATTGATTGTGAATTTCACATCATGTACCCCAATGCAACTCACCTCCCTGTCCCTTTGTATCCTACCTCTACCCTTGCAACCCTCCCCAAAAAACAAACAAACGAACAAACAAATAAAACAAAACGAAGCATAGAAGGCTTCTTGTCACAGACGCTACAGCTTTGGATCTGTAGGACTGGCCCTGTCACATGATCTATCCATTTATAGACGAGATAGATGCTGTGGTGCACCAACTCAAAGCTCTGGATCAGGACCTGGGTGGTAGCTTAGTGAGTCAGCCCTCCAGGTTCCCAAACTCTAACCAACAAAGCTCTCTGGAATTTCCCCCAGATAGATCACCCAACACTGGAGCCAGCACAGGACATCACCAACTCTCTAGTCCTCTGAGCAACCTCACCTGCACCAATGCCACCAAAGCTGGCTCTGCTATGCTGCCCACTTGAGGTGCTGGGCCACACTTCCAAGTGATGCAGCAGATGAGGAGCAAAGCTGGAGTCCGACTCTCAGTACATTGGACAAGCTCTCCTGGCTCCCTCTATTGGTGAGGAGGTCATCTACACCACCACATAGAAGGTGAGTGTTGAGGGGCAACCCTTCCTCACTCACACTCTCAGTCAGCTCATCAGTGCCTCTGACACTAGGACCAGCTCTACTGTTCAGGACCCAGGCTTCAGAGCACAGCAACCAGTGAGAGGCAGGATGGTGTTTATTTCTTTTTGTTCCTTTTATTCCCAGCAATTTTGTTGGAAAATTTTATTTTTTATGTATTCATTTCTTGTTTCAGACTACTTTGTTTTTATTTTTCTTTGCCCTAATGTTCTTACAGCAGCGACCTCTTTGCTTATATTATTCTTCTAGTACTACAGGTTTCCTCTCCTCATACAAAATCTTTATAATTTACTTATGATTTAATTTTTCTGTCCAATACTTTTCAACATCTACATCATAAGCATCATTTTCCTTGTTGCTTTATTATATAACATACTTGGTAATTTTCATTTGAAAATGGAAATTATAGATTCAGAACAATGTGAGATGGTGTAAACATGCATTCTTAATTATAATTTATACTCATCTTAATATAAGTAGACTGTGTTTAAGAATAACCTTTCACTACTGTGAGCTTTAATTCCTTCTAATTCTGTTGATTTCTTTGACTTTCACACTTTTCCAACTGTTCTTCCATATTGATTCTGAACTGTACAAGTCTCTCATTTGTAATGTTTCCTTAGTTAGAAGATATCTGATGGGCATTTGGAAAGAGAATATAGTCAATACCTTTTAATTTGTCAATGGAATTGCTTTAGGAGATTTGGCCTTTGCAATGCACATTTAGCTTCCTTCCCATTCTATACCACTTTGTTATGTTTTGTCTTTTTTTTCCCTATCTGCTACTCTTTCTCTGACCTCACTTTTCCTGATGCATTTCCTTCAGAACTTATATCATTGATGATGTCTATTCATTCCTTACAAGAGACAAGTGGCAATAGGGTCCTGGAATAGTGATATATTGCTACAAGTAGCCAGGGTTGATTTTAGATTTCACATTTGTCAAGTTCCTTTAAACTATAGGCAAGCCTAATGTGTAGAACATATACAAAAGGTTGCTCACTATTTTCACCCTCTACCTGTGTACACAGAATAGGATGTTCCAGCATTTTAAAATTGACAACAAAAGAGGTTAGTGCAGTGAATGTAGATGAGAGCTCAAGTTAGAGCCCTCAGAACTTTCACACTCTTAATTTTGATGCAAGCTTCCATTGCCCATTATTCATCATATAAATGCTTTCATCAGTTTGTCCATTTTGAATTTTCTGCTCTAGGTTATTATTAGGTCTCATTTAAGCTCTCTCTTCCTGAATGTACTTCTTTTCTTCAATTTTGAGTCATGATGTATACTTAAATATTAGTTCACTGGTGAATTAAGAAAATATTGATTCTTAGTTTTTAAGCTTTTTCATTTTTTTTTAATTCCAAGCCTACAACTGATGGCTGAACAGGGCATTTGCATGGTAGTATTAAAATGTAAATTGAGTAGTTGTCTTTTTTTTTCTTTACATATTTGTATGTGTGCTGCATTGTAGTGTTTTGTTTGACCACTGAGAAGAATGAATAAATCATTAAAAACAAATGATCATTATCTACAAATTAAGGACGTTGAAATTGATAGTTTAAAGTTTGTAGATTAATATCATTAGGAGACCTCTAAAAATATGTCAATCCCTTGCTACACACCAATTGGTTCTAATTAGTAGTTTTTGAATCCGCTCAGCCATTATTATTTTTGTTACCTTTTCAAGTAACACTAGGGCACTAATGATGTTTAAGGATAGCTAACGTACAGAACTTTAAAACAGCATCCCTAAGTAAAATTTGATATGCAACTATGACTTTTCCTAGTAAGTAAATGGAAAAGGGAATTCAAGGTACTCCATTCAAGATATGAACACTTTTGTTTTTACATTATCAAAACTATGTGCAACAAGAAATAAATATTTTGTCATGATATTTCAAAGACAGCAGTTCTACAATAATTAGGTTAAAGACATTGTGTGTAAACGATCCTCAGTTGATTACTTAACTCATAATTCATGGTTTGCTGGTTTTTGTAACAAGAAGTAGAACAGTTGAAAGGTTTTCTCAACATCTAGGACCTCTACTTTTTATTGGTATGTGTGGGTCTTTCTGTGTATATGTGTATGATGGTATTCAAATATGTGCATGTGTGCATGAATGCGTGCCTGTACATATGAGTGTATGCATGTGTGCATACATTTGTGTATCTGCACTTGTGGGCATATGTTTATGTGTATGTGCATGCCTGTGTCTTTGCACATGTTTAAACACATATATACATTATGTGAGCTTACTCTACAATAGAAGTGGAGCCAATTTTACTATTTAGAATATGTTCCTATTGAAAATGGATAAACAAAAAATGATGGTGAATAAATGCAAAATGTAATATTTTAAGAGGTTTGTCAACTATATAGAAATGTTGTATACTTTTTGAAACAACTACAGGTTCTGTGGCTGAATACAGAGGTAGAGAACTGAGGACTCACCAGAAAGACCCTGAAGTACTTTCTGTCGAGAGTTAATGAACCTCCCACACTAATTTCCACAATAGTGTTTCAACTTCAAATTTCCTATAGTTGATCTTGGCTTTCATTGGAAATGTATATTTATTCTAAAAATAACCACTTGAGGCAGAGAAGTTTCTTTTTCTTAAACTCAGTTGTGGCTAATTAATATTTTAAAGGTGTTGTACAGTTTGGTCAGCAGGTTTAATGACTATAAACTAAACAAAAATATCAGTCCTACCAATATCAGGTCTTACATTTAATTTAAAAACAGCTTCTGCGCTGCTATGGGAGTTTTCAAAACTGGAGCCACAACTGGGCCACTTCATCTTGTTGGAAGTGAGAAAAGCTGTATGTGAAATGAAATCTTCAATTACGAAAAAGGAGCTGCCTTCAGAAATAAAATCTTAGGGTTTTGTTATAAGAGAATTCTACTTTTTTCTAAAGAAACCTAAGGTGAAGTCTGAGAAGATGGAATTTGTATCATTAGTAAGATCCCATTGAAAGACAACAGAATGTTGTCATTTTATAAAAGTGGGAGAATTAAATAAATATTTAACTTTTTTAATTTTTAAATTTTATGTGTTAGTGAAATCCACATGTTTGCAAATGCCTGTAGAAACCAAAAGACATATCTGATTCTTTGGGGCTTAAGTTACCCAACCTGTGAGTGTCCCAACATGGGATCTGAAGTTGAATCTTCTGCAATAGCAGCAATCATCCCTAACTGCCAATCATCCTTAACTGCCAAATTCTTTCCCCAACTGAGAAAGCCTATTTTAACTAAGTATGGCAAGGTGACTTCAGGGAAATTTACATCAAAGTGGGAAAAACAATACAAAATAAAGCTTACCAACCAACTAAACAAATAACAAAATAAGCAAGCAAAAAACCAATCAACTATCCAACCAACCCAAAATGTATTATGTTAGATGCAGCTGTATTTATACATAAGAGAGTATGTTACATATGGCAGCAGCTAATATAATAAAAGCTCATTTTCCAATTAAAGAACCCAAATTTGTCAGTATTCACATAGTTTATATGAAATAGTTAGAATTACTTTTTCTTGAATCAAATCTCAACTCAGTGTAAACACTAACAAGAGTGATGAATGGTTTAAAAGTACATAAAGATGTTTTTTGGGGGAGGGCTCTAACATGAGATGAAATTTTGTATATGTAGTCTAAATAAGTAAGAAATCTGAAGGTTGTAAACATATGAAACTTTGGTCTCCACAATGAAAACTTTACAGTGAACACTTGTGACCTGACTTCCTTCATTTTTTATTTTGTATTGTTTTTGAGTCCCATCTCTTAATTAGCTCAGTCTACACAAAGCTCTGAAAGACTGCTTCAGCCAGCCAGGGAGATGTGCTTATCGGTAACTGCAAAATTTGTGAGGGAGCTTTGACAGAGACCACAGGTACCTCAGGGCTGTGTGGGTAGCAGCATTAGTCCCGCTGTTGGCGGTTGCCCTCCTTGAATTATTTATGAAGTGATATCTTGAGAGCTGTACCCTGGGCCTGGTCCTCAACTGCTTTCTTCTGATTCTTCTACAGCAAATTACATGCTGCTACTTGCTTTCTTTTCTGCTCTTTGGGAGCAGGACTGGGACCCAGTTAAATTCAGGGTTAGCTTCTAAGTGGTTCTATATTGGACAAGATCTGAGTTCACATTTTCTCACATATGAAGTTAGCCTTTGGCCTGAGCTTCCTTTACACAGCAATATGTGAAGGATGATGTGTATCATCTATCTTCTTTACATTCTTCTAGGTATGGGAGAGACATTAGATATTTTGCTATTGTTGTGACAAAACACCATGACCAAGACATTTTATTGAAAGAAGGGATGTATTTGGTTTTATAGTTCCAGAGATATGAAAGTCTATCACACTCTCAGCTCAGAAGTCTGGTAATAGACACGAATGTCAGCTGATGCCCAGAACTCCCATCTTAAATTACAAACAGTAAGAACAGAAAGTGAACTACAAATAAATAGAGTCTTTAAAGTCTTAAAGCCTGCCCCATTGACATGCATTCTCCAGGGTTGCCACAACTCTTAAATCTCCCAAAAAATACTACCAACTGTGTCACAAATGTCTCAGACTGTGGTGCATATTCTCATCCAAGTACCTATACGAGAGAGAGAAAGAGAGAGAGAGAGAGAGAGAGAGAGAGAGAGAGAGAGAGAGAGAGAGAGAGAGAGAGAGAGAAAGAGAATGAAGCAAGACAGAGATATAGAAACAGAAGACAGGGGTAGGGACAGAGACAGAAACAAACAGGCCAGCATGGATAAGAGGTAACTGCTGTGGGAAACTGGGCATATTGTAGCAACTCAGACAGTGTTCTCTTGGTCCCCATATACGAGGGAGAGAGAGAGAGAGAGAGAGAGAGAGAGAGAGAGAGAGAGAGAGAGAGAGAGAGAGAAAGAGAGAGAGAGATCAGTAAGTTTCTGGAATAATGATCTAGATCTTTATAATCTGCTTGGAGGTATAGAAGGGTCATTGCCTGACAGACACAGCTCATGAAGTCCAAGTCATAGATGGAACTCTACGTGGGGAGCTACCAAACTGATTGGTCATTGCCATGAAGAACTGCGAACTGATTGTCATTGCCAAAATTGCTTACCTTCAAGCGTCAAAAAGGAGTCATAGGCCACAGAGAACGTGATTGTGCCACCAGGGTCTCCTGAAGCATTGCCATGACACTTCATGAAACATCCTCACCTGATTGCTGGGTGACGCCTGAACTTGGCCTGTGAAAATGTGCATAACACCTCTGTTGAGAAGGACCAGACTGTATAAGTACTGCCCTCAAAGACATATAGTAGCAGGGTCAGCTCTGGGGGTCCATGACTCAATTTGCTGTAGAATGTCTGGTCCCTGTTTCACAATGTAACTACCATGTCAGTACAGATGACACACAGAATTTTCCGTATTGGTCACAGCTTGCACTGCTTTGTCCACAGATGTGACAAAGGAAGTCACTGATGACATCAGAGCATGTAGGTATGCTTCAGTATTGGAATATGATTATCACCACATATCCCACACACTTTTTTTAGAGGTCAGGCTCCTGGGACCAGGTTTTTATCCTCTTAGTTCAACCTTTTTATCTTCTTGGTCAGACAAGTTCATAGCTTTTTTTTTGAAGGTTTTCTCATCTGGCATCTTGACCTGGATTCTATTTCCCCCAAGATAAATTGGAGGAAACATGGTTACTACAGCACATCTGAGGGATGGGGAGGGTCTTCTGGCACACACTTATAACTCACACACACATGTTCCAACATTCTTTATTTTTGTATTGAAATTGGATTTATATACCCCAATAGTACTACTTAAAAAGAAAAAGTTTTTAAGCCCTAATATTTTCCCAGTTGTACATTCAGACCCATTAACTAATTATTGAATACTCTCAATATTCCAATAGAAAATTGTACACGCATCATCATCAGATCATTTCTCATTTCTCCTGGTATCAAGTTGCAGAAAACAGCTCTTATATCTGTCTACACTTATTTGTCTTATGGAGAAGATTCATATCAGTGAAATCATACATAATGCATCTCTGTAACTGTCACTATTTGCCATTTTGAGGTTAAGTTCATTCCCTTGTATTGTATATTAGTTTCCTAGGGATGTATGTGAAAAAAAAGGAGTGGCTTAAAATAAAAGTACACGGTTTCATGTTTATGAGAGTTAGAAGTCTGTATTGAAGGCCATGATCTCTATACAACTTTGGATTGCACTTTGTCTTTCTCTATATCTCTGTGTTTATATAATGCTCAAGGCTCTCCCACATTTTAGTGGCCTCATCCTTACTTGGTAACACTTAAAAATTAATCATACATTGAAATAAAGTCATATCTACAGGTACTTTTGTTGAAAATTTCAACATATTGTTATAGAGAGACAGGACAATCACTAACATAGACAATTTTCATTAGTTAATTGTTTATTAATTATTAAGGTAATTATTGAATGTATATACATTTGTATTCTTTAAATATTTTAACTATCATGGATAAGACTTAAATGTGATTTATACACATTGTGTTTTGTATCCATTTTATTTATTTTTTGTAAGTTGTAATTTGTAGTGATTGTTTGATTCTCACACCTCCGCTAAGGAACATTTCTGGATGCAAAAAGTCATATAGAAATTTTATTTTTTAAAAAATAAAATGCTAAACAGTTTTCTAAAAGTGTTAATTTTGTATTCCATAAGTGTTTCCAACTTCACATTTCAACAAATACTTATTTTCAATCACTGTAATTATACCTATCAAATGAATAAATATTATCTACTTGATGTTTTGAATTTTATTTATCTACCTATAATAGGCATCTTTTCATATGTTTATTAGCTACTTGAAGAGAAACTCTTTGCCATATTATTAATTAGTTTATTTGTCTCTCATAATTCTTCTCAACTCTTATGTCATCTACTGGGTTAAGTGACGTATTTTGTTAGTAAATATTTTATAGTTTTAGAACACCTTGTCTAACATTGACACTGATGTAGTGAAAGAAAAGACATTTAAGCCGCCTTTCTCTATGCTTTAAAATTTATTTATTTGTATTGTTGAATATATTTTTCACACAATATATTCTTATCATGATTTTCCCTCCCCAATTCCTCTCAAATCCTTTCATCCTCACCACTCCCACCAAATCCACAATTCTATTTTTCCCTCTCATTGGAAAACAATTTTGCAGCTGAATTCTACCAACCAACCAAACAAACAAACAAAAGTAGGACAAAGCAAAACAAGCAAGAAGGAAAAAAAGAGCACAAGAAACACACACACAATTAATAAAAAAGATAATAAAAGCTCAGATAATCAAGAAGAAATGAGATTACACTTATGAACATTAGATTCTTCATTCACAAGGAATAACAAGAAGGTTTGTTCCACATTTTATGAAAGAGTTGACTAAATTTCTAAAACTAAAGGTTATGAATGACCAAAGTGGTTTTAAGGACATAAAAGCAAAATTTATTTGATATTAGGAAAGTGTATTTCAAAACTACAGTGGAGTACCATAGTAGATAGTAAGAATGACTAATAGAGAAAGAAATGGCAAGTACTGGGGAAGATATGGGGACAAAACAGATCCCTTGTGCATTTCTATTGCAGATGTAATTTGCTACAGTCATTGAGAACCACAGGGATGCACCATAAAAACAAACAAAAATAAACAAAAATAAAGCACAACAATTCAACTGTCACATTTCTAAGTGTCTATTCCAAAAAGATGAATGAGTATCCCAAATAAAAAGTTCATGTTTCCTGTGGAACCATTAAAAATAGTCAAGAAAAAAGGATCTCCTTATATTTGAATAAATAGATGATTGATAATTGGTGTGCTTAATTATATTTCTTTTTGCTATGATAAGTAACAAAAGCAACTTCATAGAGAAAGGGTTTGTTTTAGCTCAAAGTTTGAGGCATAGTGCTTTCTAAGAAGAAGGGCACAGAAGCAGAAACAAGGGTCACATTGTATCTGCAGTCATAATGAGAGAGTACTGACCCTCATCTCACTCGATCATCATTGTGCCAGGCATTCAGCCTATAGTGCCATTAACACTAGAAGCCTTCTTATACTCAAAGGATAAGCAGGCTGAGAAAGAAGTAAGAGAAATAATACCCTTCACGATAGCCACAAACCATATTAAGTATCTTGGCGTGACTCTAACCAAACAAGTGAAAGATCTGTATGACAAGAACTTCAAGTCTCTGAAGAAAGAAATTGAAGAAGACCTCAGAAGATGGAAAAATCTGCCATGCTCATGGGTTGGCAAGATTAATATAGTCAAAATGACCATCTTACCAAAAGTAATACACAGATTCAATGCAATCCCCATCAAAATCCCAACTCAATTCTTCATAGAGTTAGAAAGAGCAATTCAAAAATTCATCTGGAATAACAGAAAACCCAGAATAGCTAAAACTATTCTCAAGAGTAAAAGAACCTCTGGGGGAATCAGTATCCCGGACCTCAAGCTGTACTACAGAGCAATAGTGTTAAAAACTGCATGGTATTGGTACAGTAACAGACATGTAGATCAATGGAACAGAATTGAAGACCCAGAAATGAATCCACACTCCTATGGTCACTTGATCTTTGACAAAGGAACTAAAACCATCCAGTGGAAAAAAGATAGCCTTTTCAACAAATGGTGCTGGCTCAGCTGGAGGTCAACATGCAGAAGAATGCAAATTGACCCATCCTTATCTCCTTGCACTAAGCTCAATTCTAAGTGGATCAAAGATCTCCACATAAAACCAGACACACTGAAACTAATAGAAGGGAAACTAGGGAAGAACCTTGAACATATGGGCACAGGGGAGAATTTCCTGAACAGAACTCCAATAGCTTATGCTCTAAGATCAAGAATAGACAAATGGGACCTCATTAAATTACAAAGTTTTTGCAAGGCAAAAGACACTGTCAAAAAGACAAAGCGGCAACCAACTAACTGGGAAATGATCTTTACCAACCTTACATCCGACAGAGGGCTAATATCCAATATATACAAAGAACTCAAGAAGTTAAACTCCAGAGAGGCAAGTAACCCTATTAAAAAATGGGGTACAGAGCTACACAAAGAGTTCTCACCTGAAGAATATCTAATGGGTGAGAAGCACCTAAAGAGATGTTCATCATCCTTAGTCATTAGGGAAATGCAAATCAAAACAACCCTGAGATTCCATCTCACACCAGTCAGAATGGCTAAGATCAAAAACACAGGAGACAGCAGTTGTTGGCGAGGATGTGGAGAAAGAGGAACACTCCTCCACTGCTGGTGGAATTGCAGGCTGGTACAACCACTCTGGAAACAGTCTGGCGGTTCCTCAGAAAACTGGGCATGACACTCCCGGAGGATCCGGCTATACCACTCCTGGGCATATACCCAGAGACTTTACCTGCATGCAATAAGACACATGCTCCACTATGTTCATAGCAGCCTTATTTATAATAGCCAGAAGCTGGAAAGAACCCAGATGTCCCTCAACGGAGGAATGGATTCAGAAGATGTGGTATATCTACACAGTGGAATACTACTCTGCAATTAAAAACAATGAATTCACGAAATTCCTAGGCAAATGGTCAGATCTTGAAAATATCATCCTTAGTGAGGTAACCCAATCACAAAAGAACACACATGGTATGCAGTCACTGATAAGGGGATATTGACCCAGAATCTCGGAATACCCTAGACACAATCTGCATATCAATAGATTTCTAAAAAGATGGAAGGAGAGACCCCTGGTCCTGAAAAGACTGGATGTAGGGGAACGCCAGGACAGAGTAAGGAGAGGGGGTTGAATGGAGAAAAGAGGGAGGGAAGGGGGCTTATGGGACTTTCGGGGAGGGAGGAAACGGGAAAGGGGAAGTGATTTGGAATGTAAACTAAAAAAATAAAATAAAATTAAAAAAAAACATAATTGACAAAAAAAAAAAAAAGAATGGGTCTCCTCCTAACTAACACAATTCAGTCTCCCAAATATCCAAAAGCTTGTCTATATAATGTCTGAACCTCTCAACTTAATAATCTACATTAATCTTAAGCCTACTCTTTGATAACTTGATATTGAATTTTACCAGTTTTGAGCTATAAATCACTATACATTATTGGCAAGGATTCAAAAGTATAACATAATACAAAAATGTATTCAGTCCAATTTCAAATTTTCCTATAATTTTAGTAATTCTAACTCTAAGAGTTGAAAGTTCAGGACTGGTAAGATGGATGATTCAGTTAAGATAAAAAGAGTTACTGCTGGAATCATGAATATATGTGGTAGCTGGTAGCTCACAACAATCATTAAACCAGTTTCAGGGAAACTAATGTTCTTTTTACAGTCCCTTCGGGCATCAAGCATGCAGCTGTTATACATAAACTCATATAAGCACATACACAAAAGCAGAAAATGAATAAACAAAATAAAAGTGGAAATTTCAAATATCTTATGAGAATCCATGCTGCCTCTGAACTGTGAGTCCTTATGAGATAAAAAACACTTTACATTATTTAAATGCATAATGACACAAACTAAACATATGCATTCCCAAAGCAAGATGGAAAGGACAGAAAAATAGCAAGGAATGAGCAGGTTATAGAAAAAAGCAAACCCCATCACATCAGGTTAAACTAATCAGAGAGAGAGAGAGAGAGAGAGAGAGAGAGAGAGAGAGAGAGAGAGAGAGAGAGAGAGAGAGAGAGAGATAAAGAGAGAGAGAGAGAGAACACAAAGACAAAGTATATAGCTCCATGTATAGGCTCATGATGGAAACTCTGGGCTTCAAAGAATGTGGACCTGTTATCCTCACCAGTTATTTGGACTAAAGTACATATTGCCACTCTCATTAGTGAGGTCCACTCCAGCTTTCCCCGGCATCCATAATATGGTCCTACATCTCCAACATTCCTTAGTGTCAACATTCTCTTAGTAATCATTATTTGAACAGTGTAATAAAACATGGCTTTCTTGGTGGAAGAAATCTGACTTTATTACATATTGGCATAGTTTGGAATTTTGAAACAAGAATCTTTGAAGCCCTCAGTACTGTTCACCTTCTAAACAATCTCCACCACTACATGTCAACACAAAATACTACGAAAGTTAGATTTAAATTTAAAAGGGGGAATTTCTTATTAGTAACTTAACATACAACCTAAAAGTCCTACAACTAAAAGAATAAATAACATCCAAGAGGAATATATGGCAAGAATAATCAAAATCTACCATGAGATTAATAAAATAGAAACACCAGAAACAATATAAAGATTTATAGAACAATGTTTCTTTTTTTAAGAAAATTAATAGAGGGATAGTTGGGATTGGCAAATATTTAGTCAAATTAACTAGTAGGCAGAGATTCAAGTTCCAAATTAATAAAATTAAAGATGAAAATTAAGGACATAACAAGCAGCAAGAAAATCTGGAGCTTCATAAGGTCATAATTTAATCATCTGTTGTTCCCCAAATTGGAAAGTTTAGAAGATATTGAGAATAGTTTTGATTGATACCACAGTTAAATAAGATTCAGATGAGAAATTTGAAAAGACCTATAACCCCTGTGATGGTTTGTATATGCTTGTCCCAGAGAGTGACACTATTAGAAGGTGTGGCCTTGTTGGAGGAAGTGTGTCACTATAGGGTTGGGCTTAGAGATCTTTCTTTTAGATGCCTGAAGATGCCCAGTCTGTTCCTGGTTTCCTTTGGATAAAGGTGTAGAACCCTCAGCTCCTCCTGCACCATGCCTGCCTGGATGTTGCCATGCTTCTGCCTTGATGACAGTGGACTAAACCTCTGAACATGTAAGCCAGTCTCAAGTAAATGTCTTTTATAAAACTTGCATTGGTCATTGGTGTCTGTTCACAGCAGTAAAACCCAAACTAATACAACCTCTAATGAATAGAAGCAAGAAGTAAAACTCTCCCAACCAACAAATGCCCAAGGCCAGATGTTATAGCAGAGAAGTGTACTCGACTTTCAAAGAAGAGTCAGTGCCTACACTCCACAAATTATTCCACAAAATAGAAATAGAAGGAACACTAAAATGATGTTTTATGTGGACATAGTTACTCTAATTCCCACATAAAGACCCAAAAAAGAAAAAGAATTACAGACCATTTCCCTTATGCACATAAATGCAAATGTTATCAATAAAATTCTTGCAAACCAAATCTAAAAACCTATCAAAAAGGTTATCCACCAAGATAAGGTAAGATCCAAAAAGCAGCTGAAAGAATCAGATGCAAATATTTGCAGTCAAGCAATGGACAGAAGCTCCCTTGAATTAAAGAAAGGCTGAAAGAAGCTGATGAGGAGGGCAATCCTGTAGGAGAACTAGTAGTCTCAATTAATCTGGACACCCTCTATTTTTTGGATGATGAGTTGGTGGTATGAATACATGCATAGTTGTGAGGTCCTCTCCTGGAGCATATAAAACCTACCAGTGTCCACTCTTTCAGAAAAGAATGATTCTCTTTTTTTTTATGAGGTATATTCTTTATTCACATTTCAAATGTTGTCCCCTTTCCTGGTTCTCCCCTCCCCCAAAAATCCCATAAGCCATCTCCCTTCCCTAATCAACCCTCCCCCGCTTTCCTGTCCTGGTATTGCTCTACACTCCAGCATCAAGTCTTTCCAGGACCAAGGGACTCTCCTCCCTTTGGTGTCTAACAAGACCATACTCTGCTGCTTATGAGTCTGGAGTCATGGGTAACTCCATGCGTAATTTTTCGTTGATGGTTTTGTCCCTGGAAGCTCTGGGAGTATTGGGTGACCCATATTGTTGCTCCTCCTATGGCGCTGCAAACCCCTTCATCTCCTTGGGTCCTTTCTTTAGCTCTCCGATTGGGGACCCTGTGCTCAGTTCAGTGACTGGCTGAGAGTGTCCCCCTCTGTATTTGTCATGCACTAGGAGAGACTCCCAGGTGATAGCTATATCCAGTTCCGGTCAGCCAGCACTTGTGGGCATCCATAATAGTGTCTGGGTTTTGTAACTGTATATAGGATGCATCCCTGGGTGTGGTAGTCTCTGGATGGTCTTTCCCTCAGACTCTGCTCAACCTTTTGTCTTTGTATCTCCTTCTGTGGGTTTCCCCCTTTCTACAAAGGACCCAAGGATCCATACTTTGTTCTTTTTCCTTCTTGGGCATCATTTGATATGTGACTTGTGTCTTGGATATTTCAAGCTTCTAGACTAATGTCCACTTATCAGTGAGTGCATACCATGTGTGTTCTTTTGTGATTGTGTTACCTCACTCAGGATAATATTCTCCAGTTCCATCCATTTGTCTAAGAATTTCATGAATTCATTATTTTTAATGACTGAATAGTACTCCATTGTGTGTGTGTGTGTGTGTGTGTGTGTGTGTGTGTGGCATATATATGTATATATATGCCACATTTTCTGTAACCATTCCTCCATTGAGGGATATCTGGGTTCTTTCCAGTTTCTGGCTATTATAAGTAGGGCTGCTATGAACATAGTGGAGCATGTGCCCTGGACCCCCTAGATCTCTCAAAAGCTGGACAACCAACCAGGCAACATACACCAGCTGATATGAGGTCCCCTACACATATATAGCAGAGGACTACCAGGACTGGCTTCCATCAAAGAAGATGCACCTAACACTCAAGAGACCCCAGGGAGTTTAGAGGTCTGGATGGGTGGGTGGGTGGGTTTTCGGTGGTGGAGACATCCTCATGGAGACAAGTGTGTGGGGAGAAGGTATGGGATGGTACATTCAGATGATGGACAGGAGAGGGAGGTAAAATCTGGAGTGTAATTAAATAAATAAATAAATAAACACAGAAAAACTAAAAATAAAACCCACTCTACAAGAAAAAAAAAGAGGAAACTCAAATAGCTAAGAAACACTTATAATATTAAATGTCCCTACTTACCAGGGAAATGAAAATTGAAACTACCTCAAGATTTCATGTTACACTGGTTAGAATGGCTAAGATCAATGAAACAAGTGCCAACTCATGCTGAAGAGTTTGTAGAGAAAGAAAACATTTACTGCTGGTTATACAGTAAAGTTTTCCATCTTCAACGAAAGTCAGTGTGGTGGCTCCTCAGGAACCTGGAAACCCATGGAACTTAAGTTACAGCTATGCCACTATTTGGCATGTACTCCCAGGATGCTTCATTCTAGTCCAGGCACACTTATTTAACAAAATATATTCATTGCTGCTATACATAATAGCAGAAATTAGAAACAACCTAGATGTCCATCAAGCCATGCATAATGTAAAAGTGATACATTTCCTCAATAGAATACTTCTCAGTCATAAAAATACTGAAATCATAAGGACAGATTAGAAAAAAGTATCCCAATTTAGGTGCAGACATGGAAATACAAATATGTTATGTATGGCTCATACACTAATATGTTATTAAGTCATTGATAAACATGTTACAGTCCATATAAACCCAGAGGTTAAGTTGATAGTAAGGCAGTAGGATGAGGAAGTAGAATAAATAATTATAGGTAGAAGGCTAGTGACTGGAATATGGAGTCCAAACAAGGATGGAGCAGGAAGATGGTAGTGAGGAACAGCATTAACTAAGCACATTTTAGGAGTCATATGGAAATCTAATATTGTAGAAACTTCAAATAATATATACATCTATGAAAGCTACTCAAACAAATCAACAAATAATCGGAGAGATAGAGGCCCCACCTTGCCATTTCTCATGTCCAAATTAAGTTTAGTACCAGTAATGGGCTCCATCACATAGAAACCTCTAAACAATGCAGAATTTCATATCTCTCCCCAAAGTGATGCTAAGACACAATTGATGAAGACAAGTTTTATGCAACTCAATGAACATGAGGTAGTCTATATGGTGCATACCACCAGACTTCACCTCTATAGACCTGAATTTCTTGTTCTAGAAGGTATCTTCTCATGACCAAAGGAGAAAGGTTTGTACTAACTCAACTAAAACCTTTCAAACCCCTGCCTTTATGTTACACTCATACCATACTGGCACAAAACTTGTGGAATTTTTGTAACAAATATATGATTTGAATTAAGTCTCACTCCATGAGATGGAACCCATACATGAGCTAAGGTGGCCGTGTATATAATACTAGATAGGCTAAGGATCTAGGGGATAACCAACTATCGCTGTCCTACCAAACAGACATAACAAATAATGAATTCTGCTATACACGTAAATGTTTGTCCTTCTCATCCCTTTTCAATGAAGATTCCTCCTGCAGCAAATGGGAAAAAGTATGGAGATGCATCACTAAACGATAGACCAAAAGTGAGAAACCTTGGAACACTCATTCCTAAATGGATGTCTCCATCAAATAGCTCCCTTCAGGCACATAAGAAACTCTGTAGAAATGTGGTGAGAAATAATTAAGTGCTAAAGGAAATGGAGGGCAACAAGGAATAGAGGCTTTCCAGAAACGACAGGGCTGATACGCATATGAACTCAGAGAGTCTAAGGAAGCCTGCACAGGCATTCAGCAGATGAAGTCCTAGAGAAGAAAGGAAAAGTGTATACAAACCCCTATCCCTAACACAAAAGTATCCTCCAATGGAGAGCCTCTAGAAAATGAAAAGTTAAGTATTCTTCAGAGAAATCTTGTTGGAGAAATAAACCTCTCTTACAGGTTGGCTCCTTGGCCATCGATAGAAAGCCAATAAGCATCAAGTTCACTGTCATTTTTTAGAGGTGCTTTGTGCCATAGTTTTAAGTCAGGGCATTTCTTTTAACTTCATAGGTCCTTTTTTAGGAAGATGAAAAATCATAACCAGAATTAAGTATATGAAAAAAAAACTTCTTTCAGTAAAAGTAAAAATAGAGAATCAAGCAGAAAACAAATAATTAAATAAAATAAACATTTATCTCCTTTATATCTTACATTTAAATTCCTAAAAATATAATATCATGTATATTTAACTAAAATCAATATGCTATATCTTCTATTATCAAAATGATGAAATATGTTAAATTAAATTAAATTTGTATTCAAAATGAATTGCTTATACATGTGTATAATAGGACTCAAATTATTATAGATAAGTAAGTGGTGCTATATGAAATATTTTATAAGCATAATTATTTTAAAATGGATATTTCAATTAAATCTGGCCACACATACTAATACGTAATTCTAGATTTTGAACAATGATAAAATGGAAACATGAAACAGTTGCAGAATTATAGTTAACATTAAAGATGGAATAAATTAAGACTAATGATTCAAGAACATGACTTCAGATCAGGGTATAGAGGCTCATGCATAATTCAAGCTTATGGAGAAGGTGAGACTTTGGTAACTCTGATGCAATGGTTGTCATTTGTTCAAGGTCATCCTGGGGTAGATTGGTACTGAGATTCTGTCACAGAGAGCAAAATCAATGAATAAAAACCTTGGAGTTTTAGTTCATATGGTTTATAATAATTCACTTACTTCCCAATATTTTTAGATATGCTTAAGGGTGGAGTATACTATTTTAACTAATTAATGAAGTATTTTATTGTATATTTACATTTTTAAGTAATTTTTTTGTGTTTCTTGGTGTTTACCAAAATCTTTGTTCTTTAAATCTGTATTTTGTTAGAGATAATATTGTTATTTCTAATTAAAACTTATATTGGCTGGGCAATGGTGGCGCATACCTTTAGTCCCAGCACTTGGGAGACAGAAGCAGGCGAATTTCTGAGTTCAAGGCCAGCCTGGTCTACAGAGTGAGTTCCAGGACATCCAGGGATACAGAGGGAAGCCCTGTCTCGAAAATCAAAAAAAAAAAAAAAAGAAAACTTATATTATCTTTATTTTTGTTATTCAATTTACATAATTTGTTGTTAAATATAAATAAGAATTAAATTTCTATTCCTGTACCTTTTAGTAGCTGAATAAGGTACATACAAATACATGGTATTAGAACTTTTGAAATAAACACATCTAGAAACCTGTAAGCACTTGTTCATTATATCCATTTTTTATTTATTTAAGAGCCAGAATAGGAAATATAATTGTCATTTTTAACACCTACTACTATTTTTTCCTACTTACTTATTATATTTTCAATATATGTCTTTTTAAATAAGATTTATTTCTATTCTATTCTAGCTTCAGAATAAAATGTGAAGACATTCAACTGCTCCTGGTGTGTGTGTGTGTGTGTGTGTGTGTGTATCAGAATTACAAAAGAAAAAAAAGCAGAATTAGTACCCAGTATACCTTTCTACTCCAGTTTGTTCTTTTTCTGACTGCTCCAGTGCCTAGTAATATTATTTTTTTTAAATGCAAATACATTTTCATTTGCTTTAGCAATTTATCCCTGAAAGTTATCTTGCTTGATGTGGCTGGTTTTGGTGTTTTGCTCATCTTATTCCAAATTACAGTACCAATATTCACAACTGCAGTTTATAATGAATGTAACTATAGGTCATTGAGAATAAGACAGAGAACCAGAGAGAAAACCACCTTATTAGTATTATTTTTTGTGTAGCAAGAATCATGTAGCTATTTATATACCTAGCACAATGCTTTCATATCACTCACTTTATTTCTTTTGTAATATCCTGGTCATATTATTTTGCTACAGAATTAAAATGAAATATAACAAAATTGACCTATGTGAGTTTTGCAAATGTATACCTACCTTTTACTTTACACTATAGAAAGCAAAGAGTAATTTGCTTCTAAATGTAATTGAGTTATTCTTATGCTTGTTAATTTAATTTCTGTTAAAATGATGACATATCCTATGTGGTAGTCTATCAATAGAACCCAAGCCTACATAATATTGTTGTATATTGCTCTGAAATTTTAGAAACTCAATAGTAAGTTTTCACTCTTTGACCCCCTTGCTTATGTGTATTGACTTGAAAGAAAAATTAATATGATTTTGTATCATATTTAAAACAAATGTAAAGGTCCTTTCAGTTTAGTTAGCAAAAATATTAAATATGGTAAAACTATTTCCTTAGAATGAACAGCTGAGAAGTTTTTCTTTAAAAACCATGGTAGTGTCAAAGTTGTAGGAAACAGTCTTGCTCCTGCACGCTTCATTAGGAACTGTTTTGACACAGACTATACTACACTTAGCCCAATCTATTCTAAAGACAGCCTTTATCAAGGTCTCCCCAGTAATCCTAAAGACCAAATATCAGCTCTTGTAGATCATTTGGAATCTTAGTAAATTCTCACTCAGAGAAAAGTAAGTAATGTTCTTGAGAAATAGCCTAGATTTCTCTTTCTATTTATAGGTACTCTGTAAGTGATTTAAAAATAAACTTCTATCTTCAACACTGTTAAGATAGACAGTAGACAATGGAGGAAGTCATGAGTATATGAAGTCCTAAGTAAACAGATGTTTTGTCAAAGCCTTTCCCCAGGTTAGGCATAGAGGGATGATAAATTCTTTCACTGATCCAAGTACAAATGTCTGCCATAGCTTTCTCCTCCTCTGGCTAGATGTTAATACCCTTAAGACTTCTGGACAGAGATGATTCCTAACGAGATTAGCTAAACTTTCTTATTTATTCAGTATTATATGTAACAGAATCTTCTTACTTATTTGCATGTAATAAGTCTGACTCTTTGTTCAGAAGCATAAGTAAACACATGGAGATTTTGGGGTGCTACGTCTTCTTCATAACAGAGTACAGACCACAGTCCCAGCTTTTCTGTCTGTATCTGCCGTTTCTTCATCTCCCCACTAACCCTTACTCAGTTCTGGGACCCAAGCCATGCAATGTTATGATGAAGATCACTTGTGAGTAAATATTCATCAGGATAGTTTGTAGGAACAGTAGATAAGTCTGGGAGAAATTAATAATCTTGAATTCAGGAAGTGAAGTATTATAAAAAATGTGTTGATGCAACTTTTATAATCTGGTGGAGTGCATTGCTCTATTCTTTTTAATTATTTTTATCTAAATTGTTCCATGATGCTGATATTACCTTCCATAAGTGAGGCTGATGTTTTCCAGTGTAATATACTATTATTAAAATTATGATGAGATCGTTTTTCATTACACTTGTTAATATACATGGTCTTGAAAATAGCTATTGTTTATAGAAAGATGCTAATTTGAGCTGACATTAATCAATAGAGCTTATGACTCTTACATCAGAATGATAAATATTGTAGAACCTGTTGATTTATGTAACAAGAAATTTTTATTTTCTCAGAAGAAATTGACATTGCTGAGTAAAGGTGATTTCTATCCAAAGTAGACATCCCTTAACAGTTTATTTCTTCTAGATGAATCCTGACTATTAACACAATGAGAAAAGTATAACTTTAATAACTTTTGATATTATAATACAACGTTTATATTTTCTGAATTTTTTTCTTTCATCATCTTTCATTTTTTCAAATGCTTACTAATAGACTTTTGCCATATGAACTACATAATTCAACGTATGGTACCACCAGAGAGAGGTATATTTAAGAAATGCCAGGGTCTCTGAATGTGATTTGCCAAATTATTCATGCTTTTATTTTTCTTAAGCTTTGCTTTATTTTGCTTTGTGAAAATGTGTCTAATATCTATGTTTTATGGTACCTGATTTAAAAGGGCTTTGTTTTTCTTATTTGATGTCTTCAAAATGCACATTAATGATTAAGAAGATTGGTGGATGATTTGGAACAGCTTATCAGGACTTTTTGTGCTCACAAATTGTGAAATTATTCATGTCTTTACTTTAAAAGTTGAAGTATTTACACTTTATAAAGTATTAGTTGATAAAAATAGATGCTGATTTGCTAAAAGCTAATTTAGCTTCCTATGTTGATAAATTCACATTAGGGGAGTATTTTGTGCACATAGAGAATCTGACTCAACAATCTCATATCTGAGATGAACAGAGTACTGTGTGGGAAAAATATAAACAAAATAATTGCAAAAGTTGGCAAAATCATATTGCTTGAACCTTAAGTGTTTAAAATGAGAGATAGTGGCAAAAGTTCACTAGGGGTAAAGAATTGCTGATGGTAAGACAATCTTTCACCATTAAAAGAATAAAAGGTTAAGTAAAGATAAAGCTCAGAGCAGCAAAAAGAGCTCTAGAGACTTTGGGAAAGTGAGATGTCCAGATGTTCTTCTGTCATTTATTGTTGGTATGTGCAGAAAGGTGAAGGAGGTCAAGTGGGTAGGCAGCTGATCACAGTGAAGACAATGGCATCATCATCATTTATTCTCAGAGTCTAAGATTAGAAATGCTACCACTAGCTCATTAGTTAATGATTTTTATCTACATATTAAAGACTGGAGTGAATTACATTCTCCATATGTACTTGATCTTAATGATATTTGAACTAATCATGTTAATCTAGTATAAATCTGTCAGTTATGTTTCAAACAATACACTATGGTATTCAAGCAGTAAAGAAGGAAAAGTATACTTCCTAATATTGATGTGTACATGTAATTTGTTAATATGGGTTCTATTGAATTTTATGATTATACTATTTTATAGGTATAGCAATAGTAAGTGTCCTGCTTTATTTATTGCTATTTTAAAAAAGAATCTCAAGACCATGTTTCTAAGTTTTTTTATTTACATTCCACATCATTTTCCCTTTCCCGTTTCCTCCCTCCCTGAAAGTACCATAAGCCCCCTTCCCTCCTTCTTTTCCCCATTCAACCCCCTCTTGCTTCTCTGTCCTGGCATTCCCCTACATCCAGTCTTTCCAGGACCAGGGGTCTCTCCTTCCATCTTCTCAGAAATCTATTGATATGCGAATTGTGTCTAGGGTATTCCGAGATTCTGGGTTAATATCCCCTTATCAGTAACTGCATACCATGTGTATTCTTTTGTGATTGGGTTACCTCACTAAGGATGATATTTTCAAGTTCTGACCATTTGCCTAGGAATTTCGTGAGTACATTGTTTTTTTATTTTCATCTGACAATACATGGAAACAACAGTGATGTTCAAGTGCATCATTATGACCCACTTCTGGTAATTTGATACCTAGTATTGACTAGAAAAAAGATCAAGTTAGAACACTGAATAATGTGGAATCAATCTTTTATTATAAATACATACAGTCCTTTAAGTCCATTTCTCTTTTCTTCTTTTTTTGGTCATGTTTTCCTTGATGGATTCATTATGAAATGAGGGTTAAACACCATACTACCTTTCTGGCATTTCCCATTAGATAAGAATGTTCCCCCATTAGTTATATGCCAATTCAGAGCAATATTTTAGTTTCTCCTTTTATTTATAGGTACTCTGTGATTTAAAAATAAACTTCTATCTTAGACACTGTTAAGACAGACTGTTGGGAGTGGAAGAAGCTCTGAATATATGAAGTCCTAAGTGAACATGTGTTTTTGATATTTGCCAGCCATCCCACAGACAAAAGCTTCAGAACCATGGGGAATTTCTGAAGCCTTCCCCAGGTGAGGCTCAAAGAGATGGAAAATTCTTTCACTGGTCCAAGTACAAATGTCTACCATAGCTTTTTCCTCCTACTACTAGATGTTAATGTCCTGAAGACTGTTTTGTGCACAAGATATGGATAAATCAAACTGACATGAGCTGAAACTTTAATAATACTGGAAGGTGCTATGTCATCTATCAAAGAAGAAAAAGAACCAACATTCTTACACTTTCGTGATCTTTGTAACAACCTATCAGGTAAGAAATTTCAACTGGTATAATAGTGGGATGATTATAATGGGTTTAACCAACCAGTTTCTGACTGGATTTAAAGATCAATTCATAGCATGAAACCCATACCTGGAACTAAAACCTGGTTAAAGGACAGTCTCTCTGAATTCCCTAGGCCCTAGTGAGAAACCTACTGCTAGACTCTGAATTTTACTATTGAAACCTCTTATTCAATTTAACAACATAAGTCACATTTATGAATGTGCATTTATGTTTTTGTGTTGTTTCTTAATTTAGAATGAAATAAAGAACACTGAAAATTTGAGACATGGTTGTGAGTTGTTCTTTCTTTTAAGACTCTTGGGTGATATTATAATTATCTCATTGTAATTGGGCAAATGCCAATGAAGTAGGAAATTGAGGAACATTAAATCTATATAATGCTTCTTGTTTCACAAACACATTGAACACAGCATTGACCTGATTCCCAGGGCTCATTTGAAGACTCACCAATGTCATAAATTGCAATCAAAGAAAGTCTAATAGGCTTTAGAAAGCTTCCTACACAGATAAGTGAGAATTAAATGAATCAAAAAGAAGTTTCTATTTCTTTTTAATAAATCAAGATACAAAATACTTATTAGAATGCAAATATTTTTTAAAGTTCGTCATTTGAATGTAAAATAAAATACTAGACTTCATAATGACCGAAATTCAGCAATCACGTTAAAGCTTGTAAAATGAGTAAGAAATAGTGTCTATTCTGAATAATCAAAATTTGTCTCATTCGATATGAAAATGGGACATTTTTCACATTAAAATTCCTATTATAAAATTATCTTCAGTTTAGGGGAAAATTCCTCTTTTAAAATATATTTGGAACTTTGATATAGCATAATAAAGACCAGCATATCTTTCTAAAATACAATATTATACTATCAATACTGGTGGAAACTTGAACAATCTTATGTTTGTTTCCATTTAAAGAATCTCTAAATATGGGCATGGTGGCACACATTTACAGGATCGCTTTTAGGGATGCTGAGACTGACCAGGCAGACTCACCTAATCAGAGCCCCTTCAGGTCAGTAAGGGGCTCTGTCACAGAACAGGGTGTCTGGGACCTGATTAAAAACCACAGAGATTGCCTCTGGATTCTACGTATATATATATAAACCCAATTACATGCACAACTACAAGTACAAGTGCAAGCAACAAACATACACATAAACACACACACTCACACACACAATCACACACACAAACATGAGCTCTCTTCCTTCTCAATGTGCAAGAATGCTTAGATATTTAATAATTGGACAGGCTTATGCTATGTTTTGAAGACAGAATATAATTATAATAGCAACCAAAATTTTAGCAATGCTGTATAGCTTTAAACTTTATTCCTACAGAGAATATATGATGATTAAAATAATCAATATAAAAATTAATAGTCTTATTTAAACTGGACGGTAGATATAAAATTGATATCTTTGAAAACCTTAAAAAAAAAAAGACAATGGGTACACTGTACCTGTCCAGACACGCCAAAAAAGGACATTGGATCCTGTTACAGATGGTTGTGAGTTACCATGTGATTGCTGGAAATTGAGCTCAGGACCTCTGGAAGAGCAGTAAGCACTCTTAACCAGTGAGCTATCTCTCCAACCACTATGGAAATCAATTCTGTAATTATTCAGAGAATTGAAAATAGTTCTACCTGAAGACCCAGACATATCACTCCTGCATATATACTCAAACAATGTTCCACCATACCACAAGGACACATGCTCCATTATCTTCATAGCAGCCTTATTTGTCATAGCCAGAAGCTGGAAACAATCCAAATGTCCCTCAACCAAAGAATAGATACAGAAAATGTGGTTCGTTTACACAAGGGAATACTATTCAGCTGTTAAAAACAAAAGCATCATGAATTTTGCAGGCAAATAGATGAGAGTAGAAAATATCATCCTGAGTGAGGTAATCATGACACAAAAGGACATGCATGGTATGTACTCACTGAGAAGTGGATATTCACCGAAAAGTTAAGAATACAACTTGATACAACTCACAGACTGTAGGAAGCTTAAGAAGGAAGAAGGCCCAATTGTAGATATTTCAATCTCATATAGAAATAAGAACAGAGTAACCATTGGATGAAGAGGGAGGGAAAGACCTGGGTAGCAAACAGTAGAGTGAGGGGGAAAAGGGAGCAGGATCAGGTATGGGGAAAAACAGGAGAGAAACACAGAGGGCCAAGAAGAATGAATGGAAATATGCAGCAGCAGGTGATGTGGGACAGGGGAAACTGCTAGAAGTCCCAGATATCTGGAATGTAAGAAGCTCCCAGGATTCTAGCCTCAAAAGTGGGGATGACTCTAGTTATCTATGAATGACTTTAGCCTCAGAGGTGGGGAGATTAAATCTAAAGAAACCACTTCCAGTAGATAGGCATGGTCCCCTGTTGAAGCATGGGGCCACCCACACATCTTCAAAATGGAGCAGAGACTGAAGGAAAGGCCATCCAGTGACCAATTCAACTTGGGATCCATCCCATGTACAGGCACCAAACCCTGACACTATTACTGATGCCACGTTGTGCTTACATACAGGAGACTAGCAGTGATGTCCTCTGAGTGAGACAGCTGCAGATACTTAGAGCCAACCACTGGATTGAAATCATGGGCCCCTGTGGAAGAGATAGGGGAAGTTACTGAAGGAGCTAAGTGGGATTGCAAACCAATAGGAAGAACAAGAGTATCAACCAACCCGGACCCCTTAGAGCTCCCAGACACTAAATCATCACGAAAAATCTGTACATGAGCTGGTCAGTGGCTCCTGGCACTTATGTAACAGAGGATTGTCTTGTCTGGACTCAGTGGAAGAGGATGAGCTTTATCCTGCTGACAATTTATGATCCAAGGAAAGGGCACTGGTTGGGGAGCATTCTCTGAGAAGCAAAGGGGATAGGAGGGGTGGGGTGAAGAACTCAGGATGGGAGGACCAAAAAGGGGACAACATCTGGAATGTAAATAAAAGATGTAATTTAACAAGAAAGAGTGGGTTTGGAGGAAAAAATTAAATTCATGTATTTTCTAGAAAATACCAAACACAACTATGATAAGTTTAGCCTTATACAAGGAAAAAGGTTCCCAGTCGGAAATTCTAAAGATAGAAAGTGTTGGTGGAAGACTAAAGACTACAATGTGACAAGAATATAGAGCAGAATATCAGATGTCCTGAACATCAGATATTTACATTATGATTCATAACAGTGGCAAAATGACAGTCATGAAGTAACAATGAAATAATCTTTTGGTTGGATGTCACCATAACTGAATGACTCTGCTAAAATTTTGAAGCATTAAGAAGGTTGAAAACCATTGGTATAGAGAAAGGGACACTTACTCAAACCTGGTAAGAATGTAAAGTTATTAAAACTAGTAAAAGCAGAAGAGATTACTCAGAAACTAAAATGGGAACAACTACATACATAGCACAAATTCCAATACCTCACATAAATCCAAATGAAATGAAGCTAATATGTTAAAGAGATAATTGCACATCCATATTCTTTGTAGCATTATTCACAATAGCTTAGAAATACAAGCAACCTAAGTGTTTATCATTTGATAACTTAATAAAGAATAAATGGTGCATTTCTACCATGTAAAATACTGCTGTGAGAAATGTTTGGAGAAGTGTATTCCTATAATGTTTCTCCAGAAATATTTACAGTACATTGATAACAGTACCAATATTACAGTTATAAATTAGCAATGAAACTAATTTTATTATTGGGATTCACCACAACATAAGGAACTATAGTCAAGGGTCACAACATTAGGAAGGTTGAGAACCACTGCTATAGACAAACATATTTCAATAATTTCACTAGTGACAATCCAACACTAAAATACATTCTCATCTTAAAACAATGTGTGGTCTACTACAAATCAATCTATAGAAAATTTGTATGCAGCAATTTAATTTTATCATTAATCCTATTTTTATAGTCTATTTTCCAAAGTTTTAGGATTTGTAAATATCTTAGTTACTTCAAGGAGCATAAACTCCTTAGAATTCCTTTTGTGTTTTATTTATGAAGTTTTTAAATCAATACATAGTAATATTAGTTATGCAGAAATTATATTCAGTGGTGTAAAAATGCTCTGTGACTTGCAAATTGTTTTGTTGCCTATTTTATTTTTTGAGACATCTCACTACATAGAAGAGGCTGGCCTTGAACTCACATAAGTCCACTAAATCCAGTTATTTTGTTGAGAGAGAGAGAGAGAGAGAGAGAGAGAGAGAGAGAGAGAGAGAGAGAGAGAGAGAGAGAAGAATGATTTTCCAACTTCCTAAATTTCTTGGGAAAATATTTTCTCTATAAGTAATGAAATGCATCAAGTGATTTAAATTAATCTTAAGAAAGCTTTGGTGTTTTAGTAGTTTCACAAGTGTCCTAACGCCTGACTCTTCTAGGCAGTAGCTTCAGAAGTCTCCTTAATTGATTTATGATGACATTAGTAGCTTCCAGAGCTCCAGATTTCAAGAAAACAATATTCTGCAAAGATCTGACAATGTAATGAAGAAAACATAATAGAGAAAATTACACAGTAAACACTGGCATATGGTTATACATATAGAGACCTTTCTTCTTTTTGTGTCTTTTATATAGAAATAGCATTTGTAACCATATTTATAGCATTTTAGATATGTTGTGCCTCATTTCAGCTAAAGAGAGTTTTAAAAATTTTCATTGTTCTTTTTATGTGAATTTGTGATTAGCAAGTAATTGAGTATGTGTAAGGCTTAAACTTAATATGTTGATATAGGAAAACTATCACCAAGTACAGGCTAATTAAGGTATCGACCTCTGTCCTGCATACTTATCATTTTCTTTCATTTCCTCCCCCTCCCTTTTTTATTTATTCGTTTGAAGGAAAGGAGTAGTGAAGTTACTTGGTAGCATGATCACCCAGCATCCAGTGTATAGACCAGATGGCCAGAACTCAATCATCTTATAATCAACACATTTTACCCTTTATCAATTTTGTACCATCTCCTGCCTCTTGCAACTATTAGCCTATTATTTGTTTATACAATTTTAATGTAACTTTTATAAATAACTGAGATGTGGTATTTGTTTTCTGTTGTTATTATTTCTATTACTAAGTGCATATGGGTGGATTTGATTGTCTAATGACTGTCTATGCGTGATCTCATTGTCTAAATATAATTTCAGTCTTCTTATGAAGACTGATGACAAAAGAAAAGACTGTATTTCTTAACTTTCAATAATTTACTAAAGATTGCATAGAAAAAGTCTTCTGAAAAAGCAAAATCATTTTATAGTCATTAATAAGTTATAATTATATCAATACATCAGTGTCTCAAAATCTAATTGTTACAGCATGTTTTATCTTTAACAAAAATAGCAACAAAAGCTGCTGTTGAGAAAATCCTTCGGCAATCTGTAAAAGACCTTTTCTCCCACTAAAATAGCTGCCTCATAGCTTCATTCTAGATCCATACATGATCATTGTGATTGGGTATGAATTGAATTCCATTATGTGTGACTAAATTTTGGCTGTTCAAAGTACTTGAAAATGATTCATTTTTCAAATATCAATGACAACAACTTGAAGGGCTCCAAAGCAGTTCAAACAGGACCTGGTAGGAAGTCCCAGGCATTGGTCTTCTTTGTCTTGGTCCACTGATTCCAATGTCAACCTGTTCTAGAAATTCACTGACACAAAATCATGCTAAGAACAACTTAGCATGTATAGTTATAGTGATATAGGGATGTTAGAGATATAGTTAGGTAGTTTTGGCAAATGATATAACTTAGACAGATACAGATATGAATGTGGAGTTAGATGTAGATACAGATTTATATATATGATATGGATTGATATTGTGATGGTAATTCTATTCAAAATGGAGATTATGATTTAGTGAAGGTCCAAGCCTGGGCCTTAGGATGTGCTCTGACTAATTAGTTCTCAGCTGATTTTGTTGCTTGTGTATTATCCATATATTGTTAATAAAAGTGTAACACAGCAGTGAATTTTGAGAACAGAATTTTTTTCTTATACTTTATTAATTTAAGAGATTGAACCTCAAGGAGAAAAAAAAAGCCAGATTAACAAAGACAATTGATCAGTGGTAATCTGTATTGGCAAACTTGATGTAATTAATACAGTTTCTTTCAGACATTAATTGCATTACTCTAATTATTCTTTATTATACTTCTTAAATATAAAATAAAGTTTATGACAAATCAGAATAGTTCTAAAGTACATTCAGGCTACATGTTATGATATCATGTTTCAAAAGACTAAAAATTAAAGGAGACAATAAGCATCTAGAACTCATATCAACAGTGAGGCACTCATTGTGCCCACACAGCTTCACATGCAGCTTTTGTTCAGTGTCATAGCAGAGCTGTCTCCAGCAGGGCAGCTGGTGAGGATTGCTTGTATAGCTCCAGTGGGAGGAAGCAGGTGAGGAGACAGAATAGGAGGAGGTTAGTTGGCAAGAAGAAAATATTCTTGGCTCACATTCAGAACTTTTCTGACCGTATGCACTTATTCTAGCCACATGCCTGGTGGAAATGGTTGCCACCTGCCCCTATTCCCAGGGGCTAATTCTCCTGCTGCCTTGGCAACTTATAGTTCATAAGGCTGTTGAGGTTGCAGTATGGAGATGTGCCCTTGCCGCCCAGAAGGTAGCTGATAGACATCAGGTATAGTATATTTAGACTGGCAAAGTTCCCTGCTTAGCATTCAGGCCTCTGTATACTGTTGTTGCTGCTCAGTGGCAGCTGCCCCAGATATAATGAGATCAGCATATCCCATAAACACCTAAAAACATTTGTGTTTAGAAATGTCAGGTTAAATTAAATTTTAAATAGAAATCTTATTACACTTCAGAAAAAAAATCAAAATTTGCTATGATAAATTGATTAAATGCGAGCAAACAAAATATTAAAATTATGATAAAATGGCACGATTTTTGATAGTTTTACTTTGATATATTTTTATTATGATCATATATATATATATATATATATATATTAGTCTAATTGAACATTGAATAATCTTCCTTGCCTATAATAAGGCAGGTATCTTCACAATGATTAAAGAATTGGTATTTATAATAATAAGAGGAGGGTACATGTACATGTGTATAAGTCTAAATTAGAGAAAATAAAAGCCTCCGTGCTCTAAGGTAAATAGAAGTGATTGTTTCTGAAAAGTATAAGGAATAAGGACAAAAATCCATGATTCTGACAGGTGAATTTTCCCCATTAGTGTGCCGTTTGCTCATTGGTTCATTGATGCATGAGCCGAAAGCAGTGTCTTACCATTAGCCATTCTGAATTCAGCATAAAATATAAAACAGTGATGGAAGAACTAAAGTTTTACTAAATACCAATTGTACCAACTGTCTGCATCGTTTGGGGGAACAGGCTTTCAGTGTTGTCCCTAAATCCCCTTGTCAACAGAAAAACACAGAACTGGAAGAAGGTCAAACTTCCATTTGATAATACAATATTTAACAGCAGTAACATATATGTACTCTATATACCTCAATTTCTTCACAGCTTTTCTTAGTAAGGAAAGATAAAATATCAAATATGAGAAAATTGTTATGTTCTGTAACAGTAGTGTTTTTTCATGTAGTTTGGGGAAGACTTCAGGATTCTGAAAGGAAGTATATAAAGTGTATAAAGTATTCTTTTTATTGTGCAAATAAGAAAATTAAGTATTTTAAATTAATAAATAAATAAAACAAAATAAAAGAATACAAATAAATTTCTATGACACACTGGAAACTAATATGAACTTCACCCATTTTAAAATTTGAAGAGTCAGAAATCTATCAGCAGTTGAAAATGAAATAATACCACAGAGATCACTAAACCAATGAAGGTACACTTTATGGTTGGAAAAAAGCAACTAAAGTAGTGGACTAAGAATGGATTAGGACAGTGTTGCATGACTTTCTTGGAGAGACAAACAGAAATCTATGTGCCTCAGATAGGGCATCAATGACAAATGAAAGGACAGTTCCACTCACATCCAGTTTAGTGAAGTATTCAGTTCATTGGGGTCACATACGGGATCATAGGTGGCTTAAAGGCTGCTGTATAACAACCAAACATAGTTATAAATTCAAAAAAACTGCATCTCTGAAGGGCCTGACAGGGTCTGCAGATTCTGGTCAAAACATCTATTTCTAGCAATTGCTTTTGCTTACACAAACTACAAAAGGGGTATTGTTAGTTTCAAGACCTTCCTTCCTTTTGTTCTTTTTCCTCTTCCTTTTATTGTTTTCCATTTATTTATTTATTTATTCATTCATTCATTCATTCATTCACTTTACACACCAATTGGGACTCCTCCTCCTTCTAGTGTCCCCTTCACACAGTCCATCTCCTCATGCTTCTCTCCCCTTCTCCTCAAATGGATGGAGATTTCTCCTCCCTGGTTATCCCCCTTACCCTAGCACATGAACTGTCTGAAGGAATAGATTTATTCTCTCCTACTGAAGTCAGACAAGGAAGACAGTTAGGGGAACAGGATCCACAGGTAGCCAACAGTTTTAGTGATAGCTTCTGCTCCTGTTGTTGGGGAACCCACATAAAGATAGAGCTGCACCTCTGCTATGTATGAGTCGGGAGCCTAGGTCCAGCCAGTATGTGCTCTTTGGTTGGATGTTCACTCTCTGAGAGTCCCCAACGGTCCAGGTTAGTCCCTGTGGAGTTCTTATCTCCTCCAGAGCTGTTAATCCTTGCCCCTAGCTCTTCCATAAAAGTCCCTGAGCTCCCTCTAATGTTTGTCTGTATCTGTCTTAAGTCAGCTGCTGGGTGAAGTCTCTCAGGACAGTTACACTACACTCCTGTCTTAAGCGTAAGAGATTGTCTTTAATAGTGCCAGACATTGGTGCTTGCCGTCGGGATGGGTCTCATGTTGGGACAGTTATTAGTGGGCCTTTTCCCCCAGTCTCTACTCTATAATTATCTCTGCATTTCTTGTGGTCAGGACAAATTTTGGGTCGAAAATTTTAATGGTGGGTTGGTGTCCTTATCCCTCCACTGGGTGTCCTGCATGTCTATGGGAGGTGGCCGCTTCAGCTTCTATATCACCACTGTTTGGAATGACAGTTAAAGTTACTCCCATAGACACCTGGGAAACAAAGCCAAGAGAATGAATGAAAATCAGTGGTGATGCTTGATGGTGAGGGGGCATCTCTACAAACTTCCAATATCTTGTGAGTTGTTTCCTGAACTTTTGTAAATTCTGTTTACTTTCTGAGTTTTAAGGGTGAGACTATCTGCAAGGTAGAGGAAGGTAAGTAAAAGGTGGATTTATAAGAACAAATATAACTAAGGAGGTTTATAAACAAAATCATTGCTTACAATTTGAGAGGGTTAGTTTATGATCATCATGGTGGGGAGCCGCATGGTAGATGAATAGCCAGGTGGGCAGACAGGCAAGGTACTGGAGCAGTAGCTAAGATCTTACATTCTGATTCACAGGTTGGGTTGGGGCAGAGGAAGATACTGAGCTAGGAATGTTTTACTTTGCTTTGCTTTCCAGTTTCAGATACATGAAGTGATTTTTTAAAAAATAAATTTTATAATATAAATATAAATATGAATAAATAAATTTTATAAAAATATATTCTCTCAGCCGGGCGGTGGTGGCGCACGCCTTTAATCCCAGCACTTGGGAGGCAGAGGCAGGAGGATTTCTGAGTTCGAGGCCAGCCTGGTCTACAGAGTGAGTTCCAGGACAGCCAGGGCTACACAGAGAAACCCTGTCTCAAAAAACCAAAATATATATATATATATATATATATATATATATATATATATATATATATATATATACTCTCATACAATAAATGCTAACCATGGTTTTCCGTCCCTCCAAGCACCCCACTATCAACTCCCCTCTCTGTCTGATCTACTGCTCCTATTTCCCTTCAGAAAAAAGTCCTTTGCAGTGATATAAACAAAACACAGCACATTAAAATGCCATAAGACTAGGTATAAACCCTCATATCTATACTAGAAAAGGCAATTCAGTAGGAGTGAAGGAGTATCAAGAGTCGGGCAAAATAGTCAGAGACAAACCCAGTTTCACTGCTAGGAGTCCAATAAAAAAGCTCAAGTTGAATAATGAAAGCATTGTTAAGAAGGTTTAGTATAGACGTATAAAGGATACATGGTTGTATTTCAGGCTCTGTGAGTACCTATTAGCCATACTAAGCTGATTCTGCAGGTCCTCTTCTCCTGGTGTCCTTTAACTCTCTACTCCCTATAGTCCACTTATACTTCCACTTCTTTCTGCAGTGTTCCCTGAGCTCCAACTAATATTTATGTGGGTTATTGTATTTGCTTCCATCATCAGCCTTGGGAATCTTATATTATGAAAATTGTGTTATGCTCTGATCTTTGAGTAAAGCAGAATATCATTAAAAATTATAAAAAATCAATTCACTGCCCTCCCCCCTTTTTTATCAATTGTGTTTAGTTTAATCTTGATCTTCTAGTTAATAAGCTTCTAGATCCTAGCCATCCAGTCAGTGTCTGGCATGGAGTTCTTTTTGTGGCATGGAATTCAAGTTATACCATACACTGGTTAGCCATAAGGCATGCTCCACTATTGCAAAATACCATCTTTCAGAAAGGATATGTTGTGGGTTATAGGTTTTATGACTAGGTTGGTGTCCCAGTACAAACATTGGGAGTATGGCCTGGTTAGAGAAGATGACCTCTTCAGGCTCCATATCCTCCACTACAAGGAGATCTTGTTAAGTTCACTCTCATAGGTTCCAGAAAGATTCCAGTGCACTCACTAGGTTGCCACATCACATCCCAAATTCTCTCCAAATCCAGTTCACTTTTCCTGTATTCTCTCCCTTTCATAGCTCTCATCCCTACCAGCCCACAGCCCACTCACAAAAATCTATTATCCCTCTCCAGGAGGAGCCATGTATCCCCCCAGACCTCTCCACTTTACCTATCCTATAGGTTGTAGTATGATTACCTTTTACATAACATTTAATGTCCATTAAAAGTGACTACATATAATGCTTGTCTTTTTGGATCTGGGTTGTCTTACTCAAGAAGACTGTTTTTTAGTTCCATGGACTTGGTTGCAAATTTCATGTCATTAAATCTAGTACATCTAGGTTGTTTTCTACTAACTGACTATTATAAACTAAGCCACTATGAGCACAGTTGAGTGTATGTCCTTGTGATAGGATGGGGCTTCTTTGGGGTATATGCCAAAGAGGGGAGTAGTTAAATATTGAGCTAAATTGATTTACAGTATTCTGAGAAATTGCCATGTTCATTTTTATAGCGACAGTAGGAACTCGCACTCCCACCAGAAATGGAAGAGGAGTGTTCCCCTTGTACCACATTCTCATCATCATAAGCTGTCACTTGTGTTATTGATCTTACCCATTCTGACAGTTGTAAGAAGAGGTCTCAAAGTAATTTTGATTTGCAATTCTAGTACCTAAGGTTGTTGAACATTTCTTTAAGGATTTCTAAGCTAATTTAAATTCCTATAATGAGAATCCTCTGTTTTGTTGATGTCAAGTTTTGAGGAAAAATTAATGTATCTATATATCTATAGATATAGATACATAGAAACATATATATCAAAAGCAACTTGTTTTCAGTAGAATAGCCATTTTTATTATGCTAATCCTACAAACCCATGAACAGCAGAACATAAGAGTCTAAGTCCATTCCGTCTTTGATATATCTTTCAATTTCTGTCATCAAAGATTTAAAGAGCTTTTGTCATATAAATCTTTCAATGGCTTAGATTTACTTCACAATGTTTTACATTGTTTGGGCTATTGTGAAAGGCTCTTTCTCTGATTTCTTTCTCATATCATTTGTCATTTGTATAGGAGGGCTACATATATATATATCATATATTGGCTACCAGTGTGTGTGTGTGTGTGTGTGTGTGTGTGTGTGTGTGTGTGTGTGTGTGTGTGTATTAACTGTAGAAAATCCCAGATAGAATGATAGAGTTTGGGTGTTGCAATGTATACTATCATATCACTCACATATAACAATAGCTTAACTTCCTAATTTTCAATTGGTATCCTTTTGAACACCATCAATTTTCTTATTGCTCTAGCCAGAATTTCGAATATTAAAGTGAATGTATGTGGAGAGAGTAGTCTGTTCTGGTCTTTAGAGGAATTGCTTTGAGTTTCTCTCCATTAGATGTTGGCTATATGTTTGCTGGAAAAATGTCTTTATTATGTTTGAGTATGTGCCTTGTATCCCTGATCTCTCCTAGACATTTATAAAGAAGGAATGTTGGATTTTGGCAAAGGCTTTTCTGCATCTAATGAGATGAACATGTGTGTCAGCCTTCTGTGCTTAGCCCACCAGGAGAGTGATCTCCCAGCAGTGATTACACTTCTGAGCTCAGAGGTGAGATCTCTACCTTCTCTCTGGAGCAGTACACCTAGGAGCACACTGGGAATACACTCAGTGGAGCAGCTGGAACAGGAGACTTCCCTTCCAGCCGCCATCTGTGGTGAGGAACCAGGCAGCTCCACAGCCTTCTGTGCTTTAGCCCACCGGAAGGGAATGATCTCCCAGCAGCAATTTCACTTCTAAGTGCAGAGGTGAGAACTCCACCTTCTTTCTGGAGGGGTACAGCTAGGAGCACACAAGGCATAACATCATTGGAGTAGCTGGGACAGGAGTCTTCCCTTCCGGCCGCAATTTGCAGCAGGGAACCAGACAGCTCCACAGCCTTCTGTGCACACCCTGCCAGAAGAGAGTTGATCTCCCAGGAGTACAGACACAGGTTTACAGGACCATAGGAGGGGCAAGCTCCAGCCAGAGACAGCAAGACCAACTAACACCAGAGGTAACCAGATGGCAAAAGGCAAGCTCAAGAACCCTACCAACAGAAACCAAAGCTACTTGGCAACATCAGAGCCCAGTTCTACCACCACAGCAAGTCACAGATGCCCCAGCTCAGCAGAAAAGCAAGAGTTGGATTTAAAGTCTCTTCTCATGGCGCTGTTAGAGGACATTACGAAGGACATAAATAACTCCCTTAAAAAATACAGGGTATTATAAATAAGGCTGCTATGAACATAGTGGAGCATGTGTCCTTATTGCATGTAGGTAAAGCCTCTGGGTATATGCCCAGGAGTGGTATAGCCAGATCCTCCGGGAGTGTCATGCCCAGTTTTCTGAGGAACCACCAGACTGCTTTCCAGAGTGGTTGTACCAGCTTGCAATTCCACCAGCAATGGAGGAGTGTTCCTCTTTCTCCACATCCTCGCCAACAACTGCTGTCTCTTGTGTTTTTGATCTTAGCCATTCTGACTGGTGTGAGATGGAATCTCAGGGTTGTTTTGATTTGCATTTCCCTAATGACTAAGGATGATGAACATCTCTTTAGGTGCTTCTCAGCCATTAGATATTCTTCAGATGAGAACTCTTTGTTTAGCTCTGTTCCACGTCTTTTAATAGGGTTACTTGCCTCTCTGGAGTTTAACTTCTTGAGTTCTTTGTATATATTGGATATTAGCCCTCTGTCGGATGTAGGGTTGGTAAAGATCATTTCCCAGTTAGTTGGTTGCCGCTTTGTCTTTTTGACAGTGTCTTTTCCCTTGCAGAAACTTTGTAATTTAATGAGGTCCCATTTGTCAATTCATGATCTTAGAGCATAAGCTATTGGAGTTTTATTCAGGAAATTCTCCCCTGTGCCCATATGTTTAAGGTTCTTCCCTAGTTTCCTTTCTATTAGTTTCAGTGTGTCTGGTTTTATGTGGAGCTCCTTGATCCACTTGGAATTGAGCTTAGTGCAAGGAGATAAGAATGGATCAATTTGCATTCTTCTGCATGTTGACCTCCAGTTGAGCCAGCACCATTTGTTGAAAAGGCTATCTTTTTTCCACTGGATGGTTTAGCTCCTTTGTCAAAGATCAAGTGACCATAAGAGTATGGATTCATTTCTGGGTCTTCAATTCTGTTCCATTGATCTACATGCCTGTCACTGTACCAATACCATGCAGTTTTTAACACTATTGCTCTGTAGTACAGCTTGAGGTCCGGGATACTGATTCCCCCAGAGGTCCTTTTACTCTTGAGAATAGTTTCAGCTATCCTGGGTTATCTGTTATTCCAGATGAATTTTTGAATTACTCTTTCTAACTCTATGAAGAATTGAGTTGGGATTTTGATGGGGATTGCATTGATTCTGTATATTGCTTTTGGCAAGATGGTCAGAGGCTTTACCTGCATGCAATAAGGACACATGCTCCACTATGTTCATAGCAGCCTTATTTATAATAGCCAGAATCTGGAAAGAACCCAGATGTCCCTCAATGGAGGAATGGATTCAGAAGATGTGATATATTTACACAATGGAATACTAGTCTGCAATTAAAAACAATGAATTCACGAAATTCCTAGGCAAATGGTCAGAACTTGAAAATATCATCCTTAGTGAGGTAACCCAATCACAAACGAACACACACGGTATGCAGTCACTGATAAGGGGATATTAACCCAGAATCTCGGAATACACTAGACACAATTCGCATATCGATAGATTTCCAAGAAGATGGAGGGAGAGACCCCTAGTCCTGGAAAGACTAGATGTAGGGGAATGCCAAGACAGAGAAGCGAGAGGGGGTTGAATGGGGAAAAGAAGGAGGGAAGGGGACTTATGGGACTTTTGGGAAGGGAGGAAATGGGAAAGGGGAAATGATTTTGAATGTAAATTAAAAACTTAGAAAATAAAATAAAATTAAAAAAAATTCTTAAGGCAAAAAAAAAAAAAAAAACAAAACAGGAGAACATGGGTCAAATGGTCAAGGCCCTTAAAGAGGAAACACAAAAATCCCTGAAAGAAATACAGAGGAACATGGGTGAACAGGTAGAGGCCCTAAAAGAGGAAACACAAAAATCCCTGAAAGAATTACAGGAGAACAGAAACAAACAAGTGAAGGAACTGAACAAAACCATCCAGGATCTAAAAATGGAAGTAGAAACAATAAAGAAATCACAAAGTGAGACATCTCTGGAGATAGAAAATCTTGGAAAGAATTCAGGAGTCATAGATGCAAGCATTAACAACAGAATACAGGAGATAGAAGAAAGAATCTCGGGGGCTGAAGATACAATTGAAAACATTGACTCAACAGTTAAAGAAAATGCAAAATGCAAAAATCTCCTGAGCCAAAACATTCAGGAAATCCAGGACACAATGAGAAGACCAAACCTAAGGATTATAGGTATAGAAGAGAGTGAGGATTTACAACTTAAAGGGCCAGTAAATATCTTCAACAAAATTATAGAAGAAAACTTTCCTAACCTAAAAAAAGAGATGTCCATGAACATACAAGAAGCCTACAGAACTCCAAACAGACTGTACCAGAACAAAAAGTCCTCCTGGCACATAATAATCAAAACACCAAATGCACTAAACAAAGAAAGAGTATTAAAAACAGTAAGAGAAAAAGGTCAAGTAACCTATAAAGGCAGGCCTATCAGAATTACACCAGACTTCTCACCTGAGACGATGAAAGCCAGAAGATCCTGGGCAGATCTCATACAGACACTAAGAGAACACAAATGCCAGACCAAACTACTATACCCAGCAAAACTCTCAATCACCATAAATGGAGAAACCAAGATATTCCATTATAAAACCAAATTTACACAATATCTTTCCACAAATCCAGCCCTACAAAGGATAATAGATGGAAAACGCCAACATGAGGAGGGAAACTATACCCTACAAAAAGCAAGAAAGTAATCTGTTCCCATCAAACCCAAAAGAAAGTAACCACACAAACATAAAAAGAACATCAAAAATAACAGGAAGCAACAATCACTATTCCTTAATATCTTATAATGTCAATAGACTCAATTCCCCAACAAAAAACATTGTCTAACAGAGATGTTTTTCATGTGGATCTTCAATTTTATGAGAAAATGTTTGTGACTCCTCTTTCAATTCAGTAATGCTTTTTATGTCTACCATTTTGACTGTATTATTTTCCGTATTTCTTCGATTTTGTCGGAGATGTTTTTCATGTAGATCTTTGGTTTCATTGGGGGGATGTTTGTAGTTCCACTTCAAATCAATTTAGGAATGTTTTTGTGCCAACCATTTTGTCGGTATAATTGTCCGTAATAATCCTCAGGTTTTTTTTTTTATTTTCTATATTTTTTCTATTTACATTCCAAATGATTTCCCCTTTCCCATTTCCTCCCTCCCTGAAAGTCCCATAAGCCCTCTTCCCTCCCCCTGTTCCCCATTCAAACCCCGCTCACTTCTTTGTCCTGGTATTCCCCTACATCCAGTCTTTCCAGGACCAGGGTTCTCTCCTTCCATCTTCTTGGAAATCTATTGATATGCGAATTGTCTAGGGTATTCCGAGATTATGGGTTAATATCCTCTTATTAGTGACTGCATACCATGTGTGTTCTTTTGTGATTGGGTTACCTCACTAAGGATGATATTTTCCAGTTCTGACCATGTGCCTAAGAATTTCCAGAGGCTTCCACTGCATGCAATAAGGACACATGCTCCACTATGTTCATAGTAGCCTTATTTATAATATCCAGAAGCTGGAAAGTACCCAGATGACCCTCAATGGAGGAATGGATTCAGAAGATGTGGTTTATTTACACAATGGAATACTACTCTGCAATTAAAAACAATGACTCCTCAGTTTTAACGTTTCTCTGTATTTTTCTTCAATTTTGTCAGAAGTATTTTCCATGTGGATCTTCAGTTTTATCAGACAATGACTATAATTTTACTTTCAATCAACTTAGGAACATTTTTATACCTTCCATTTTATCTGTATAATTTTCCATGTAATAGTCAGTTTTTACATGCTTATATATTTTTTGAATTTTTTCAAGAATATGTTCCTTGTAGATCTTCAATTTTATCAGAAAGTGTTTATACTTCAACTTTCAAAAAACATAGGAATAGTTTTATGCCTACCATTTTATCTGCATAATTTTTCTATGAAATACTCATTCTTAACGCATTTTTATATATTTCTTCAATTTTATCAGAGATATTTTCCATGTAAATCTTTAATTTTATCAGAAAATGTTTATAATTTCACTTTCAATCAACTTAGAAATATTTTTATGCCTACCATTTTATCTGTATAATTTTCCATGATAATCTTCAATTTTAATGTTTTTCCATAAATTTCTCCAATTTTATTAGAAATATTTTCCATGTAAATCTTCAATTTTATCAGAAAATGTTTATACTTCTACTTTCAATCAACTTAGGAATATTTTACTTCCTACCAATTTATCTGTATAAATTTCTTCAATTTTATCAGAGATATTTTCCATGTAAATCTTCAATTTTATCAGAAAATGTTTTTACTTCTACTTTCAATCAATTTAGAAATATTTTCATGCCTACTATCTTATCTGTATAATTTTTCATGAAATAGTAAGTTTTAACGTGTTTTTCTATATATTTCTTGAGTTTTATCAGAAATATTTTCCTTGTAGATTTTCAGTTTTATCAGAAAATGTTTATAATTCCACTTTCAATCAATTTAGGAATATTTTTTATGCCTACCATTTTATCTGTATAATTTTTCCATAAAATAGTCAATCTTAACGTGTTTTTCTATATATTTCTTCAATTTTATCAGAGATATTTTCCATGTATATTTACACAATGGAAACTACTCAGCAATTAAAAACAATGAATTCATGAAGTTCTTAGGCAAATGGGAACAGGGGGAGGGAAGAGGACTTATGGGGACTTTCGGTGAGGGGGAAACTGGGAAAGGGGAAATCATTTGGAATGTAAATAAAGAATATAGAAAATAAAATAATAATAATAATAAATAATAATAATAATAATAATAATAATAATAATAATAATAATAATAATAATAATAAAAGAGTAGTTGGGTGTAATTCTAATTTTCCTTTATATGTTATTTGGCCCAATTCCCTTACTACATTTTTATTCTTTCTTTGTTCTGTATGTTTAGTGTTTTGCTTACTATGTGACTTGTGAAGTTTCTTTTCTGGTCCGTTCTATTTGTTATTTTATCTTTATATGCATCTGTCTTAGAGTTTCTATTTCTTAGAAGAGACAGCATGACCCAGGCAACTCTTATAAAGGACAACAATTAATTGGGGCTAGCTTACAGGTTCAGAGTTTCAGTGTCTTATCATCAAAGTGGAACTATGGCAGTGTCCAGCTAGGCATAGTGCTAGAAATGGAGCTGAGAGTTTTACATCTTTATCAGATGAAACCAGGAGAAAACTAAATTTCAGGAAGCTAGGGATAGGGTCTCAAAGCCCATCCCAACATGACACCTCCTATAGTGCATTCCTTGGGCTAAGCATATACAAACCACCATAACTTCAACCTATTTGGGTAAAGAAAAATTTCTCCTGTAACATTGTTGAAATGTTTTCTGAGACTTTGAGTTGGAATTCCTCTTCTATTCCTATTATTTTTTGTTTGTTCTTTTCATAGTGTCCCAAATTCCTAGATGTTTTATATCAAGAATATTTTAGATTTAACATTTTCTTTGACCAATTTATCTATTTGTTCTGTTGTATCTTTAATACATGAGATTCTCTCTTCCATTTCTTATAGTCTGTTGGAGATGTTTGCTCATCTAGATTTCCAATTCAATATTCCCTCAGTTTGTGTTTTGATATTGTTTCCATATCCATTTTCAGGTCTTAAAGAGCTTTATTCATTTTCTTCAGTGGCTTGTTGTTTTTTCTTGGCTTTCCTTAAGGGATTTCCTCCAATTTTTATTTGTCTTTTCCTCTATTTCTTTAATGGATCTTATCATGTCTTCTTTAAGGATGTATATCATCTTCATAAAGTTTGATTTTTTATATTTATCTTGTGCTTCAGTTATGCTAGTATATTCAAGGCTTGCTGTAGTAGGATAACTGGACTCTGGTAGTCAGATGTTGCCCTGCATTTTACTGATTCTGTTCTTAGTCTGGCATCTAAGCATCTGCTGTGTGCTGATTATAGGTCTAGCTGATGATTTCTAGTTTTTTCTTTGTTCTATTGCTCATTGGTTTCTATTTCCTCTATGATCTTCTGGTTTGTGTGGCTTGTGGTTAAACAGATATTCTCCATCCAAACTAAGTACTAGATAACTGGTGGCCAGTGTGGTCTCTTGTCAAGCAAAGCATATCCTTCAGAGTTGGAAATAAGTTTTCTAGTAGCCTGCTTCATCTCTAGTTCAGCAGGTAGAGTCTGCCTGCATTAGAGGCTGGGATATGCTGACAAGGTAGTGGAGAAGCGATTAAGGTGGAAGGCTACATGGAAGGTGGTTGGGCAAAAGGAGTCTGCATGAGACAACAGAGATGAGAGGTCTGTAGGTCTTCCATGAGGTTTGGCCTTTGGTTGTGAGGCAGATGTTTGTCCAAGGGAGTGGAGAGAGTTTGGGGATTCTCAGGTAGCTAGCTTACCTGGTCTTCAAGTAGACATAGCAAGTGGATGGGCAGGGTTGTGCTCCAGAAGGAACCTAGAGAGTCTGTTGTGAACTTTTGAAACCTCAAAGCCCAGCCACAGAGACACGCACACTTCCTATTCCATTGTCATATCCTACTCCTTCTTAAACTGGCAACCAATTCCTCTAACTGGCAACCAGTCATTCAAACATGAGAATACGGTGGTGGCGCACACCTTTAATCCCAGCACTTGGGAGGCAGAGACAGGAGGATTTCTGAGTTTGAGGCTAGCCTGGTCTACAAAGTGAGTTCCAGGACAGCCAAGGCTACACAGAGAAACCCTGTCTCGAAAAACCAAAAAAAAAAAAAAAAAACAAACAAACGAGAATATGTAGGAATTCTCATTCAAGCAACCATACCAACAGACATGTATAGCAGACCCCCTCATTAAGAAAGTCCTTTTTGATAGGGAAGGAAAGCATAGCAGAGAGCCATAACTAGTAAAAATCTAATAGACAACATGCTTTGGGGTACCTACTTTCTATTAAACATCAACAAGTCGAGTCCTACAACCAAGGATCATAAAGCATCACAGAAAAAGGAGTATGATTGAAAGAGCTAGAAGATCAGGAATCATATTGAGTTATTTTCTTCTATATAGGACAAAGAAGCTGAGCACATAAAATCTCAACAGTATGATAAAATAAACATGACCTGAATAATTAATATACTAGTTGATACATCAATGTAAATAGGAAAGAAATATCACAAACTCCCACTGCTAGATGAATACTGATGAGCAATTTTTAACCCTTAAGCGATGAAGAATCAGTCTTCCCTAGGGGTGAGCAACCTTATTGGTTATTTATATTTAAGGAAAACTAAATCTGCTTAACAGAGTATGTATACACCTAACAAAAATAATTAACAAAAAAAGAAATAGTAATAGTAAAGTTTTCAAATACTTAAAAGATAGGTTACAGAATAGGGGAGGAAACATAGAGATCAAATGTAATGGCCAGTTAAAAACTTTGTCCAAAAGCATCCTAAAATAGTTATTTAATCATTTGTCTTTACACTATTCATCATGGAAGACATTATTGAAAATGGTCATGCTGGGTTTTATGTGCTCCTAAGAACTTTCAATAATTTTACACTTAGCTCCTAATTTAATTATCATTTCATAAAGCCTCTCATACATTACTTTCACTTTAACATAAATGTGCTCACAATTCCGAATTTAATTTTTATAAATATGTATCTATACTTAAATGTGCATTTCTGCTTTGCCTGGAAGCATTTATTTTCTAATTAAGAAAATTAAGATGTATTTTAGCCCTGAAACAAGGTTAAGATTTTCATTCTTGGTGTCAACTTGACTACATCTGAGAATAACTAAAACCCAAATGCATGGGTACTCCTATGAGGGATTGTCTTAAATCATTTGAAGTGGGAACCACTACTTTCAGCCTGGATCATTTGAATAGGAAGATCTAATGTTAATCTGGGCTGCACATTCTGTATAAAGAATATGAAAAAAGGAAGGATTTTGCTTCTTGCTTATACTTCCAAATTCTGACTGACAAGTTCATACTTTCAGTGGCATTAGAGCTTAGTTCTTTGGGATTCCAGTCAGCCGTCCAACCTCTATCTATATTGATCCATATCTATATTTATAGTCATATATAGATTGACATTTACATGAAGATCTAGATCTTGAGTGTAATCAGAACCTCCTATGGTATTTCATAGACTAGTTTCACTGTATTTTTTCCCTTTGTCTTGTGGAATCCTCTAAGTCAGGGACATTGTGGTAAAATCATAATAAGTGTCAAAGAGGAAATCTTAATAGTCACAATTATAGGTAACTTATATTGAGTGATATATCTATTACCAACTATATCTAATTTCAACAAATGCCTGAATTGGCAATAATGTCTTTTTCTACTTCATTATTAGTGATTTGAATAATCACAGAAAATATAGAAGCTACAATATGATATGATGTTAAAATATAAGTTAACTTTATATGTGATATAAGTAAATATCAAACTACAAACAAATAAATAAAGATAAGTAAAAACTCTTTTGCTAATAGTTTTTCTAAATATCTGTGAAATTATGTCTCATGCATTATTCTCATTTAGTTAAAAATCCATTTATGTGGCTATATATATATTATAATATATGTATGTATATATATATATATATTATAAAATATATGTTGTTAGGGATTAGATGTTGTCCTTAAAAATATTTTTGTTGATTAAGATTTTTTGACATTAAGTCATAGAAATGGTTCCAAATAAACCAACCTAGGTTACAAAGTGAGTATCATAAATACAACAGATATTTTCTCAAAATATTCTATAATGGCAAAAGTATACTAGACTCAAAAAATACATCAATCCAATCATTACTCATGGTTGCTTTGGAAATCAAGTATATATGCATGAAGTAAGAGAAATAAGAGAAACTGCAATTTTGTGATGTTTTAGAGGTATAACAGATGTTTTCATCCAATTAAGCTGAAATGAATATATTAAGAAATCAACTTGCAACCTACATATCTTTTTAAAAATCTTTCATTTATTTACTTATTTTACACTCCAGATTTTATTTACCTCCTGGTCCACCCTCCAACTGTTCCATGACCCATACCTCCTCCCAGCTCCCAGCTCCAGGATGATGTCCCCACCCCTGACTCCCCATCCCACCAGACCTCTAAGCTCCCTAGGGCCTCCAGTCTCTTGAGGTTTAGGTGCATCTTCTCTGACTAAACTCAGACCCAGAAATCCTCTGCTGTATATGTGTTAGGCTCCTCATGTTAGCTGGTATATGCTGTCTGGTTGGTGGTCCAGTGCCTGAGAGATCTAGGAGAAATTTGAGACTGCTGGTCTTCCTACAGAGTCACCCTCCTCACCTTCTTCTAGCTTTTCCCTAATTCAACCACAGGGGTCAACAGCTTCTGTCCATTGGTTGAGTGTAAACACCTGCATCTGATTCTTTCAGCTGCTTGGTGGGTCTTTTAGAGGACAGTCATGGTAGCTCCCTTTTTGTGAGTGCTCCATAGCCTCAGTAATAGTGTCTGGCCTTGGGACCTCCCCTTGAGCTGGTTCTACTTAGGACCTGTCACTGGAATTTCTTTTCCTCAGGCACCTCTCCATTTCCATCCCTGCAGTTCTTTCAGACAGGAACAATTATGGGTCAGAGTTTTGACTATGGGATGTCAAACCCCTCCCTCACTTGATGTCCTGTCTTTCTACTTGAGGTGGGCTCTATAACTTCCCTCTCCCTGTCAGGCATTTCATCTAAGGTTCCTCCCTTTGAATTCTCCCCTCCATCCTCCTACATCCTGAGTGTGATGGTTTGTATATGCTTGTCCCAGGGAGTGGCACTATTAGAAGGTGTGGCCTTGCTGGAGGAGGTGTGTCACTGTAGGGTTGGGCTTAGAGATCTTCCTCTTAGATGCCTGAAGATGCCCAGTCTCTTCCTGGTTTCCTTTGGATAAAGGTGTAGAACCCTCAGCTCCTCCTGCACAATGCCTGCCTGGATGTTGCCATGCTTCTGCCTTGATGACAATGGACTAAACCTCTGAACCTGTAAGCCAGTCCCAAGTAAATGTCTTTTATAAAACTTGCATTGGTCATTGGTGTCTGTTCACAGCAGTAAAACCCAAATTAATACAGAAGTTAGTACCAGAAGTGGGGTATTGCTCTGATAGGCCTGACCATGCTTTTGTTTGGAAGAATGTGGGTTTTGGAACTTTGGATTTGGAAAGTCATGGAATGCTTTAAGTGGGACTTAGTGGGCCAGCCTAGTAGGAATATGGAAGACAGTGGTATTGAGAGTCATTTGAACTGTGTAGGCCTGATGACCCAAAATGTTTCAGTGGAGAAGAACTTTCATATGTGGTTGAGAGACTGTTTTTGTGATGTTTTGGTGAAGAACATGGATGGTTTTTGTCATTTTCTGAAAAGTCTGCCTAAGGCTAAGGAAAAGAGATGTATATTAATTGCATTGACAAAGGAAGTCTCAAAAAAGCCCAACAGAGACTTTGTTCTCTGGTTAAGTCTGATGAAGAGCATTTTGAACAAACATAGCAAGCTGAGAAAGGAAATATACAAAATATATGGTTTGAGAATTAAAGGGACACCAGGAAGTGAAATGGAGCTGAACTCAAGGATATTAAAATGAATTAAGAAAGTAGTGACTTTGAGGCAAGATTCCTCCCAACTAAATTTAGGTTCAGGCATGGTAGTACAAGCCTTTAATCCCAGGAGACAAAGATAAGCAGATCCCTGAGTTCAAGGCCAGCCTAGAACAGAGCAAATTCTAGGTAAAGAAAAACTTAAATCCAGATTTGGTGGATCACACCTTTAATCCCAGTGCTTAGGAGACAGGCATGCAGATCACTGAATTCAAAGTCAGTCTATGGAGCAAGATCCAGGACAGTCAAGCTTAGGCAGGGAAGGAGTTGGAATAAAGGAAGCTAGTGATAATGTTATAGAACAAGGGGGCCAATGTTCCAGCTCCTGCAAACAGCAGAATTCAGCAGCTTAGGCCATGTGTCTCTGGCTTTATATCAAGAGCAGAAGGAGACTATTGGGACAATTGATGCTGGCTAGCTGGAGCTAAGAAATTAGTGGTGATTAAGAAAAGACCAGCATCACTTAGGTCGATATTTTCTGGGAAGTGTTTCCTGAGAGCACAAAGAAGCTGTGTTCCAGAGATAGCCAAGGTTGTACCTCATGCTGCAGCTGTACTTGGTAATGTGTAAGAATAATCCAGGTGGTACTGGTTTTGAAGGCATGAAGGCATCATGAAGAACATCTGAGTTTTGGCACTATGAGAGGTCATGGAAGGCCATTGGTGGAAGTGAAGCCTCAGTTGAGGTTGACAGTCAAGGACTGAAGGGGTCATGTAAAGGAGTTGAGGCTTGATACCATGAAGACAGCCTATGAGAGACTTTGGTGAAGCATAGTTGTAGTAGAAGACCTTAGCATATTGGAGATGCCAATACTATGGGATGACCACCAAGAATAGCAGTGGCAGTGGAATGGATCAACTTGAACTTAGAGTGCTACAGAGAGCAGAGCTGGAGAAATGACTCCAGTCCTTTGGAGATGCACAGAAGATCATGTGTGGAACTCAGACATTAGAACAAGAAGCTGTGAAGCTGAAGTTGACTTGGGGACCCAAAGATGTTAAAGACGCCAGAGACACAGGATGCCTGCCAGGAAAGCTGCTAACAGGGAGTGGAACCAGCCCAGGAGAAAGAACCTTGTTGCAGTCAACAAAGATGAAAAGGGAGTTGAAGATCTGAAGACTGCTTTGCCATCAGATATGGAGATGCAGAGTTTGGAGACTGCCCAGCTGGTTTCTTGTCTTGCTTTTGGGATTACACTTAAGTGACTGGATGAATCTCAGAAGAGACTTTGAACTTTGGACTTTTAACACTGTTGAGAATACTATAGACTGTGCGGACTTTTGAAGTTGGACTAAATGTATTTTGCATTATGCTATGTTTAGATATGGCCCCCATAGACTCATGTTTGAACAAGCCTATGGGGACCAGGGAATAGAATGTGATGGTTTGTATATGCTTGTCCCAGGGAGTAGCACTATTAGAAGGTGTGGCCTTGTTGGAGGAAGTGTGTCACTATAGGCTTGGGCTTAGAGATCTTCCTCTTAGATGCCTGAAGATGCCCAGTCTGTTCCTGATCTCCTTTGGATAAAGGTGTAGAACCCACAGATCCTCCTGCACCTGCCTGCCTGGATGCTGCCATGCTTCTGCCTTGATGACAATGGACTAAACCTCTGAACCTGTAAGCCAGCCCCAAGTAAATGTCTTTTATAAAACTTGCATTGGTCATTGGTGTCTGTTCACAGCAGTAAAACCCAAACTAATACACTGAGGCTTCAGTCTCTTTTCCTCACCCAATATCAGATCTGTTTCCTCTCTTCCTCTCCCCGCCCCCTCACCAGTCATCTTTTCCTCCCTGGTCCCTACCACCTTACTTCCTTGTAATTGCTTTCTTCTTCTTCCTTCTTCCCAAGTGGGACTGAGGTGTTCTCACTTGGGCCCTTCAGCTTGTTGACCTTTTTGAGTTCTGTGGACTGTATCTTGTGTATTCTGTCCTTTATTTATTTATTTATTTATTTATTTATTTACTTTGCTAATATCCACTTATTAGTGAGTACATACCATGCATGTCCTTTTGGGTCTGAGTTACCTCATTCAGAATGATATTTTGTAGTTCCATCTATTTGCCTGCAAATCTCAGGGTATCCTCCTTCTTAATAACTGAGTTGCATTACATTGTGTAAATTAACTACCTTCCATCATGAGGCTTCTGGGTTGTTTCCAGCTTCTAGCTATTACAGACAAGGTCACTATGAACATAGTGGAACATGTACCCCTATGACATGGTAGGGGTATCTTTTGGGTATGTTCCCAAGAGTGGTACAGCTGGATCTTCAGAAAGATCTATTCCCAATTTTCTGAGGAAACTTCAGATTTATTTCCAGAGTGGTTGTACCAGTTTGCAATCTCACCAGCAATGGAGGAGTGTTCCACCTTCTCCACCTTCTCTCCAACATGTGTTGTCACCTGAGGTTTTGATCTTAGTCATTCTGATTGGTATAAGAAGGAATCTCAAGGTCATTTTGATTTGCATTTCTCAATCACTACATACTTTAAACATTTCTTTAGGTGCTTCTCAGCCATTTGAGATTCCTTAGTTGCAAAATCTCGGTTTAGTTCTATACCCCATTTTTTTAATTGGGTTGTTGGGTTTTTGGTAATTAGCTTTTTTTTAGTTCTTTATAAATTTGGGATATTAGCCCTCTGTCGGATGAGTGGTTTTGTGAAGATTTTTCCATATCTATAGGTTGCCAATTTGTGTTATTGATTATGTCCTTTGCCTTATAGAAGCTTTCCAGTTTCATGAGGTGTACTCTACATATCTTTACATTTACTGACATTTAACTAACATTTACAATTCATATTTAATCAATAGTTTATCCAATAAGTATATTTAATGAATCTAAATGTATTTATGTGATTGACATTTCATTTTTCTATCTCTATTTTTAAATATATGTCTTTATGTACGTATATTTGGCATATAGTTTTAGATCAAGTACTATGTTTAAATGCATAAAAATGTTATATTTGTCTGTGTTTCAAATAAGAACCTCAGTCACAGCAAACAAGAAATCAAATGAGAAATACTGTTAGATATAATCTTGATTAAATGCAAATGCAAATTTAGGAAATGCACTTAAAAGTAGTAGGTTACAGTTTCTTTTTAAATTTATCTCTGAGGCTATTTCTCTTGTAGATTTGTCTTCAAATACTGTGGTTTACTTATATTGCATAACGTTCTCTGGTGAGTACAAATGTTGAATATCAGGTAAGAATCAAATACCAAACTAAGTCTATACATCCAACTGTTGTGATGTCAATAAAAGTCAATTCTCACCCTCTCCTGGAACCTAATGTTGATGATGACAAGCTGTGGGGAGAGGGGAGTGTGGTAGAGGGCTGGGAGTGAGAATGGAAGTCAGTTGGGTCTTTGCTGAGACTGGCTGAAGGCCTGGGACTAGGCAGGATACAGGAAGTCTAGAGAGGTGTCTCTAGTTGAGACTGTTACCTGAGGTAGATAAAGCAACTGAAATGGCCACCTCCTGGTTGGACTTCCAGAGAAGATAAGGGGATGTTGATTTACTGACAAATCTTTCAATTCAAACATTTATCTTCCCTTATAAGATGTGTGGGGGTAAAAATGGAGCAGAGACTGAGGGAACAACCAATGAAAACTCACCAACTTGAGATCCAACTCATGTGAGAGAATTAACTCTGACCTATTAATGATAATCTGCTATGTTGCAGACAGGAACCTAGCATAACTCTCCTGAGAGATTTCATCTAGCAGCAGATGGAGCAGCCATACTTGTGGAAGAGCGGAGGATTGAAGTGAGGAAGTTGGAGGGGTGAAGGACACTACAAGAAGATATACAGAGTAAGCTAACCTGGATCCATTAGGACACATAGAGACTGGGCCACCAATCAGGGAACATGCAGGAGCTACACCTAGACCCCTTATACATTTGTAGCATTACATGCAGCTTGGTCTTCATGTGGGACTCCAAACAACTGGAACAGGGGCAGTCTGTGTCTCTGCTCCCTGCCATTGGTTCCTCTTCCCTTATCTGGACTCTCTTTTTGGGCCTCAGTGGAAGAGGATGTTTCTAGTCCTCATGAGACTAGATGCCCAGGGTAGGGTGGTATCCAAGGGGGCTCTCTTGTCTGAAGGGAAGAGAAGGGTGCTATGGGTGAAGGGATTTCTAAGAGGAAGACTGGCAGATGGGGAGCGAGGGGAACTGTGATCGGTATATAAATGAATTTAAAAGTTAAGTTATTGAAAATAAATAATAGAAGGTAATCTCCCACACTGAGATCCTTACAACTTGAAAAACATGTTCTTTTCTTTGAATCATTTGTTTTATATTTTTTTATTATTTATTTTATTTTTTTTTAATTTACATTTCAAATCATTTCCCCTTTCCTGTTTCCTCCCTCCTCGAAAGTCCCATAAGCCCCCTTCCCTCCCTCTTTTTTCCATTCAACCCCCTCTCCTTTCTCTGTCCTGGCGTTCCCCTACATCCAGTCTTTCCAGGACCAGGGGTCTCTCCTTCCATCTTCTTAGAAATCTATTGATATGCGGATTGTGTCTAGGGTATTCCGAGATTCTGGGTCAATATCCCCTTATCAGTGACTGCATACCATGTGTGTTCTTTTGTGATTGGGTTACCTCACTAAGGATGATATTTTCAAGATCTGACCATTTGCCTAGGAATTTCGTGAATTCATTGTTTTTAATTGCAGAGTAGTATTCCATTGTGTAGATATACCACATCTTCTGAATCCATTCCTCTGTTGAGGGACATCTGGGTTCTTTCCAGCTTCTGGCTATTATAAATAAGGCTGCTATGAACATAGTGGAGCATGTGTCCATATTGCATGCAGGTAAAGCCTCTGGGTATATGCCCAGGAGTGGTATAGCCGGATCCTCTGGGAGTGTCATGCCCAGTTTTCTGAGGAACCGCCAGACTGCTTTCCAGAGTGGTTGTACCAGCTTGCAATTCCACCAGCAGTGGAGGAGTGTTCCTCTTTCTCCACATCCTCGCCAACAACTGCTGTCTCCTGTGTTTTTGATCTTAGCCATCCTGACTGGTGTTAGATGGAATCTCAGGGTTGTTTTGATTTGCATTTCCCTAATGACTAAGGATGATGAACATCTCTTTAGGTGCTTCTCACCCATTAGATATTCTTCAGGTGAGAACTCTTTGTGTAGCTCTGTACCCCATTTTTTAATAGGGTTACTTGCCTCTCTGGAGTTTAACTTCTTGAGTTCTTTGTATATATTGGATATTAGCCCTCTGTCGGATGTAAGGTTGGTAAAGATCATTTCCCAGTTAGTTGGTTGCCGCTTTGTCTTTTTGACAGTGTCTTTTGCCTTGCAAAAACTTTGTAATTTAATGAGGTCCCATTTGTCTATTCTTGATCTTAGAGCATAAGCTATTGGAGTTCTGTTCAGGAAATTCTCCCCTGTGCCCATATGTTCAAGGTTCTTCCCTAGTTTCCCTTCTATTAGTTTCAGTGTGTCTGGTTTTATGTGGAGATCTTTGATCCACTTAGAATTGAGCTTAGTGCAAGGAGATAAGAATGGGTCAATTTGCATTCTTCTGCATGTTGACCTCCAGCTGAGCCAGCACCATTTGTTGAAAAGGCTATCTTTTTTCCACTGGATGGTTTTAGCTCCTTTGTCAAAGATCAAGTGACCATAGGAGTGTGGATTCATTTCTGGGTCTTCAATTCTGTTCCATTGATCTACATGTCTGTTACTGTACCAATACCATGCGGTTTTTAACACTATTGCTCTGTAGTACAGCTTGAGGTCCGGGACACTGATTCCCCCAGAGGTTCTTTTACTCTTGAGAATAGTTTTAGCTATTCTGGGTTTTCTGTTATTCCAGATGAATTTTTGAATTGCACTTTCTAACTCTAGGAAGAATTGAGTTGGGATTTTGATGGGGATTGCATTGAATCTGTGTATTACTTTTGGTAAGATGCTCATTTTTACTATATTAATCCTGCCAATCCATGAGCATGGCAGATTTTTCCATCTTCTGAGGTCTTCTTCAATTTCTTTCTTCAGAGACTTGAAGTTCTTCTCATACAGATCTTTCACTTGTTTGGTTAGAGTCACGCCAAGATACTTAATATGGTTTGTGGCTATTGTGAAGGGTATTATTTCTCTTACTTCTTTCTCAGCCTGCTTATCCTTTGAGTATAGGAAGGCTTCTGACTTGCTTGAGTTGATTTTATATCCGGCCACTTTGTTGAAGTTGTTTATCAGCTGTAGGAGTTCTCTGGTGGAGTTCTTTGGGTCGCTTATGTATACTATCATATCGTCTGCAAATAGTGATAGTTTGACTTCTTCCTTTCCAATTTGTATCCCTTTGACCTCTTTTTCTTGTCTAATTGCTCTAGCTAGAACTTCAAGTACTATATTGAAAAGATATGGAGAGAGAGGGCAGCCTTGTCTAGTCCCTGATTTTAGTGGGATTGCTTCAAGTTTCTCTCCATTTAGATTGATGCTGGCTACTGGTTTGCTGTAAATTGCTTTTACTATGTTTAGATATGGGCCTTGAATTCCTGATTTTTCCAAGACCTTTAGCATGAAAGGATGCTGAATTTTGTCAAATGCTTTCTCAGCATCTAATGAGATGACCATGTGGTTTTTTTCTTTGAGATTGTTTATGTAGTGGATTACATTGATGGATTTCCTTATATTGAACCATCCCTGCTATATATATTTGTTTTTTAAACAATTTTAAGATACTGAAGTTCATAATATTCTCTATAGCATTTTATTAGCTGTTGATAGAGTGGTTGTTGATAGCAGATGTGATTGAGGTCATTGAATTAACTTTTCTTTTTCTAGTATCTGTGGGTCAGTAATGCCAGATGATCACAAGGAACAAAGATTTTTATATTATCATTAAAATTATACTGGGGACCCTTTCTCTTTCACTCTGCACAAAACAGAAAGGTGAACTCCTAAGTTTTCACATAGCACTTTTTCATATTCAGTATTGTTTTAAAAACTATCTTAAGAAAACAAAGCTCTAGAAATCGTCTAGTTAAAAAATAAGCAAAAGCTTTACAAGTAAAACAACAACAAAAGACATTAAATAAAAAAATTACTAATGTCAAACACAAATCTTTTGGCTATGAGATCTGTCAAGTTAATTTTTCTGCTTCTATTTGTTTTCATAGAGGGCTATTTTGTGCTAGCTAAACAGACTTTTAGTGATCTCAGACAAATTATACTCTTCAAATACATATTGATAAAAATACATATTTATACATATTTAATTTATATATCATATGTACCATATTTTATGTGGTGCTAATTTTAATTTTAAAAATCACATTTGCCTATAATTTTGTTTGGGGTAGAGGAAGGTATCTAATAGCACACACAACAGTGGTGGTTTTAATTTCACTATGTAGACTAAGGGGCTCACACTCAGGTTCTTAGACTTAATTTCAAGTGTCACCTGTTGAGCCTTCTCATGAGCACCAATTATTCTCTCTCTCTCTCTCTCTCTCTCTCTCTATATATATATATATATATATATATATATATATATATGTGTGTGTGTGTGTGTGTGTGTGTGTGTGTGTGTGTGTGTGATAGAGTTGGTACACATCCTCTTTGGTAAGGGTGGGAATTTTTTTCTGCTTTTCCTTCTCAATGCTGAGAATTTTTTACTCTTATTTAAAACCAAGCAGGTCTAATAATGCTGTTACAGTCTTTGTAAATGCATATGTGCATCAGTTCTGTTCTGTCTCAAGACAATATTTTCTGAGAGTCACCCATCACCTCTGGTTCCTAAAGTGTTTCCTAGTTGTACATGTAGATCTCTGATCCTTGAGGTGATATTTAAAAAAGACATCCCATTTATGACTGGCTGTTCCCTAGTCTTCCACTCTCTGTACATTGTTCTTTTGCAGGTCTCTGTACTAATTACCGTCTAATGTAAGAAATTTACGTGATTAGGTTGAGTATGCACTGTTAACTGGGTATAGTAATATGAGTAGCAGGTTTACATAAGACCTATGTAGCAAATATGTTTCCTGGAAACATTAGCATATTTTCTCTCCTCTTTTCCTCTTTCATCTTTTTGGTATAGCCCACACCCATGCATTTGTAATACCTTCTGACTCCCAATGACCACTCTAGGCTGGGACTCAGGTAGATAATGGTTATTTCCTAAGATCGGTGGGTATGCATATGTGTGTGCCTGTAAAGTTGCCTGGCAAGTAATTCTTGTCATATGATAGAGTTCCAGATTGGCAAGCATATAGTTCTCACAGGTATTTGTGGGCAGTTATGGACATAATAGTTAGTTATACAATCTATGCCCTATAAACAAGGAAGACATGAATAAGAGATGTTGTGAAATGTGAATAAGGAATGCAGTGGTAGATCAAAGCTCTGGTAAAAGTCTGTAGTCACAGAGTGTGAAGATCTGTAGCATGTCTGGAAAGATGTTACAAAAATATCCTAATCCTAATGCACTATTTTGCGTGAATTTTTATTTGTTGTTCAGATAATGTTGTGGGTTAGATATTTCACTAGTGGAAGTTTTGATAGATTTCAATAGACCATATATGAAGACATATTATAGAGGAAATGCATAGTAGGTTTTAGTCATGTGCCCTCCCCCTGCCTTTCTGGTAACCTTATGGTTTCTAGTTTACATTTTCATGTCTAAAATGTACATTTTATATTTCTCTCTGGCTACCTTGTTATTTTTAAATTTGAATCTCCCTCATCAGGTTTATTTGAACACCATACCACAGATTCAAAATAACAGATTTTTTTTTGCAATTTTCCCCACCCAAAATTTAAACTATTGTTTTTCAATATAGTCTTGGTCAATTTCTTAGAACAATAGCAGGAAACTGCCATATGCTTCACCAGAATTGTGTCTATCACAGAATTGTGTCTAGCCTAGTCTGCACCTTTGAATTCCTTTCTTCCTTCTGAAACTATTTGAGCTCACTTTTACAGCCCATATTGCTCTCAGACCTACTATCTTCCATGCAGGCCCAACAGTCTCTGTCAATATATTCGAACTAGTTTTCTATTCCAAATCCAAAGTCTTCACATTCATTCAAAAATTGCCTGCTCTTATACTTCACAATGGTGGCCAACTCTATGGTACAAACTTTTATTTTAGTAACTTTGATATCCGTCATGATAAAAGGCAGTTTATTTTTCCTTGTGGTCACAGAGGATTAAGAGTCCAGAAAAACAGAACAGAGACATGACACAAGGACAGGCTAAAGTTGAGAAACAACATCCTTATTCTAAAACATGAAGCTGAGGGAAATGTTTAAGCACAGAAAGACTATGAATTCTCAAAGCCCATCTACAACGATGCAATTCCTTGAGCAAAGGTATATCTCTTTACATACTTTCTAAGCAGAGCAACCAGTTGGGGCCTGATGTTAAAATTTATAAGCCTGTGGGTATACTTTCTCACTTAAATCACCAGAGTTTAATAATAATGTCTGGAAGTGATGATGATGAAAATGATGATGATATGAAATCAAATAATATCTCTTTTATTCTGTATTTTATTCATATGTTCAATATTTTCCATTTCTATGGCTTCTGGTCAATTCTCATTTATAGCTTTAAAACTTTTGTAAAATATACTTAAATATTCTTCATCTTTTTATATTTATTTTTAAAAAATCTTTTTATTTACTCACTCTATATCCTGATCACAGCACTCCTCCCTTCTTTCCTCCTAACCTTACCCTTACAATTCCCTCTCCCCATTCCTTCCTTCCTTTCTCCTCAGAGAAGGGGAAGCCCAACCATGGGTACAACAATACCCTCAGACATCTACTTCCATCAGGGTTAGGCACATCCTCTTCCACTGAAGCCCAATTAGACAGTCCAATTAGGGGAAAGAGATCCAATGGGAGGTAAGAGAGTCAGAGGCAGCCTTCCTTCCAGTTGTTAGGGACCCACATAAAGGTCAATCCAGACATCTACTACAAAGGTGGAGAGAGCCTAACTCCAGCTACTGCATGTTCTTTGGTTGGTGGTTCAGTTTCTGTATGCCCCCATGGGTCCAAGTTAGTTAACTCTGTATGTCTTCTTTTTTTTTTTTTAACTGAACTCCACCTTTTGATATCTATTTATTCATGGACTCTTCAGCAACATGAATGGTCAATTGCAATGGAAGTTGCGTTTTTCTAACTTAATTTTTGTCTACTTATTTTGGGATGCAAGTCCTTCATCAAAAGATTTTAACCTGAAACTGAATTAACATCTAATTAAAATTGCTAATCTTTGCACAGTCTTAACGTTGGGGAAAAGTTGTGTTCATTAAGCTTGATATACATGAAGTTCTAAATATGACAATGTAACATGAATGATTTTGCTATTCTTTTTTTATTTTAGTAAATTTTATTTTTTTATTAGATATATTCTTTATTTACATTTCAAATGATTTCCCCTTTCCTGGATCCCTCCTCCCCGAAAGTCCCATAAGCCCTCTTCCCTCCCCCATGTTCTCCAATCAACCCCTCCCTGTTTCCCTGTCCTGGTACTCCCCTACACTGCTGCATTGAGCCTTTCCAAGACCAGGGGCCTCTCCTTCCTTCTTTTTGGCCATTATTTGATATCTGAATTGTTTCTTTGGTATTCTCAGCTTCTGGGCTAATATCTGCTTATCAGTGAGTACATACCATGTGTGTTCTTCTGTGATTGGGTCACCTCACACAGGATGACATTTGGTTCCTCAGAAAACTGGGCATAATACTACCAGAGGACCCTGCTATACCACTCCTGGGCATATACCCAGAGGATTCACCAGCATGTAATAAGGACACATACTCCACTATGTTCATAGCAGCCCTATTTATAATAGCCAGAAGCTGGAAAGAACCCAGATGTCCCTCAATGGAGGAATGGATACAGAACATGTGGTATATTTACACAATGGAATACTATTCAGCTATTAAAAACAATGAATTCATGAAATTCTTAGGCAAGTGGGTGGAACTGGAGAAAGTCAGGACAGAGTAATGAGAGGGGGTTGAACGGAGAAAAGAGGGAGGGAAGGGGGCTTATGGGACTTTCGGGGAGGGAGGAAACGGGAAAGGGGAAGTGATTTGGAATGTAAATTAAAAAAATAAAATAAAATAAAATTAAAAAAAAAATAGTATCAGGGATTGGGTATCTACTTGGGATATGTTTCAAGTTCAGCCAGTCATTAGCTGACCATTCCCTCAATCTCTTCTCCATCTTTTTCCCTGTGCATCTCATAGGCAGGACAAATTTGGGCTTGAAGATTTTGTGGGTGGATTGATGATCTCCTTCCTCCCCTGTAAGTTCCACCTGGCTACAGGAGGTAACTACTTCAGTCCCATATGCCCAGCCAGTAGAAGCCACCTTTATAGACTGCCCTAAAGCCACCTCATCCCAGGTCTCCATTAACTCCCAGAGATGATCTTCCCATCAATTGTCCTTCTCATTACCAGCCATTTTCCACACTCCCTCTCCCTATACCTGTTCCCCATCCCTTTTCTCCTCCTAACCCCCTCACCCACCAATTTCCTTCATTCCCCACCCCGTCCTATTTTGTTTCCCCTTCTGAGTGAGGTTCATGCATGCTCCCTTGGGCCTTCCTTATTATTTAGTGTCCTTGGGTCTGTGGATTTTAGTATGGTTATCTTATATTTTATGGATAATACCAATGTATGAGTATATACCATGCATGTTTTTTCTGTGTTTGAGTTACCTCACACAGGATATTTTTTATTTCCAACATTTGCCTGCAAATTACATAATGAATTTGTTTTTAATAGATGAATATTATCCCATTGTGTAGATGTACATTTTCTTTGTCCATTCTTCATTTGAGGGACATCTATTTTATTTACAGTTTCTGGCTATTATGAATAAAGTTGCTATAGTAGAGCATGAATCCTTATCGTATGATGGAGCATATTTTGGGTATATGCTCAGAAGTGGTGTAGTTGGATCTTCAGAAGAATTATTCAGAGTTTTCTGAGAAATCACCAAATTGACATCCAAAGTAGTTGTACCAGTTTGCAGTCCCACCAGCAATGAGGAGTGCTCCCTTTGCTCCATATCCTTGTCAGCATGCACTGTCATTTGAGTGTTATATTTTATTTATTCACTCATATGTACATGCTGACCACAGTTCCCCTCACTTTCTCCTCCTAGAACCCATCCACATAGCCATTTTTCTTCAGAAAAAAAGTAGACTTACCAGATATGAACTAAACATGGCATGTCAACCTGCAATAAAACTAGGCACTTCCCCTCATAGTTAGGCTGTAGGAGATAACCTAGTAAGAAGAAAAGGGTATAAAAAGAACACATAAACTCAGAGACAACCATTGTTTACACTGATATTAGTCCCACTAGAAGACCAAACTACATATCCGTAACATATTTAACATAATTGCATATATATGTCAGATCCATGTGGACACTGTGACCATTGCTTCATTTTCTGGGAACCTCTATGAGCTCTAGCGAGTTGATTCTGTGGTTTTTCTTGCAGTGTCCTTGACTCCTCTGACTCCTAAAGTCCTCCTCATCTTCCTAAGGATACACCAAGCTGTCTAATGTTTACAGTGGGGCTCTGTATCGACCTCCATACCACAGTTTATAAAAATGATGCTATGGAAGTGATGATGATGATGATGATAGTGGTAGTGTTGGTGGTGCTGATATTATAATCAAACAACATTTTTACCCCCTTTTGGGTAGGCTGGAAATATAACCTATAACCTCATGCATAAAAAAGCAAGTTTTCATTCAGTGATCTGTGGCCTCAGGAATATATCCTTCTTAACGCTGTGCCAATTTGAATAACAGAGGATTCACGCACTTGCAATATGAAAATATTTCCAGTGAAATTCGAAGTATTATAATTATGTTTTAAGGATATTCCTTTAGTGTTTATTTCAAATACACACTAAACTTTTATTTACTTTTTAAGTGTAGCCATTAACATTATGTAATTCTCATATCCTTTTCTATTTGGGATTTTCTTTGTTCATAGTTTGTTAAACCTCATCTATGTTTTGTGAATACTAATCCCCTTGGGGGGAAATAATTCACAATATTTTCACTGAATTTTGCTTCAGATAATGTGAATATAAAGGTCTGAATTACTCTGTAACATAAAAGACAAATATTCATCATTTCAATCCTAAATATTATTATTAATAAAATATGATTTGAATAATAAGTTGGACTTATGCCAACTGGATATATCTGAATCTACTGTAGGGAGATATCAAAGTTGACACTAGATTGAAAATAATCACTTGCAAAAATACTTTCATGATGAGGTTACTCATTTATTGAAAGTAGATATTTATCATACAATGTATATTGATCATCTCCCCTACATCCTCCAGGATCCTCCCCACATTGCTACCCACCAAAATCCACATGGTCTCTGAGTAGAATACTGTTTTCTAAAAATTATAATAAAATTACTCTATATTATGGTTCTTCTTATGCTAAGTGCAAATAATTCTTTTTCTTCTTTAAGCTTCTTGACTCTGCTTTCAGAGTTAGTATAATTCAGGTATAATCTTTTTTCTGTTCCTCATTTGATTTAAAACATATTCATTAAAATTTTAATTATGTGCATAAATATGAGAAAAATAGTATAGATGTATATAAGAACTCCTATTTTTTCCTTTTTTAATTAGTAAATATAACCAATGTAATTGAATATATAACTCTAATGCCGAGTCTTACAACATGTCTCTTAAAGGATCACGTCATGCTTCATTTCATGATCAAAGACCCATTTTGCAAGAGACTAAATAAGAACCAAGTTTTATTTCTAGTACTAGAACCTATACATGTGTTTTAAATCTACAACAAGAGAATAAAGAGAACTTTTATCACATTTAATAAGAGAATTCAAGAAAATTTTTGTTTTCTATACTTCCACCCATATATTTGCTTAATCGAATATTCATTGCTAATTTAATTCTTACTGTAGTTTGACATTCCATGCTAAATAATAAAGAATAAAACACTTTCTTAGGTCTTCTCAAAACATAGTATAAAAGTAGTCTCTGTCTACCACATTAGTAATGCAAAGACTTTTGGAAGGAACTTAGATAGTTTAGTGGTAATTGTTTTGTGTCAAATGAACTCTAAACTATACTGATCAAATAATTTTGTATGTAATGCTTACACAAATAACATAAGAACTAAGAGAAAACAGAGTGCTTGTTGTCAGCATTCAAATATTCTATTAGGGTGGATGCCATGATTCAAAATTGCTAATGGGCAATGCATGGTCTTCTCAGGTAATGAGCTCAAATATTTTGTTCTAATCAAAAACACAGTATTGCTATGTCAATCATGGAGCAAATTGAAAATGATAAGTGGCATTTAATACCTCAAGGCCTACTTCCAGTGACACAGTTCCTCCAACAAGACCATACCTTCATAGTCTGCTAAAAACATCACCAACAACTAGAGACCAAATATTTAAATGTCTGAAACTGTGGAGGAATACTTTCATTTTTCCAATAGATAATTGCAGTTTCCTAAGAGAAATGTTTTAAAAGTTCATTGTCTACCCATGTTGGAGTCCCAAGAAAGAAGCCTGCTATTTCAAATATATATGAAGCTTTTCTAGGCTCACTGAATTTAGCCCTGTGCTAATAACCTTTTTAATGTTGGAAAGCAGGGATTTGGTATTAGGGGGAAAATGTTGAAACCTTACCATTTTTATCAACAATTGGATCATAGAAAAATGTCATAGTTAGTATTCCAAAGGCATTTCCTTAAGAAAGTGGTTAATTGATGCCTTATTTACAGTTTCAAAGTTAGTCCATTATCACCATTTTATGAAGCATGGTGGTAGGTATGCAGCCATGGTGCTAGACAAGAAGCTAAAAGTAAAATCATAATTTGTATGCTGCATACTGCAGACAGAGAAATAGAAAGAGACAGAAAGACACACACACACACACATACACAGAGAGAGAGAGAGAGAGAGAGAGAGAGGGAGAGAGAGAGAGAGCCTGGTACTGGCTGGCATGTGCTTTTGAAACCCCAAAGTCCATCTCTAGCTACACACTTTCTCCAACAATGCCACCTCTCCTCAAATAAGACTACATAATCTAATCCTTACCCTAGTCTACCCACAGGTAATTAATCATTCCGATATCAATCTGATATAAGAGCTTATGGTGCATCTTTCTCATTCAAATCAGCACAAAGAGTAAAGAGATAATTGTATCATAAGAGTGTTGTAAGAGAAAATAGAAAAATAGGACAGTACCTGGAGGAAAGTAAGCTATCAAATAGAAAGGCCTATATCTTAAAATCATTATCACTCAAGTTAATATCTGAGGTCATCCAAATGAGGGTTAAAACAATTATTTTGATTTAAAGTTTAAAGACACAATTCAAGAGTAGATGACCTCATATTTTGGACAACATAGTTTCATTGTTTTGTGTCCTTGTGCTCTGAGCCAAGCAACCACCATGAGGATACAGTTTCACTGACCCGTGGGAAACAATGTACCCAGCTAGGCTTCTTGGCTGTATATATCCCAGCATGGAGGGATCAGGAGATCAGTAGAGTCATAAGCCTCTCACCTGAGTATCAAACTATTCTCTACCAACTGTCTGCCTTAATTTCATGTCGTCTTTGAGAGGGCCTAGAATGTATAGATAAGGTAAAACAAGTCTCATGGAGTTCCATCTGTGTTACTTGAATGAATAGAAGGAAGTGCTTATCTCTGTTGGATAAAGGCTTTCCAGGTATATTATGCTGCAATAAGGAAAGCACGCACGCACGCGCACACACACACTCACACACACACACATACACACACACACACTCACACACACACATACACACTCACATACACACACACACAAACACACACACACACACACACACACACACACACATCTACCTGTAGGTAACTCTTCACCTATGTTCTACAAAGAATTCTGTAAAAAATAATTGGTTACCCAGGAAGAACTTTGGTGAAAATATTCCTCAGTTTCTTGTTGAGATTATAGAAGGTAGACATTTATTATTTCCCCCAGAAGAAATTTTAATAACCATAGCAGTGGCAGAGATCAACCACTTGTGTAATAAAAAAAAGAGAGGGAGAGGGAGGCAGAGAGTGGCATGAAGAGAATGAGAGTGCTAAAGTAATTCTACCCCCTTTAAAGATAAATTATTAATGATGAAAGCCTCCTATTAGACTTCATTTCTCCAAAATAGCTAAGAGGTGAAATTATTATTTGATATCTATGTTTACTATTTGAAAAAGTCATTAAACATTAAATATTTTAAAATTTGTGTTTAATATGTTGTGTGCATGCACATATGTGTGGAGACCAACGGACAGTTCGCAGGAGTCAGTGCTTTCAATGCTCTATCTTCGTCCTGGGATCAATCGCATATCTATTAGCACGGTAACATGCCTTTGCCTGTCTCAGCTGTAATTCCCATTCTTCAGTTTGAAAAATGATATTACTTATTTGCATAAGTGTGCATATTTATATCTATAGCCAGTTTGTGTTTTATTAAGATATATATTGTGCCTGGGTGGTGGTGACACATGTGATTAATCCCAGCACTTGGGAGACAGAGGCAGGCAGAGTTCGAGTCCAGCCTGGTCTACAGAGTGAGTTCCAGGACAGCCAGGGCTACACAGAGAAACCCTGTGTCGAAAAACTGAAAAAAAAAAAAGAAATCTATTATGTAAAATAATAGACTCCATCATGATTTCTCTTATGTGAAAATAGTTTCTCTTCATTACATATTTATATTCATTACATTTGTTGTCCTTGCTCCTCTCATTGGGTCCTTTCCTTTTCCCAATTGCTTCCCTTCTTATTTTCTTGCCTCTTCTTTTTAAAAATCTAGATATTTTTATGTGAGAGAAAACAAAAAATATTTATTCTTCTAAATTGACCGTATTTTACTTAATAGGATCTGTTCAAATTCTGCCCATTTTTTTCTTGCTAATGAAATAGATGTACTAATATTTAAGGCTAAAACATTGAACACACACATATTCACACAAATATACATTTATGTATATCACATTTATCTATTCATATATATATATGTTTATGTATATCACATTTATCTATTCATCCATTTGTGGGCACTGGAATCAATACCTAAAATGGTTACAGTGAATAGTGCCACAATAAACTTGGATGTTCATGTTTGTGTATGAAGTTTTATGTATACACTCTGATGATAATAGAAGAGGGAGAAGGCAATATGATTAAGTACAATAAAGGAATTTCTGAAAAGGACACAAATATCACAGACACTAAGAGCAACAATTCATAAAGGGGACTGAACAAACCTGAAAACTTCTTTATGGCAAAAGATATAGTCATTCAAATAACATGGCAGACTAGAGAATGAGGAAAGAGGTTTATCGATTACACATCTGATACAGGTTTCTTACTATGAATATATAAATATCTAAATGCCACATATATCCAAAAAATAAGTAACCTAATTCAAAACAGGTTACAGACATAACTAAGTAGAATCCTAAAAGGGTGGAACAAAAATAGCTGAGGAAAAATTAAAGAAGTGTTTAAAATTCTTAACCACTGAGTTAACTAAAATTAAAACTACTTTGAGATTTACTTTTACACAAGTCAGTATGGTCATGATCAACAAAATAAATGCCAGCATGTACTGGAAAAGATGTGTGAGAATAGGAAATCTTATTCATTAATGGTGGGAATTCAAACATATACATCCACTAATGATGTACATCAATAGTACATCATCAGTGGAGCTTTTCTTCGGGAGTCTGGGAGCCAATGAACCTCAAGATTCAGCTATACCATTTGTGAGCATATACCCAGAAAATTATATATCATAATACAAAGATATTTGCTCAATCAGCTCTTGGCTGCTCTATTAATAATAGTCAGAAATTTGGAACAGCCTAGATATTCACCAACAGAATGCAAAAAATGCTATATTTATAAAACAAAATATTATATAGCAGTTAAAATATTAAATTATAATATTTGCAAGTAAATTGATGTAGGTATTAAAAGTATTGTATATATGGATGCTAGATTTTAAGCTTTTGGTATGTATGGTGCAATCCATATAAACATATACGTTAGATACCTATTTAGAGACCAGGGTGGAGAGGAGGATCTTCCAAAGAAAGAAGTAAACATTATAGTGTCATAGAGAGCTAAGGTACAGATTAGAATATGAGAAGTAAATAGATAGGGGGAAATATAAAGAAAGGAGTGAGGGGTGGGACAGATAACACTAAAGACCATGCGATTTACCATATGGAAACTTACTACTATAGAAGCTTCCTATAATTTATACATATAAAAAAAGAAATCTAAATGAAGTCCCATATAATAGGAGAAATAATAATGATCAATTAAGTCTCGGCCAAATGTTATGATATTTAGTCAAATTTACTTAATATTATCCACATTTCCCCTTTACATCAAGGGCAACTATAAGCTGGAACTTTCGTACTAGAATTGAATGAGAAGATGAATATAGAGAGACTTTTAATAATACCACCAGAACATTAATCCCTCAATGAATCATTTTCCTTTCCTCCTGTATAAAACACCTAGTGTTGTGACCCATTTATTTTAATTCAGCTCATGAATATGCTTCTGAAAGCTAGCAGAAGTTATTATTTAGTTTGATAAATAATCCATTCAGCAAGTTTCACTAGGATGGTACAAACATAGCTCTGTAGCTCCTGGGCCATACTCATCGTTCACGCTATATCCAAAGTAGAATACAAAAATAACCAAAGAAATCTGAACAGTACTGATGAATTTACAATAATCTGCCTTATAAGTAATTTCAGTACTTATATTTATAGTATTTATTACGTACATATTTGTTTTTTTAGTTCCTATAAAGATAACTGCTCATTAACAGAAAAGCTCAGTAAAATAAAAATCACTACATAAAAGGTTATCTGTCTTTCAGCTTTTTTGTAGCATGAACTTAAATTATGACTGATTATGTTGAAAATTGACATAAAAAGTATAAGCCTTTATCATATCCCAATATAAGAAACTGACACTCTCACCTCACAAAGATATTTCATATATCAGTGGATATTACTTAACCCCAAATGGTCACGAGGATATGTACAGTGATTAGTTTTGGTAATGAGAATGTTAATTAGCTTGGTTTTGAGAAGTCAAATGTGGCACAAACAAAAACATTGAATATATCAACAACATCCTTGACCAAAGTGGAGCCAAGTTCAGTACACGTCTCTTCAGGACATAGATTAATAAAGACATTTAAAAGCCTTATATATAAATTCTTATCTATTTCATAATTTAAACTACATATGCAATGTGCATTCTGTAATATGTGTGTGTGCATGTATGTGTATGTGTATGTATAATGAAGAATAAACTTGTTTCCCATTATAAATAAATTATAAGAAACAAAATATTGACTGCATTAAAATCTGATTGGAAGAATTTCTGTGGTATAAATGAGTGCTAATCATTAACTTTGCTTTTTGTTGTACTTTTGAAACTTAATTAGCTATGCCAAAGAGTGTATTGCTCTTTTGGCTTGGATTTTAACTATTTGCAATGAATCACACTCTTTATAAATTCTTCCCATATTTGATGGTTGTACTCAATTAAACTGTGATAATTTTCAGGCTATCCATGTGCCTGCATTTGACTTATTTTCATGTATGTATAGTTTCATTTTTTTACTTTGTAAATACATCAAAATCACATTAGTTGCATACAATCAGAAGATGGAGAACACCACCAGCATAGTAGATTTTACTTCATTTCTACTGACTACATTTAAAGTGGATACAGAAATCTAAATGATTTCTAATCTAAGAATGAAGGAAAACTATGCTGATAACAGGCCCAGGAGTCAAACCTCTTTAGGAAAAGTGCAACCTGCAAGTCTTCTGAGATAACCAAGGTGTTTGTTGAGTGCTATACACAGAGCTGATTCATAGAAACTAGATAGAGAGAAAGAAAAAGAGTGAGCTTTCAGAAAGGCATGTCCAGAGAGCTGGTCAGCATAATTTTATCTAAGTAAGTCAATGTGACCAATGCCCATGTTACAAAGTCTGTGGGAATTGGAAAAAGGAAAACACTCACTCAATCACTTATTCTTTGCTGGTGGATGTGAAAACTTGTAGTATCATTATAAAAATCAGTATGATTCCTCAAGAAAATTGGAAATAGATGTACCACAAGATCAAGCCAAAGTACTCTACAGAAGACATTCTCCAAATCTCTTTTCTCATCATGTTCATTGCATTTCTATTCATTATAGCAGGGAAATGGAAACAACCAGATCCTCACCAACAGATTAATGAATAATGAAATTATAATAGATTTATACAATGACATATTCAGTTGTTAAAAATTGGAAATATGAAATCTTCAAGGAAGTGAATAGATACAATCTTCCTGAGTGAGGTAACATAATCACAGAGAGACAAGCATTGGATACATTCTCTTACATGTAGATGATTACTTCTTAAGAATAGGGTTTTTAGTTTGTTTGTTTTTGTTTGTATTCTAACCTGTTCATTCATTCATAGCCTCCCTGTGAAGGCTTCCACATTGCTGGATTTACAAAAATAAGCTAGTGACACTGGATTATATATTACACTATTTACCACATAATGGCACCACATTTTGCAAAGCAGTACCAATGTTTTATTTATTTGAAGTATATAATAAGTATTTTATCTATAATTTCTCATAGTAACCTCAGTTTTTATAGACGTCTTGATTTCCTGAAGTCTAACATTCAATTTTAACATTAGTTCTGAAGTTCAGCATATTTCAAAACTGCCTAAGTTCTCCCTTTTCCACAGTAGCATTTCAACTCTTTATGTATACATTAAGCTGCTTAAAACATTTGAACTGTAATATCATACACATTCTCTTATTTTGTTTTTTAATTTTTATTTATAAGTAAAGAGTATTTGTCCTTTTTTACTTTAAATTGCCTTTTGATTTACTCAATATAACATTTTGAGAGAAATTACTCATTTTGAAGAAGATATATTAATAAAGTTTATATATTTTCCATAATATAGAAAATTAAATTGAAGTTAAAAACATACTAGGATAGGTATCAAAGACATCACAAAAAGAATAAAGGCATTGTCATATACTGCAAAGTGGAAAATTAATACAGGAAAATTGATACTAAAAATATAAATAACAGTACACTAATTAGAAATGCTACAATTTATAATTAGTAATAACAAATTTGAGCAAGAATCTGAAATAATAGTACTTTAGGAAGAGATTTGTCATCCACAGTGGAAAACTATTTAATACTATCTAGTAACTATACTGATTTTTAAAATCTATAGTTTGACATAGTAGATATTTTCTTAGATATCATTTAAGAAAACTGAAAAATATTCCTCAACCTAAAAACTTTCAAAAGTGTGTTTAGGAAGTGGCTATTTTAAGGCAATGTGTTATATATGTAAATCAGCATTAGCAAGTTTACTAAAAATACACTGTAGGAATAAACTTCCAAATAAATGCATATATTATCTATACTTCCATTTTTATTACACTCAGGAAGCAACAAAGGAATCTAGATTACCTAAGATCAGAAACCAACATTAAGCACATTGTAGAAAATTAGTGTTGAAAAACTTTGGGGGATTTATTGTTAGATAAAATGTTTATTATTTTGTTATCAAGGCTATTTCTAGAGTACATAGCATGCTCTATGACTACTTAAAGGCTACATTTCTCTATGTGCTGGCCTGGAACTAATATCATGTAATGATCGTCTTTCCAATCCCTCTTTCATAGGTTTTACACCAGTAAAGCTAGGAGTAAGTAGTTTTGTTCCTGAAGTAGAGAAGACACACTGCTAAAACAACCTTTATATTTATTGTATATTTCCCGTCACAGTTAAATATTTAATGTCTCCAGAATTAATTCAATTCCAATTTTGAGGCAATAGATAATTGTTAATATGTAATTTATCAGATATATGAGCCTTAACCTTTTCAATAGGGTCACTACTTCATTAATGGCATCTGTATGTATGTGAGGAAGAAGTGTCTATTTCCAGACTCTGGATCACATATGCCCGTTTGACTTGTCTATTACTGCACAGTTTTCAAAATATCTTAATTATTATGGCTCTATAATAGCTCTCAATACCGTACAAAACTCTCAGAGGACAATTAGCTCTCTTCTCATAATCATTTTCCTCTGTCAGCCCACACAATAGCTATTTTTAAATATTACTATACATTTTTTCTGCATCCTGCCCTAGCGGTTCTCCATTACACTCAGCAGATACCTTGAGTCCCACTTAATAGAGACTATAATGACTTCCCATCTTTCCACCTCCAGGCATATCAGTGTCATCAATCATCCTTATTGCCTTCCTCCCAGAGTTGGTGGAAGAGCCTTTATAGCTGGGCAATAGAATACTTGCAACTGTGGCTTGAATCTGTTCTCCCACTTTGTTTAGGAACTTTATGCTATCAATTTCTCTCTACACACTGATTTCTATAGGGAAGATTTTTAATCTCCTTTTTTTAAACAAAATTACAGAATTTTTCTATTTTTAAAATCCATATATTTCAAGCACAGTATTTCAAAAATCCAAGTTCAGAGATACTTTGGTGTTTATTTTTCAATGTAAATATCTCTCATATAGATGACATTGCATTTAATATTATCTTAGAATATCTACATATTTTATGGTGTAGATCACAATATCATCTCAATAAACATTATTCTAAACCATTAACAAAATATAGATACATGATGTAGATTTATGTTCTGTTTTTTATATTTTGATTACTGCCAGCTCTTGCACTTCTAAATCTTATGTTCCTCAATTGCTTATTTTTGTTTGTCTTGAAAACTATTTTCAAAGTTGATTTATTATTAATTTTTCTTTGATAATTTCATATAACTCTAGGTAAGATATTCACTCCCGCTTTGTACTCTCATCTCCCTCTCTGCCTTATCTCTCCCAAGAAAGATGTTCCTACCGTTAAAATAGCACCATTTTTGTAAAGGGGTAGATAATCATATCTGATTTTATTTAAGACAAGACCCATAGGAAAGAATTTCATATCTATACTATAATCCTAGTCAAAAGCCCATATATAGTCCATATGATGGAACTTGCTATTGTCATTTTACTAAATAATTATGCTATCACATTGTTTTCTAAATATTCAAGTTTCTGGGTATGGACTTAAGCTTCCCAAAACCTTGGTCAGAAAAGCTTCTTTCGCAGGAAGCTGGACCCAATGTAGAAATGCATAGCACTTTTGTAGAAGTGTAAAAGAAATGACAGTTGACTTAATAATGTTATTGCTCAAAAAATTTAATGAGATGTTTACTGTATGTTTGTTGTTATAGAAATAATCCATGTAAGGAATGATTTAATGAACAGAGCAGAAAAATACTACCATTATTTCCTTTTGCATGGTGATATGATCCTTCAAATGAACCAGCTGTATGTGAGGCTAAATATATATATATATATATATATATATATATAGATAGATATATATATATGATAATGATATATATATTATAATCTCCAGTAGAAATAAAACATTTCACTTATCTTTCATACCCTTGTCAAACACCCTCTTCTCTGTTTATTTTTTTTTCTAGTGAGTTGAAAGTATCTAAGTTGGGACCTTGTGTTGGGAACAATCCAGTGGAGTCTTGCAGGCTCAGCTGTAGATAAATGTCTAAGGAAAATGACTCCTTATCCCCCAACATCTATCAATAGCCAATCATTTGCTAGGGAGGGAAAGATACCCATGAAGTCCTTCTCTATTCAACATTGACTGTTTCCAAGTCAAGTCTTATATAAATCCAGTCTAGACAAGCATAGCTAGTGTGTTCATAACAATAATGATGGCTGTGCCATCCCCAGAATTTAGTATTCCACATCTCTCCTTATCTTCTAGGTTTTATATTCTTACCACTCTCTACATTACAATAGCACTTGAGCCTTCGAAAGGGAATGATATAAATGTTCTCTTATGTCTGAGAATTTACCTATCCCTTTTTTTTCAGAATGTCTTTTTTTCTTATTTGGAATTAAGACACATTGAAATTTATAGTCAATATAAATATCAGTTAAACAGTGTCAAAATAATGAAAATGGCCAATAAGTATTCCACTCACAATAAGCCCAGTAAATCTCAATGCAATATAATATATTTATATTAAAATATAAAAAATGATACATAATTAGAAGTACAAAGGATAATAAAGATTTTTTACCATTCATCTCTGATGCTTAAATTGAAAATAGTTTCTTTTCTCACATAATATAACCTGATTATGATTTCCTTTCCCTCTACTACTCCAAGTTACTTCAGACCTCTACTCCCATCCAGATTTCCCCTTCCGTTGTCTCTCATTAGAAAAGAAAGGGCTACCATGTAGGGTATCATTTCTCTTATTTCTTTCTCAGCCTGCTTATCCTTTGAGTATAGGAAGGCTACTGATTTGCTTGAATTGATTTTATATCCGGCCACTGTCCTGAAGTTGTTTATCACCTGTAGGAGTTCTCTGGTGGAGTTCTTTGGGTCACGTAAGTATACTATCATATCGTTTGCAAATAGTGATAGTTTGACTTCTTCCTTTCCAATTTGTATCCCTTTGACCTCCTTTTGTTGTCTAATTGCTCTATCTAGAACTTCAAGTACTATATTGAAAAGATATGGAGAGAGAAGGCAGCCTTGTCTAGTCCCTGATTTTAGTGGGATTGCTTCAAGTTTCTCTCCATTTAGATTGATGATGGCTACCAGTTTGCTGTAAATTGCTTTTACTGTGTTTAGATATAGGCCTCGAATTCGTCATCTTTCCAAAACCTTTAACATGAAAGGATGCTGAATTTTGTCAAATCCTGTTCCAGCATCTAATGAAATGAGTATCTTGGTGTAGCTCTAACCAAACAAGTGAAAGATCTGTATGACAAGAACTTCAAGTCTCTGAAGAAAGAAATTGAAGAAGATCTCAGAAGATGGAAAAATCTGCCATGCTCATGGATTGGCAGGATTAATATAGTCAAAATGACCATCTTGCCAAAAGCAATATACAGATTCAATGCAATCCCCACCAAAATCCCAACTCAATTCTTCTTAGAGTTGGAAAGAGCAATTCAAAAATTCATCTGGAATAACAGAAAACCCAGGATAGTTAAAACTATTCTCAACAGTAAAAGAACTTCTGGGGAAATCAGTATCCCAGACCTCAAGCTCTACTACAGAGCAATAGTGTTAAAAACTGCATGGTATTGGTACAGTGACAGGCAGGTAGATCAATGAAATTGGATTGAAGACCCAGAAATGAATCCACACTCCTATGGTCACTTGATCTTTGAAAAAGGAGTTAAAAACATCCAGTGGAAAAAAAGATAGCCTTTTAAACAAATGGTGCTGGTTCAACTGGAGGTCAGTATGCAGAAGAATGCAAATCGATCCATGCTTATCTCCTTATACTAAGCTCAATTCCAAATGGATCAAGGACCTCCACATAAAACCAGACACACTGAAACTAACAGAAAAGAATCTCGGGAAGAGCCTTGAACATATGGGCACGGGGGAAATTTCCTGTACACAACATCAATAGTTTATGCTCTAAGATCAAAAATTGACAAATGGGACCTCATAAAATTGCAAAGTTTCTGTAAGGCAAAGGACACTGTCAAAAGGACAAA